>JAUKNM010000103.1:490000-595000 GCA_030765045.1 Tenodera sinensis
TGAAAATGGCTCTAAGAATTTTGATTAAAATGCCATAAGTTTGAAATATCCTTATGACAAATGGAATGTATATTTTAATTTTCTGGCTATAACGTCTGTACTCTTATTTACTCTGGACGACTTTTGCATAACTGGTAAACCGTTAGAGATAGACCATATCTTACTATGAAAAACTGTAGATCTTTCTAAAATACACAATTTATGTCTTGACTAATTTTTTATAGAGTTAACCATTTCGGAGAGATGCCTTGTTATTTGTATTTCTGTCAAATGGAACATCGTTATTCAATTTGTTATATTAACCCTGCAAAGAGAACGGAATTTGAAAGCTTTAAAAGATTTGACAATCGCCCAAAGCATACTGTATTCTAACATTCCCCTTGCACCTACAAGGAAATAAGCAATAAGATAATTTGTACAAATGTTTATATCTCAACTAAGACGAAGAAGAAAGAGTTTGTAGGAATGGTTAGTACAAGAGTAGAGAAAGTCATGTGAGTGCAGCACATGCGAAGTCCCAGACGAAATATTGAAGCTTGTTGGTACAAATGCTGCATACATGTAAGAACCTAAGGGAGATCCCAGCTGCAGCAGTAGAAATGAGGCAGAGGGGGATGGCGAAGACCACGTTTATTTTTGCTAAGTGATCCATGCGTATTTTTTTAATAATGTAGTTTTCTAATGTTTATATAGGTACTAAAATATAATATAGCCTTTTCTAGCCTTTTTGGCAAGTCGGTTTAGCTTGTTTTATTGAATTGTAGTTGGCAACGCTAGCGGAGAGACATCCTAAACTGACTTTGTTTCCTGAAATATACACGTTACCAGCATCTAAAACTCTGGTCCCACATTGTATCAACTTACACTTCGATTTGCTTTTTTATTTACTATCAACGGTTAATAATACAACTAAAATTACAAATACGATTACATTTATGCGTAGAAAACAATATTTACATTTCACTTAATTACACCTCATCATACTCAATTCTCTTTCTTACCTAATTAATAGAAAAAGTATTACTTTGAGGCTTCTCGATCTAAAAGTACCATCTCAAAATACTTCTTTCGTTTTTCTTTTCCGGTAGTCTCAAATCATGTATTTGCCTTAAAATATTGATATAGAATTTTTGGGTGGAGTGCAATACTATAGTATTTTAGTATCGGATGTAAACACAATTTATCGCGGGCAAGTAAATTACTCTTTCAAACGCTACAGATGTGTGCATAGAATCATAGCGGTTATGGTATTGATCCTACAACACACTCAAAGAATATTTATCATGAAAGAGGAGAACATGGAGAAAACCCTCTTAATTGATTATAAAGGAGGAGTAAGTTTTATTTGCCGAAAGAGAAGGGGAATCCGCTCCATAAAATTTTTGTGTGATTTTCTGCGGCATATGCGCCTCTGTGGGCTTGCGCTTTACGAATTGCGAACCACATTTTGTACCACAGTTTCCACATTATTGTACATAATTCAAGTACTTAAACGTGAACAAAAAATGTCGAGGACAATGTTCTACCCATCAGGACGTGAAAGTTGTAATTTTAAACTGCTCTCCTCTTTAGTATTTTGAAGGGTCTGGTCTGGTCTCGTCTCGTTTCATTTCGTTTCAAGGCAAACTTTTGGAACAGCAGTTCGTGTGTTAGGGCCGTAACGATTCAGAGTGAAGAGTGCAGTATAACAATAGCTCATCGTCTGGCGCAACCCTCCGCCCTCTAGACATGTGTTATGACTGTCGCTAGTGTCAGGGCTGTTAATGCCTGAAGGGTGGTGACTGACCCCAGTTTTTTGTTATGTTTGAGTATAGGGCCAAATGACCTAGTTGTCGACGGGTCCACTCAACTCAACTCACTCACCCACCCACTCACTCACTCACCCACTCACACACTCACTCACACACCCACTCACTTACAAACTCACTCACTCACCCACTCACTCACCCACTCACTCACTCACAAACTCACTCACTCACACACACACCAACTCACTTACAAACTCACTCACTCACCCACTCACCCACTCACACATCCACTCACTTACAAACTCACTCACTCACCCACTCACTCACCCACCCACTCACACACTCACACACCCACTCACTCACAAACTCACTCACCCACCCACCCACTCACTCACTCACCCACCCACTCACACACTCACTCACACACCCACTCACTTACAAACTCACTCACTCACCCACTCACTCACCCACTCACTCACACACCCACTCACTCACAAACTCACTCACTCACACACCAACTCACTTACAAACTCACTCACTCACTCACTCACCCACTCACCCACTCACACACTCACTCACTCACACACCCACTCACAAACTCACTCACTCACCCACTCACTCACCCACCCACTCACACACTCACACACCCACTCACTCACAAACTCACTCACACACCAACTCACTTACAAACTCACTCACTCACTCATCCACTCACCCACTCACACACTCACTCACTCACACACCCACTCACTTACAAACTCACTCACTCACCCACTCACTCACCCACCCACTCACACACCCACCCAACCACTCACTCACTCACTCATTTTTACTTCCTCTAATACCTATGACAAGTAGCAAAAGTACTGCATTCGACCCAAAATTTCGTAGATTTCACTGGAAATACATGTTTTGAGACCCCTAAATCCAAAAAAGGAGCATTTTCAGACAAAGATTTGTGGGTGTGTGTCTTTGCGTATATGTCTGTGAGCAGCATAATTAAAAAACGAAAAGTCGCTTAAAAACCAAAGTTGGTATTTAACTTTAATATTTTTCAAAGACGCAACACAAAGATTTTGAAGAAAATTCCTGCAACCTAAGCTACCCTTTACATGGAAAAGTTTTCGAAAACTTCGATTTTCTCAAAAATGGCTCCTACGATTTTATTAAAATGTTTAAGATATTAAATGTATGTTTTCAATTTTCTAACTATAGCCCATGTAGTCCTGTTTACTCTTGATGACTTTTGGAGAACTGATGAACTGTAAGAGATCGACCAAATCTTACTATACAAAAAATGTCTCGTTAAAACACAAGTTATATCCAAATGTATTTTTTGTGAAGTGAACCATTTCGGAGATATTCCTTGTTATTTGTGTGAGTTTTGCAATACAAACTTTTCTCAAATGGATCGTCATTATTCACTTTTTTATCTCTTTGCCCCTCAAAGAAAATGGAATTTCAGCTTTAAAAGATTTGATTATTGCTTAAAGCCTAGTGTATTCCCATATTCCCCTTGCACCTAGAAGAAAATTAGCAGTAAGATAGTTCCTGAAAATGTTTATCTCGACTAACATGAAGATTGCGGAATAAGAGTTCGTAAGAATAGTTAGTACAAGAGTAGAGCAAGTCATGTGAGTGCAACATATTAGATGCTTTAAATGTGGGCTGCTCGTAAAGTCACTCTCTATCACGAACTTCACGATACAGATAAAATAATAATTATATAAATCCACAGCCATTCTCTGTGTTCAAATGCTCAGTAATCTGGCCTCTCAACCCGGATGTATTGCGCTCGATTCCCGGCTGAAGCGGAGAATTTCTCTTTAACCAGCATTATTCCCTCTCCTCCGCAGTCTGGAAGTAAGAATGAGACAGTGTTTAAGAGTAAAATAGATATTAATATACCTATTCATTCCGCCAAAACTTATGCGTACGTGGTGCATACAATAGTTTTTAGTAAAGGCTAAGTTATATTAAATAAAATAAATGAATGTGACACAAGTACTGTATAAATATAAAACACGCAATCACTTTTGTTGACATATTCTAACAGTCATGAATCCTACGCTGTGAACCGTAACCAGGTATCTTTGAAGGGCATTGGCCGTAACAATACGAGACGTGGATGGTAGTGCTTATCTTTAGCACTCCGTTCTGAACAACAAGCTTGTGTCTGAAAATATGGGTGAAAATCCCGAGGTAACTCCAATCCAAGCCAGAAACATTGAAACATTGATTGTTGCCAGCAAAATCTCTGAAAGCTTCCTCACTAGCGAAATAAATGTTGCATTTTTTTTTTTTTTTTTTTTTTTTTTTTTTTTGGTGAAAGATTTCTTACAAACAATAAAACGGCGTTAGTTTGAATTTGTTTTTAAATGTTGAATTGTGAAGAGTTTTGTGAAAAATGCAGGTAAAGTTTATAAAAAGCAATATTGGCTTATATTTCTTATTTTATGTTGAAGTGTTTTGTTCAAAGGCCTGTTTAAGTTGGCATGACTGGTCACTGCATTCTAGATTTGTTTATTATGCCGCTAAAGGTTTCCATGACGACTTTCGTGGTCTATTTTTCGGCGTGTTAACAGTCGGACAAGCAGATGTTTTTGAGAGAGTGGTACTAAAATGCAATATAAACCAATGTTAAAAAACCCAATGTTCACCGAGTAAAAACACCACTTTCACTAGAAGTTTAAAAGTGATGCATAAATGGAGCAATTAAGGTGATATGTTAGGTTCGCATGACTTTAAGGATTATCACTAATTTTAATATATCTTCAACGAAGTATTGTTATGAAAATTTCTTTATCTAATTTATGCTAATGATCAGGGTTCGGAGTTTAGTAAGTAAATATAGGAATGACATAAACAGTACGGAGTATTGAGCCGGCAGGTAGCGTGAGGGTTGAGGAAACGACACGCCCACCTCTACACAAGTCTGTTTCTTGCAACTGTCGTGTTTATGTCTCCATTGCATATAGATTAGGCCGAGTAAGATAGCCAAGACAATATGCCGAAAGTAATGAAGGTTCAAACATCAAAATTATCATAACTAAAGTCCGGAGGCATGTGCATTTTTCCATAGCTACACTGCACATAGACTTTACTGTTATCGCTAGCGCATGTAAACAACTACAGGTAGGTACAGCCTGACAATGAAATCCACCTCACTGCAGCACAATCCACAAGCATCATAAACTATATATTCTGGAATTGCACTTAAACGCCTGCTTACATATACTGCTATTTGTTAACTATAATATCGTCACGGAGTGCATTACACTGGATTACAGTGTACATTCGTAAATTATTAAATGTGAAATTTTGACACCTATTACTGAAGTAGCTTTAAAACAAGGAAAAACTTATTTCTACATCACACGATGTCAGAGGTGCAAACGTAAAGAATTCCACTCTGTCGTCAGGCGTGTTTTTCTTCTTACTCATTTTCAAAATTTCGCACATAGCTTGATAACCAATATTTTTGTTCAGAACTTTCTGGAATTTAGCTTTCACCTTTTCGATACCTGGCTAAGTCTTCTGCTATGCTCATGCTCTTGGAGATCTCCAAGCGCAATTTTTCTAATTGCTTAATAGCTTTGGACAACAGTGCAAAACTGTTGGATGTGGACTGAAGATTTTTAGATAGCTCATGTGATATCAGAGACTTTGCAGTTACATTAGTGGATGAATCTGCATCACATAGAGCGCTAATAGCATTTACAGTTTCCATTGTATTTCACCACATAATACGTGACGGCCTCTATCCAAGTACCCCATCTTGTAATTATTGGCGTCTGCATACACTTGCAAGGCTGCTTCATTAGTTCGCAGAGTACTACGTTACGTTGTTTTCGACTCTTGCTTCCAGTGCAGTTGTTGCTGGTACTTCTGACGTCATTCATACTCTGCGTCCAGCTAATCTGTATCGCATGCGAGCGCACATGCCTCCGGCCTTTAGTTATAACTATGTCCAACAAGTAGCATGAACACTGTCCAGTCACTGAGGAGAGGTAAATAGAGGTAAAGTAGGGAAGCTACGAAGACCTCGTTAAATAATGATACCCTTGTAGAACAGACAAGATAGCAAATAATATAGAATGCGATAATGTAACATAGATGCGATCGTAACACATCAAGTTTTGCTATGAAAACTAAATCCTTTGTCTTTGTTGATGACGACGATAATGACGGTGATTGATGATGATGACGATGGTGATGGTGACGACGATGATAATGACGATCACGATGATGATGAGATGAGATGATGATGGTGATGATGATTATGATGATGACGACGATGACGATGATAGGGTTTTAACCCGAAGACACGCGAATACGAATGGGGATATGCCATTTCGACCTGGAAGCTGGAACTGTATTCATAATCGGATTAGATATTGGAGAGTGGTTACTGCGGTTCCTGGTCGACCACATTCATACGTCACGACCGTGGCAAAAGAAGGAGGTGGACTACGGCGCGAATCGGAGTTGCGTAGTAATGGTAGTCTTAAACATGGTGATACACTGTATCACATGAATATTATGCAAGCACATACGAATACTTTTAGTGTTTCTGAATTCCTCGCAATCTCAGCTTATGCAATGAATCACTTTTGCAAGGTCCCGGTTCGATTTCCTTGTTTGTTCATGTCTTTACCAGGCAGATAGGTAAATGCTGCGTAGATTATGTTCTATCATGAGTCTTTCTGTCACTCACTGCATTACCTTTAATGTACAAGGGTAGTTAGGTCTGGCACAATGGTCAGTGGTACGTGATGCATGCTGATGCCGTATAAATGAGCTGTTTCTTCCTTAGCGCGAAACCTTCTCCCCTAATGTTTCCATGGGATGGGAGGGTGCCATCGAAGAATGTTCAAACTTGAAACGTTAGGGCCCGCTGCGCTACCCCTGTCGCTATTGGAACTGGCTACTCATCCCTTCCAACCGGACGTTTCATAGGAAGAATAGGACTAGGCCTTGCCTCAGGTTCTAAGCCCAGCTTCTAAATAAGAAGGCTCGACTAGCAGATTTAAGTGAAAATTTGGAGGCCCCAAAAATTCTAAAGACGTGTTTTAAAAAGTCTGATGTGTTGCGCTCACATGACTTTGTCTACTCTTGTAGTATCCTTATAAACTCTTATTCCTCTATTTTCTTGATGTTAGTCGAGATAAACATTTGTAGAAATTATCTTATTGGTATTTTTCTTGTAGGTAAAAGGGAATATAGTAGGCTTTGAACGATAGTCATCTTTTAAAATTGGTCCCATATAAAGGTTTTGAAATTCCGTTCTCGTTACACGTCCAAGAGATTAAAGGTGAATAAACGACTTTCCATTTGAGAAAAATATAAGCATTGCAAACTCACACAAATAACAAGGAATATCTCCGAAATGGTTCACTCCGCCAAAAAATGCATTTGGACATAAACTGCGTGTTTTAATGAGATATAAATTTTTGTATAGTAAGATTTGGCCTCTCCCTTATGGTTTACCAGTTATGCAAAAGTCAGCATGATGATGAGCATCATCGTGTTTATGATTATTATTATGATTATGATTATTATTATGATTATTATTATGATTATTATTATGATTATGATTATGATTATGATTATTATTAATTTATTTTTTTAATTTTAATTTTTTTAAACCTATCAGCAGAATAATCATATAGAATTCCTAGCAAACAAAAACAAAACCAAAAAAATGCAAAAAAGAGCGACAATTGTGCTAGTCTCGAAATTTCGGCATCAGTGACCAAAAAATAAGTTATTTTGTATCTCTTAATTTTCAAGCCTGGGCCCGGCCCGAGCACGACAAACATTTTTAAATTAGGCCCGAGCCCGTGCAGACGTCTACTATACAGTGTAGTGATCGTAGAACCTCGTCGCCGCAATGCACATTTACCGCAGTGCACTCGGTGTCAAAATTATGGTCACACCAAAAACTGCTGCCAGCTAGGGCCCCGCTGTGTTCGTTGCCCAGGTGAGCGTCATTACTCTGAATGCACCAAACCCACTGCCACACCAGCGCAGTGCGTTAATTGCCGTCGTGGTTGTCCTCACTATTTGAAGCTCAAGGTGCTGTTCAGCCACGTCCGCCGCAACTTGCGCCATCGGCAATGCCTCACCAGCCTCGAGATCTCTCTACTCCACCAAATCAGCTCTTCGCCATAACCACAATACTACATCCCGACCCGGCTTCAACATGACGTTCTACGATCTGCTGCTACTCCTTCCAGTGACTCTGTGCCTGCTGCGGAAAGTGCAGGTGAGTCAACTTCTTGGACCTGGTTCACTGATCTGCTCACAAACTTTTTGCTGTCCTTCCCTCTTTTCTTCTACCCTATTTACCCCAGGTTCTTAACCCTTTCCATATATATCTAACAAGGTTTAGCAACAATGGCGGTCCCTAATCGCTGTTCTCTTAATAGTCTCACTCTCCTCAACTGGAACGCTAATGGCCTTCAGTGTAAATGTGCTTCCTTTCTTTCTTTCCTCACACTTCATAACATGGATATCGCCCGTATCACGGAGAGACACTTTCTTCCCTGTGAACACTCTTACTGGATCAGAAACTCATAATTTTCGAAAACGTTTCCATCTAAAGGTTAATTTAGGATGGAGGAATTTTCTTCAAAATCTTCGTGTCGCATCCTAGCAACATATTAAACTTAAATACCAATTTTGGCTTTCAAGCGACTTTTCGTTTTTGAGTTATGCTGTTCGCAGACACACACACACACACACACACACACACACACACACACACACACACACACACACACACACACACTTAGGGGGCCTCAAAATATACATTTCCGGTGTAATTTCGACATAGAATTTTGGGGTCGAATACAATACTCCCGCTACGTAGTAGAGAAGGTGTGTTGGGGGGGGGGGGGGCTGCAAAGAGCGTTATGTATACAAAACGTTTTACAAACACGACACACTACGCTTCTTCATTTTACAAATACCTCTGGTGGTGATGAAGGCTATACCACAAAAATTAAACAGCCACGGATAACTAGATTTGTGTAATTTGAGTCCACATCAACACTGATGTATATCACCCAAACACTTTCTACAGACCGCACTAAACATTCAAAATAAAACCCATGATATTCGCTGACGGATTCTGCTCTCGCGTTCACCAGATATTGCTTTGGAATATTAATTTTGACATCGTATGTGATTTCCGTAGCCCTCAAATGTCCAACATTGCTGGAATGATATGCATATTAAATCCCATCACAGGATCAAGAGAGCTCTGTTTGGACACGTTATAAAAATAATCCTCTTATCATCCTTCCTCATGCACTTCGTTTTATTGCTCCTTTTTGCATAAGCTTTTCGACAGGCATCGTGCTTCAGAGGAAATGTTACCGGTAACACACAAAATAGGGAAAATGTGGTCTTTCCCTTCATCACCTTGCTTGTTTAATAATTAATCTTATTGAAAGTCTATTGTATACGGTGATATTCGAAGGACATACTGATATGCACAATGTTCTGACGTCTCCAATGTCTTAAATGTCTCCAGTTATAGGTATAACGTGACCGATTAAGATTTATTTCCAGGTACTAACTACACTACTGAGAATAACTACTGGATGATCAAATTTATTATTATTATTATTACTATTACTATTACTATTACTATTACTATTACTATTACTATTACTATTACTATTACTATTACTATTACTATTACTATTACTATTACTATTACTATTACTATTACTATTACTATTACTATTATTATTATTATTATTATTATTATTATTATTATTATTATTATTATTATTATTATTATTATTATTATTATTATTATTATTATTATTATTATTATATTTCTACTTTTGTAATTTATGGTGCCTTATGCTATTAGGAGCGGACATTAAAACACTGCTGAAACCACATCTAGTTTACGATTTCCTATATTGATTCCATTAATAGTAAAGGAAGAGTCTTATTGCGTTTTATAGTTATTTATAATAATTATTTTCACTTTATGAACGATAAAACCTTTAATTATACTTCTTTATTTCGTCTTGAAAGAATAGTGCATATTGGTAATAAGCTTGTATGTATGGACACACACACACACACACACACACACACACACACACACACACACACACACACACACACACACACACACACACACACACACACACACACACACACACACACACACACACACACACACACACACACACACACACACACACACACACACACACACACACACACACACACACACACACACACACACACACACACACACACACACACACACACACACACACACACACACACACACACACACACACACACACACACCACACACACACACACACACACACACACACACAACACACACACACACACACACACACACACACACACACACACACACACCACACACACACACACACACACACACACACACACACACACACACACACACACACACACACACACACACACACACACACCACACACACACACACACACACACACACACACACACACACACACACACACACACACACACACACACACACACACACACACACACACACACACACACACACACACACACACACACACACACACACACACACACACACACACACACACACACACACACACACACACACACACACACACACACACACACACACACACACACACACACACACACACACACACACACACACACACACACACACACACACACACACACACACACACACACACACACACACACACACACACACACACACACACACACACACACACACACACACACACACACACACACACACACACACACACACACACACACACACACACACACACACACACACACACACACACACACACACACACACACACACACACACACACACACACACACACACACACACACACACACACACACACACACACACACACACACACACACACACACACACACACACACACACACACACACACACACACACACACACACACACACACACACACACACACACACACACACACACACACACACACACACACACACACACACACACACACACACACACACACACACACACACACACACACACACACACACACACACACACACACACACACACACACACACACACACACACACACACACACACACACACACACACACACACACACACACACACACACACACACACACACACACACACACACACACACACACACACACACACACACACACACACACACACACACACACACACACACACACACACACACACACACACACACACACACACACACACACACACACACACACACACACACACACACACACACACACACACACACACACACACACACACACACACACACACACACACACACACACACACACACACACACACACACACACACACACACACACACACACACACACACACACACACACACACACACACACACACACACACACACACACACACACACACACACACACACACACACACACACACACACACACACACACACACACACACACACACACACACACACACACACACACACACACACACACACACACACACACACACACACACACACACACACACACACACACACACACACACACACACACACACACACACACACACACACACACACACACACACACACACACACACACACACACACACACACACACACACACACACACACACACACACACACACACACACACACACACACACACACACACACACACACACACACACACACACACACACACACACACACACACACACACACACACACACACACACACACACACACACACACACACACACACACACACACACACACACACACCACCCACCCCCACCCCCACACGCCCACAAATTCGTTCATCGCTACCATAGAAAGATGCAAGTATGCGCTATAATGCGTCAAAAAAAACATTTTCTGAGATCTACTGTCAACAACGGATGTTCGCTTGGACTTCCAAAAGGTCTTACCTGCTAGAAATATGTAGACAATAGAATGGAAGGGGACAATATAGAAGAGACAGTTAAGCGAAAAGGATGGAAGCTTAAGTTATTTCCATTTCTCAGAATAGAGAGCAGTAGCCTAAGATCTAGCTGAAAAAACGCGAGAAATTACCGTCAGAAAGATCTAGACAAAAGAGAACAGTTCTAGCGGTGAAGAAGGTTAATGGCCGAAAAATTCGCCATAAAGAGTTGAGATGAATTGGAGGATGAATGTGAAGGAGATGTGGCAGTGATGCAGAAAATACGACTTTCGAGAGAGGGTTGCCTAATGTACTAATTTCGTCCCTAGAAAGGATCTAAACCTCCTGAGGAAGTAACCGTTCTCACAGATTTCTTTTCCCAAAATACATGTAAAATGACAAAGTGATACCATAACAGGGGTGACCACAAACCTCATTACAGCATTTGCTAGCGCGTGCTCCAACAGACAGTTGACAAATGCAATTTCAGTTATGTAAAAATAACATTAACTATATGGAATACATGTCCTTTTCATGCTCATTGAGAGGACCAATCTCTGAATTCTCCAAGATCCTGAGTTTTTGGAGCTTTTTGCCACATATGATGTCAGTACAAAGAACTGTTTTACAAAGTCTGGCGCATATATGTTACGCTGTTTCTGGATAATGCATTTTAAAATTCAAATTTATGCTGTTTATAAAAAACATGAGCCTTACTATACAATTTTCATAATCTTAAAACAACATTTCAGATTTGGATTCCTTACTCAGCTAGAGAATAAGTTTGCTAAAAATATACTTTTAAACTAGTCAGTTTTAAGAAAAATATGTTTTGTTCAATTGTTTCACCTTTCGCAAAAAATACATAAATATCAAACTAGAGTGAGCTTGGTGGCGTAAAATACACACACACACACGCGCGCGCGCGCGAGCGTGTTATCTTACTTTCTGTAATACGTATAGTAAGTTGCAAGTTGGGGAAGTATTGTACTCCACCCAGAAATTTTATATTGTGTTTCCACCCAAAATACATGTTTGAGCCTCCCTGAATAGAAAACAGTACTTTTAGAAAAATGCCTATATGTGCGCGCGCATGTGTCTGTCTGTGTATAAACAGCATAACTTTAAAAACGGAAAGTTGGTTATTGTTAGAGAAGCTTATGTGACCGTATACAATTAATGAAGTATACCTATAAATATTGTGTTCATTATTTTTAACCTGTATGCTTGTGCATAGGCATATGATGTTATCAAAATGTAAACGGTAAATGGGAAACAGGCAGGATGGCATAAACCGTTACTTAATATCACTCGTTCAGTCAAATTACAATGCACATAACGTAGATCGTATCGGATTACGTCAGCAACTAACGAAGGAGTTTTAAGAAATAACAATACCCATAAATTATTTGACGCTATCACCACAGCGTGACCAGAGGCATGCAGTATGACTTTATCTGTGCCCCAAAGAGCTAATCTCACCAAGAAAACTAACCCCATGGCACAACAGCCCTATCCGGAGCAAGGCCTTCCGTGCAGTCTTCACGACCTGGGGCCACTACTTCTTTATTAGCTCCTCAATTGGTCCCTCAGGGACCTAACGACTCTGAGTGCACCCCGAACCAGACCTCCCAGCGGGGAAAAATCCGATGCCGATACCGGGGATCGAACCCGGGTCCCCGCGCCAAAGGCTACATCCCCGCTACACCACTGCGCTATACCCCCGCAGGCAATCTACACCACCATAAATTTCCCCTCATGCGCACCCTTACTAAAGTCTATTTCCGCTCCGATGAAAGCCGGCTCTTTCGCACCCCACGCCGGTTTGGTTGAGAGGAATGGGTGATTTTGAGGTGAAAATTATTTAAGGTTTCCCTAGGTATCCAGATATAGGGTATGAAACGAGCTCAAATTGCAAAACGTACAGAATCTCTTTCGGTGATACTGTTCAGAAAAAAAAGAAAAAAAAAAAAAAAAAAAAAAAAAAAAAAAAAAAAAAAAAGATTTGCGGTAATTCAAAATTTGTGCCCAGAAAATAGACCTCAGTTCAATGTTATTTAGGTAATTATCTCTCTCTCTCTCTCTCTCTCTCTCTTTCTGAAGGGCAGATTAAAAGCCCTATCAAGCCCCCGAAACCCATTATCTCAAAGCCTGTTTAAGATATTAGACTTAAATGTTTACAGACCGTATATGATTGCCTTCCAAGGTCGCAGATCTGCTTTTATACAATACGTTACTTTGATAAGGCAGAAAGGTAGTTTTTCTTAATCATGCCATTTTTTAATTAACATTTATCACAACAAATGTTTTAAAAACTAAGCAACAATCTTGTTAGCACCAAGCAGTTCTACAACATTTATAGGTTGTTTTTCCCATACTAAAATTTAATTTAGCTATCTTCAATAGTTGCAGAAAAAATGGTTCAATTATACCATAAAATGTTATTCTCAGTAAAAGCTCTACAAAGCAAAATGGAGAAAACAAACTTGCATATAGTTACAAAACCTAAAGCATATATCCAGCCATATTTGCCAGTAGAACCAATTTGTAGAGCAAAACTTCCCCTACCATGGGCTGAAGTTAAAGTTCTGTTTTCTGTGAAGTGATGCGGAATCCACAGTACAAAATGGCTGATGCAGTAGCAGTTTTAAAAATGTATTTAAAACATGGACCGCCGCTGTAGCGCAGTTGGTAGCACGCTTGCCTCTGGTGTGGAGGACCCGGGTTCGATCTCCGGTCTGGGAGGTCTGGCACGGGGTGCACTCAGCCTCGTTAGTCTCGGGGGGGGGGGGCAATTGAGGAGCTACTTGATGGAAAAGTAGCAGCCGCAGGTCGTGAAAACCGCATAACTGGCAGGGAGGGATCGGGACGCTGACCACGTACCATCCTCCAGTACTGCACCCCACCAATGACGCCTGTAGTGGGCCGAGGTGGGGGACGCAGCGGCTGGGCTCCTCATGCCCTGTTGTGCCCGGGCTTAGTTTATTTAAAACATGAGCATTACGCATACAGTGATAACAGATCTGTCAAATTAGAGACAATTCCAATATATAAGACCGCTGGAGGAATATAAATATTCACAGTGACAAATATCACATAGGCTTCAAATAAGGTTTTGATTTGATTTTAGACATTTGTGAATTATTTTCCCACTCAGAACTTAGTATCATTTTTCCGTAATAAGATACTTTAGTGTAATAATTTTCACAACTCTGTACATTAGTTTGTCAATGTTCAACGAAAACTTCGTTTTGTACTTAGAATAGGTTGTATGTACTTCTAAATTGGTTGTAAAATTTTAAATTGAAAATATGTTAACACTTCTGTAAAATATACAACCCATTTGTAGGAATCAATATAGGTACACCCGTGGGGGGGGGGGGGGGGGGGGGGGGAGGTCATGTCTGGAATGCCAAATTCGTCTAGTCCGACTCAGCACAGCACCTCACCATCCACCATTACAGTTGTGTAGCACCAGCAACAGGTTGTCGTAAGTTCCAAATCTTAATATTACTAACTCATATAATCAATAATCAACCAAATACATAGCTTTAGCTTCTTTAACTACAAACTATCAATATTGACTACAAATATTAAAGAAACAAAACAGGATACTGTTTCGACTGTACGGCGTTACTAAACCTGCCACCTTCCACGTGTGTTCACTGTAGCGCTGTGGCAAAACAGCCTACTCTTGTGGTGAAAGTCGCAGGTTCGCTTTTCGCATGTAGCAATTTTTTCCCTTCTCTTAAGGATGTTGAAACAACGCATAGCGGCTAGTTATTTTAAATATACTTATTCCATACATGACATTCGTTGAAGTTAATAATGCGATAGTTATTATGCTTCTTTAACGGTTTATTCTAAGGGACTGCAATATGCTGCACACGAAAGCATCTACAGTGCAGAGGTGGGTGAGATTATCCAGCAGAGGTGTTGAACCCTGTCGTCCTGGTCCAGGAAGACGACGCGTGTCAACTCCAGAAACGGATGCAGCTTTAATTATAGAAGCAGAGAGGAACCCCTTCCAAACCGCTTCTGAAATGAAGACAAAATTCGGATTTCCCTGGATCAGCTCGAACAGCTGTGCGACGTGTAAATGACGCACAATGCGAAAGGCAGCTAAAATCATCTGACAGACGATCATAGATTGTTTCGCCTTGCGCCTACAGAGAAAAATGCCAACCACAACTGGAATAACGTGATATTGTCAGACGAGGTGACATTTTCTTCCAGACGTAAGCGAAAGGTGCTTGTCTATCGTCCAAAGGGGTCCCGATATGATGCAAAATACGTGGCTTCACAATTTCATCATGGTCGCGTAACTGTATCGTATTGGAGCTGGATATCAAGGGACGGTCTAGGTGTGCTGTGGCAGCTTGACTGTACACTGGACAGTGCGCAGCACACAGTAATGCTTTAGAATAGTTTGGTTCCCTCTGTGAGGATGGGATATCCTGATGGAATTATTGAATTCATACAGGATAATCATCTGTCCACACATCTCGAAATGTTTCAAATTGTTTCTCAGAGAGGCAGGATATCAGAGTGGTAAACTGGTCTCCCTGTTCACCGGAATTTAACCCAATTGAGAATGTGTGGGGTGAGGTGAAAAGGGAGCCGTGCTCCAATTTCCCTGTAGTTGGGCGAAAGAGAAAACATGGCCTCTGGGCGCAAATTCAAGAAACCTGGGACATCGCAGCTTCTGGTCCACATTACTGCAGGCATTTAATTTTGTCTATAGGCCGAAGGTTGAGGGTAGTTATATGTGCTGAGGGTTCATACATCCGATATTAATTATGCTTTTTTGTGTGTTTTTGTTTTAGAAGGTGAGTTTAGAGTTTATTGACATATATTTTTATTTAACAGTAGTGTTAGTAGAATAACTAACGTTTTTGTGTGCATAGATAATCCCATAACTTCAAAGTTATATTAATGTTATTTAAGTTATATTAATGCAACATATCCAGTCATAAAATTAACAAACATAAAAAGAGGACAAGTGCTGCGGTATTTGAACCCAGGAACTTATGTCTGCTTAACCTCTGGGCTACCGTAACGTTATTCTGTGTCTTGTTTTCAGTACTCATAAGTTAACCACTATGCTCTAAGTCGCAGACCGTTATACAGGACTTTCGTGTGCGTTGTGAACAAAGCTTTTACGAAGGTACACGAAGCTCTGCGATCGACACTTAGAATGTGTAGATGATGATGTCCATATATAGCCATATATTGTGTACATATATAGCTACGCCATAAAGGAAGAGGATACTTCGGTCTTAGAACCAAAAGGGTGAAATTGCTTCAAATATTATTCTTGTCAATGATGTGTGTTGCGCGAGGCAGCCTGGCCTTGAACGCCTTTGCCCGCTAAAGGCCCGGCATGTGAAGTAGCTTAGCCTCAGTTAGCTCAGTTGGTTAGGACAACGACGTGGAAAAGCCAAGATCCGCGGTCAAATACTTGCTATGGCATTGAATTTTTCAGCCTGAGTCTACTTTTCCAATGGTAAATTTCTTTAACGTGTTTACATACAGCAGACAGAGAAACTGAACTCATATATGACACTTCGTTTGTTTAAGCGAGACAGATTTCCACATACAAATTTCGACCTTTATCATACTAGCAGAATTTGACGGTATTGTAGTGAAAATCATAAACGTTTGCAGTTTTCAGTTCAATCAACCAAGCACACACATGCATATCTATTTGAGGACCTTGTCGAACACAATGCATGAGTCATTTCTCAACTACAGACCCATACAGTTCTCCCCTATTCGTTCGAAATTCAATAACACAGCTGACAATCTGCCTTTTTTTCCTTCCATTCTTTTGTTCCCCGCCAGACGCTCATAAGAGCCTGCCTTTTTACAGTTTGTTATTCGCAGGCGGTGCCAGGCATATTTACATTTCACTGGCCCTCTTATTAAATTTTCTATCGAGGTGCTTTTTTTTTTTTTTCCAGAGCGGTACACAAAATAGTACCACGCTTCTCAGCACAAATAAAACAACAAAAATATTGACTGGATTTTCCTTATCAGTTATTTATGTTTACCGAGAGAGATGGTGCCGCGGTTACGTGTAGGATTCGCATTCAGAAAGGGCCAGGTTCAAACCCCCGGGGCTGAATAACCTAATCAAAGTTTTCTTTGTCGTTTGCCTCCGTTGCTAGGCTAATGCTGGTTTGGATAATTTGATCTGCAAATTTTCCTATCACCTTCCATCACATTTTATTTCCTTCTTTTTCACCTCTATTTCAAACATAGGGATGATCGCCCATCCTTGTTCTGCTACGGTGCTAAGTTTACTTGCTCCTCTAAAGGCTACTGACCCAGGGCATTGAATTTTGAGTTCTTGAGTGTGTAAGTCCTCCAAATAAAAGGGTAATCTGTTGAAGAAGCAGTTACTTATGTTTAAACATCTGATTGTTACATTTCCATGATTTGATTTTCTCTATCCAGACCGCTACCAAGCGAGAGGCTCCCCAGTAACATGCAAGGCTAGCATTCCTGAGGTCCTGTGTTTAATTCCCGCTAAGCCGGCCGCCCTACCCTGGGTTTTTCGCCGTTTGCTTGATTGAATGCTGGAGTGGAATAATGCCACGAATCTGTCTGCCCCGGTTTGATCATAGAACTTGCTGCATCAGTTAAAAACAGAAGCACATGGTCATATTTAATACCACTAGGCCATGCTAATTTCATTGAATCTATCACCAATTGAGTCACTGATGCACTGTTAGTATGGTCTGAAAGCAATTTAAGAGGTATGGTATACCTGGTTTGTGTTGATTTAAAGTACCCACTACAATATTTGCAATGAAACACCCTTTTACATCAGTAGTCTCATCTACTGACACCCAAAGAAACTTATTTGCCAACTGACCTTACAATTTAGAAATTATATTATTGTAACAATGAGTGACGTATATTTTACATAGAGTGCTTTGATCAGGCACATGTTGCTTGGTACGTTTATCTAACAAGCTACGCAGAACTGGATTGTTTATTTTCCACAACGGAATGTCAGCTGCTAGGAATGCTTCACAAAGATCATATGAAAACTGAGTAAGTTTGTTCCCCATACACTCCACTAATAGACTTTGAACACCTTCACTTCTGTCACGCTTTTTGCTAGGAGCGCCTCAGTTTCGCAGTATTAATATGCTGACCAATCGGAAACCGTCTTTCACTCCCAATAGCTTTTTCACACACCTTGCAATTTATTATTTTACCATCTGTACTTATAAGTTCACTGGAAAATTCACTCTCTGAACTTTTACACATACTTGCAACACTTTGTTTAGTTTTCGGCATATTAGATACACACCCTCACTGACTATGGCTAACAGAAACACCGGTATCTTTCTTGTAAAACTTGCCTTGCAGTAAGGCGGGAAACTCCCTAAGTCAGCTGACCTGTGTGCGTCTTTCAGCTTATTGCACGTGCGTAACTCACCTGATCAACAGACCTGAGTCACTGATTTAAAATGTGATGTAATCTTTCATTCGGTCAAAAATAGAAAAAAAAAACATTTAAAAAGGTTTAAATATGTCTGAATAAGCACAAATTTACTAAAATATGACATAATAATTTATAAAGACACAAATACGCCTGTATATGCACAATAAAAATCTGTCAGAACACTGCAAAAGCTGTGAAACATATTGATAATATATCAGCATATCAATAATGATATAAAAAACATGTAAATGCATCAAGTTCCTAACCCTGATACATTAAATCGTTAAGAAGTGGGTCACTATATGCTGGATTAGAATCTCCATGCTATTAGTACATTCCGAGAAACAAAAGAATGTTGGCCAAGCACTTAAAATATGTGAAGTATTGGAAAATTGAAACCAAGAGAAACGAAATGCTTAATGCGACAATATTTTAACGATACATCCGTTATTTATACAGTAACCTTTGTATAGGTATCTCTTATAGTTTACATAGTACATATATAAAACCATACAAAATCCATTCGAATGAAGATAACTTCACATGCTACTTGCAGAAAATTCTAGATATATATACAGGATGGAAGTGAAATGATCCACCAGACTTTAACAGCGAATTTCTCATGTTGTGAATAACAAGAAAGTCTAATACCAAAATGTTAAAAAGTTTATAGTTTTCTAGAAAAAAATATTTTTATCAAAAAAATTTATCATCGCCTGGCTGAATTATTATTGATTGAAGGTTTTTGATTTCAACATTCGTATATTGTTGCAATAAATTGTGGGTTTTTAAAATTTAATTTACACAAAAAACCGTTGGATCTATTGAAATACGCCAAAGGAAAAAGTTGTCGTTTATTCAATTTTCTATGAATATAGCCATAAATCAAGAACCCGGGACATAAGTACTTACAAATTGTAAGTCGCCCTTGGGTTATTTATCTCTGATGTGAGATTCCCTTGTGGTCTAACCGGGAAAAGTACGAATCAGATGGGGAATTTAATGTCGTACTGGCAAGTTGGCCATGGTAGCTTAGTGGTTTGAGCAGCCGTTCGATAAGCGGAAGATCCGTGGTTCAAATCCCGGTTATGGCATTGAATTTTTCAGTTCCTGATTCCACCTCTTAACATTTAATGCTCAGAACATCTAGAAAATTTTGTGTTTCGCTAAAGTGTTTGAAGGATGAAGAACAGAGTACTTACTTTCCATTTTGATTCACAAGCCTGCCGCTGTCAACTGCTACACTGTGTCGTTGTGGTTTCTCCACTTTTCTGTTCCCTGAAACAAATGAAGACTGCGTGATACAAATGGTAGGTATTAATAACAGAAAGGTACAAAGCTGCTAAAACTATGCAAGCAATATGAGAAAATATAACCTAAAATGTTTGAGCAATTAATAATTCCATGAAAGACATAAAACAGATTTATTTATAGAAATGTATTTACTCTACTAAGATTATCAAATGGCATAGCTCTAAATGCTGCTAATCAATGAGCGTTTCTGAACTGTAAGCAGCAACATGTGCATGCCATCAGGAGGCCAAAGAAAGAATGTCAATGACAAAGGAAACTTTTAACGAAAAAGAAGCATTTCCTGTGTACTCATGAAGAAAGAAGAGAGAGAAGAAAAAACTAAGAGATTGGTGATCAACTACTTTGTGTGGAACGTGGGACAAATAAAGTGTAGGGAAAACCCGTAAGCGTGTGCATTGTAAATATGGAAAAGAATGGAGTTATGGAATGAACAGGCAAAATAAAACTGAATGGCAAGATCAATGCGGGGATGGCAAGATCAATGCTAAAACCCGTCAGGAGGAGAAAAATAATTTGGCACATTGAATGAGAAGCAACGGATTGTTAACACAAGCAGTACAAGGAATGCTGAAAAAGAAAGAGGTTCATGGTACACATGATGGACAATTAATGGTCCACATGCGGAGAAAATGGAACAGGCAGCAGCTGGGTTCTACAGCGAAGGATCTGCCTTTTGGCACAAAACTGTTTATTCAACAGCAAAATAAGCTATTCAAAAACAATTTATGTGTTACCTTCATATGTGTTTTTGCTTTCTCTACTAGCTACGTATAGTCAGTAGGGGACCCAAAATTTCGATGTCGAGATTTCACCGGAAATATGTTTTGAGGTCCCCTGAATAAAAAAGGCGCTTTAAGAAAAATGTGGTGTGTGTGTGCGTGCGCGCGCGCGTGTGTGTGTGTGTGCGCGCGCGCGCTTCAGTCTGACTGTGAACAGCGTAACTCAATAACGAAAAGTTGGTTAAAAACCAAAGTTGGTATTTAAGTTTAATACACTTCAAGAATACGACACAAATATTTTGAAGAAAATTTCTACAGCCTAAACTGCCCTTTACATGGAAAATTTTGCGAACATTTTGATTTTCCCAAAAATAGCTGTAACGATTTTGATTCAAATACCACGTGTTTATCATATTTTTATGGCAAATTAAATGTTTATTTTGAATTTTCTGGCTATAGCCTGTGTAGTCCTATTTACTCTTTATGATCTTTGTAAAGTTGGTAAACCGTAAGAGATATGCCAAATCTTACTATACAAAAATGTAGATGTCGTTAAAACACACTAGTTATGTCTATATACATTTTTTGTGGAGTGAATCATTTCAGAGATATTCCTTGTTATTTGTGTGAGTTTTGCAGTACTTAAACTTTTCTAAAATGGAAGGTCGTTATTTGCCTTTTTATCTGTTTGGCCGTGCGAACAGAACGGAATTTCACAGCTTTAAACGTTATGACTATCGCTCAAGGCCTACTGTGTTCCCATATTCCCCTTGCATCTACAAGATAATCGGCAGTAAGATAATCTCTGCATATACTTGTGTCGACTAAAACGAAGAAGATAGTGGAATAAGGGTTTGTAAGAATAGTTAGTACAAGAGTAGAGAAACAATGCTTATTTTTCTATCCACTTCATGCAGATAGATCATGGAGTCAACCAATTTAAGTAAAGATGGACAAGGGGCCTCTTCCCTTATCAAAAAATTCAATTTTGTCCAAAATTCGAAAATGCAGCAGATTTAAAGCTGTGCCCTGATGCAGTTGACTTTGAAAGGGTCATTTCAACTTAAAATATTTAAGAAACAAGTTCGATTACATATTTCGTTGCAGCTACAAGGTGAATAGAGGAGACGGGATCGATAGTGATATACCTATTTATAACCCGGTTATATAGCTCTCTATATGCTGGCATAGAAATTCCATATTCTTTCCATTGCATTGCGAGAAAAAATTGAGTAACGAGAGTACTCTGTGTTGCATTCACATGACTTTCTCTAACCTCTGTCGTTTATGAGTAAGTTTACAAGGTATTCTTATGAAAACTTATTTTTAATATCCACTTCATTTAATCAAGATAAATTTTTGTAATTACATTATACGTTACACATTTCATTAATAATGCAAAGGCAACAGCGAAAGTCAATTCTTTAATAAATCGACACTATATGCTGTTCGACACCATATGCCTTCCATGCAATAGCGAGAAACAATTGCAAATCCAGAGGATTTTAAAAGAATCACGTATCATTGACCAATTGGAACCATTAGTAAAGATATATCATAAATAGCTTATGCCAAAAAAAAATAAGTTGGAATAAACAGTGTTAAAGAGACCGATTTGTAAGGGGAGAGGGGGGGACAGATTTCCGTGTATCGCTCAACGCAGCCTGTTCTAGCTTGAGTGCCCTAGCGAGCAACGGAGTACTGTCTCGCGGCAGTCTGCTTGCAGCATACAATACAGCTCGCCACTGGGGCACCTACCGTCATGATTGAATTAAGTGTTGTATATTGAGGCTGAATGGTCCACTTTATCGTCGAATTCAGCATCTTTTGACATACAAGATATTGCCGGAGTCCGTCCTTTTTGGTAAATACAGACTATTCTTCACACGAAACAGTCTACTCCCCGGGTTGCCATAGTAACATATATTACGAGAAACGACACAACATCAACACTGGCAGGAAGTGCTATTATCTTGGCCCAGTGTCATATTGGCTATCACACTACCCCTCCAGCAGGGCTCCGGGTACTGTTGTTGCATACGCGTGAGTACTCGAACTCAGCCGAGCAAAGTTGGAACTTAACGTGTTCTAGTAGTACAAGATTATACAACACTTTTTCCGAAATAAGAAGACTACACAGGAAATTTCCATAAAACTCGAGATGTACATTTTAGCTGACATATACATATTTATACATGTCAAAACCTTGGCTATTTTTGAGAAAATCTAAATTTCGAAAAGTGTTCTATGTAAAGACTAGTTCGGGTGAGATCTAGAAAATTTTAGTACCGCATCATTGTAAGATACTGAACCTGAATATCAAGTTTGGTGTTTATCCGTGTTTTCATTTTTCAGCTCTGCTATTTACATGCACACACACACACACACACACACACACACACACACACACGCGCGCGCGCGCACGACACCTATTTTGAACATGGTAGAGAAAGTGAAAATGTAATGTTGAGAGCGTTGTTGTTTCGTTATTTCCTACCACTTATCGTTTCTCAAAATACCCAGTCAATTAGTTCATCTCATTTTTCTTTTTAACGTCCTGTATATTTCGATGGAAGTCCATGGCTGAAATACATTGATATATTTTGTTGCACAGCTAATAAGGCACACGCCTTTAATCTCGTTGCAATTCTACAAAACAAAAGGATTCTTCTGTCTACTCTCCGAAGTCGTCCCTTGTATAAACTCAAGTCCACCCCAAACGCGTAAGGGAAGCAATGCATTTATAAGAAAGCCACAAGGGTACTAAAGCGTAGTACGGTTTTTTCCGCATTTGGTCTTGCTTTCATTTGTTTGGTCCAATGTTTTCGAATTACTCCAAGAGGGGCTGTTCGCGTAGATTACTCTTGACACGGATATCGATTCCATCTCACCCTTCATCCCTTACCTTTCATCTTCAAGATATACTTTTTCCCTCTTCCCTCTTCCTGAAAACAGACGAAATGGATACTGATATCCATGTATGCAGTAAAGTTATTGGCTTACTGTTACTTTTCCTTTCCGTTTAGTTATAGGACACGAAAATATAGAACCCATAGTTCTGTTCACGTTATTTACTCAACTTCAACAGTCTCTTTTTCTTTCTTTCTCACCTTCACTCAGTGCAGTGTGTACGTTGAAGCTAGGCTTACAAAGCTGATAATCAAACAAAATGTTACACATGGTTGTGTCCATTCCTAATGCTTATAATTTTCCCCAGTCTAACTAAAAGCACTGAGAATTAAAAGTCAGGTTATGTGTCAAAGGTTAACCCATTTATGTATATTTATCCTAATGAACTTTGTGATTAAATTTATGGCAAAAATTAGTAGATCAACATCTCCTGCGTAATATTTTTCAAAGAAATCGATAATGATTGATTATCCGTCCCCTTAGAATGTGTGGCCATTGTAATTCGTGTCCTATTGGCCAAAGTAGGTAAATGTTTAAGATGACTATCTTATAACACCAGGGCAGTCCGTTTTTCCAAGTTACTTATCCAAAATTGAAATTTATCCATAACATTTGCTTAGTTTCATTACTCAGATTGTTTATAAAAATTCGGTACCTTTTGGGAGATACAAACTTAACATACGAATGATTGCGCTGAATAAAATCCTTTGCACATCGTGACACATAAAAATAATTCTTTCTGTAAGCCACATTCCACAAGACGCCCAACCGTTCCATACACAAGTTCCAGCGACATATTGCTTGCAAAAAACACCGTTCTTTGCACTGATTTGAGCATCAAAATTCGAAAATATCTCTACAATGGAATTGATCTTAAATACGATTCCTGCAACATTAAGTAACCCAAGCGTAGGCGCTGACCTGCGATACATGGGGGGAGGGGGAGAGGGGGTAGTGCAATTGAGATAGGTATTAATAAAATATTTAATGCAATTACTAAGTTCAAATAGTACACATGCTTTCAATTTCCTGAAAATTAGGTTCATTAATTTAAAGTCTGAAGAAAAGTAATGTTAGTTCTGTTGAGTGTAACAGCCTTGATCATACACAGCTATGAGGGGCCCTAATGACCTAGCTGTCGACGGGCCCTTAAACCCTACTCACTCACTCACTACACAGCTATGCGGATATAATCCACCAATTTTACTTCACGGCACAGCAACTCCAAAATACATAGGTATATCCGGCGTGTAACGTTCTCGCTAGTTTTGTATTTCAAGTAGTTCGAAACCTTGGACGTAAGGACGCTTATTTGCCTAACTGATTCTGTTCTGCATAAAAACATTCAGAAATCAAGGTATAAAAAATCAGGGTATAAAAACTAATACGAAGTTTGTTGTACACGAAGAGATAAAAAACACTATTTAACAGTTCAAAGCGCACAATATGGAAAACTAAAATGCGCAAGAGGGGAAAAAGAGGCTAAAGCTTATATATTCTAATAAATTCTATATTTTACCGAAATCAACATTCTTTTTGTAATAATAAATTCTTTAGTAATTTTCAGACATAGTATAAATGTCAGTCATAATGAAAACAAGTTAATTACCTATTCGTTAAAATTCAAGAGGTACATTTTACCCAACACGTCTGCATATTATCTGAACATATCTTAAGACAAATCAACAGAGAGTATGAATGAAGTGATGATTATAAAGAAGTGCTCCAAAAGGTGATCCGATCCATAGAAACATTACACATGTCTTACATTCTGATGAATTGATGATGATCAACGCAGGCCATTTATTGTCTTTTTAAATCTACTTTTAACGTTTGTGTTGAATCAATTTATCATTTCAAAGCTATCCATAGTATCTTACTTCCACGAGAACAATGATCTTTGTTGATTAGACTCCTATTTCGGGCAACCACTTAATTGCTCAGGTGATACCGTGAGTCAAACAAATGAAGGATGCGTGTATTTTGTATTTTCAGGATATGGAAAAGCAGCAGGCAACTCACCCATTTGACATTTGAACTCAGGACTTCTCTATTATACGACCGATACACTCACCATCACACTAAAAACAAGCACAAGCGCATCTCAAATTATTTTAATCAAAATTGTATTTGAAAATAAGCATAATTGAAAAATCCTTCGACAAGGGTGAGGTGAGGTAATTTCTTGAAAAAAATCTGATGCGTTGCACTTACATGGCTTTTTCTACTCTTGTACTAAATATTCGTACAAACTCTCATTCCTCTATCTTCTTCATGCTAGTTGAGATAAACATTTGTAGAAATAATCTTATTACTAATATTCTTGTAGCTGCAAGGGGAATAAGGGAATACAGTAGGCTTTGAGCGACAGTCAAATCTTTTAAATCTGGTCGTTATTCGAAGGCTTTGAAATTCCGTTTTCTCTGCGCGCCGATCCACCCTGCCCCTAGGTCACGATAAACTTGGCAGAGGCCGCCATCGCTGGCTACCTTCGACACCATAAGTTGCACGCTGCCGCACAGCAAAACTGTGGAAAGAGTACATAGTGTAAAATAGTGTACATAGTGTAAATAGTGCAGTATGGGTGCCTGCGTGTGTGTGTGTGTGTGTGTGTGTGTGTGTGTGTGTGTGTGTGTGTGTGTGTGTGTGTGTGTGTGTGTGTGTGTGCGCGCGCAATAATAAAAGAAACTCGCTATTCATAGGGAAATTTATCTCTAATAAAACTACTCTCAATGACCTACAGGTGGTCATCCTATGGGTTTTATATAAACCAAAAAGACTATACAAAAATGTTGATAGTTACAAACCTATGAAAATTGTAGCCTGTAAGCCGAGGCCCATGTGCCGGCACCAGGCAAAAACCTTTATGAATAAATTAATCAGAATCTGCACCGCCGAGGATAAAAACATTGAATAGCGACCTTCCATTTGAGAAGAGTTCAAGTATACTATTCAATCTCTCTCTCTCTCTCACACACACACACACACACACACACACACACACACACACACACACACACACACACACACACACACACACACACACCACAACACAACACAACACAACACAACACACACACACACACGAGACTTTTTCTAAAAATGCTTCCTATTTAATCTCGGGCATCAAAACATATTTCCGGTGAAATCTCGACATCGAAATTTGGGTCGAATACAATACTTACCCTACTTACTATACGTAGTAGAGAAAGTAAAAATTGGACTTATATATTTAAAAAAATGTATGTGCTAATATTAATCCACAGAAGAAACAACAGCCAAAAGCAAAATTTCTAATGTTACACTTAAAGATAATGTGAGCAGTTGGTGCAAACGGGTGAGTTATTTATTATTAATATTTGAGGCACTTTATGGTTAGTCAAATTTCACTGATACAGTAAGTCCAATCTACATAAACATATGGCCAAAAATGAAAATTATTTGCCATACATTATCTGAACAAACATGTATAAAAATATGTGTGTGAGTGTGTGTGTGCGCGCCCGCGTGTGTGTGTGGGAGGGGGGGGGGGGGAGAGGGGTGTTACTGTAGGCTTCTAAACCGTTGTATCGAATTTGACCAAACTTGGCATAGACTACCTATAACACAAGGCGATGATTACTGGCTAACTTAGAATAGGAAATTCCACTTCATATCACACTATTACTTATTTAATTTAATGTAATGCCTACAAAAACGAACAACACCATCTAAATCAGACATGGGCAAAATCGGCTCAAAAGGGCCACTCCATTGAAACGCGTTCTTACCTTACTCCACCGGGCATCCCTCCCCTTTACTACTTCTCAGCTTCTGACACACCTCATTCAGTGACGAGTATGGTTTCGTCGGGACTTCTGTTTGTGTTTGTAGTGTTTAACGCCCGCTTTTACTACTACGGCACCGCAGGCGGTGACACTGATGATACATGGAATGAAGATGGAGCACCGGTGGAATGAGATGGCGGGGGAAACCGGAGTACCCGGAGAAAACCCGCCCTGACGCCGCTTCGTCCACCACGAATACCACATGCGGGTCCCTGGGATCGAACCCGGGCCGCCTAGGTGGTAGGCGAGCGCGCTAACCGCTCGGCCACGGCGCCGCCGGACGTCTGTTTCATGAAGAGTGGCAGAGAGAATTTTTGCAAGTTACAAAACAGAAATGTTGCTGTTTAATGTGTGGATTTCAATTTGCAAATATAAAGCGTCACAATATCCAACGCCACTTTGATCAGATGCATAAATCAAGCTTTGGTGATCTTACAGATATTTATTTACAATTTCAAAGGGTACTTTCTGAATACACATATTTGTAAGTAATTAAACCGGAAGATATGATTGCACTTTTTAGGGGTTTAGCTTCTGATTAGTTTACTTAATATAAAAGCTGTTGTGTTTCGTGCTTTAAGGTTTGAACATAATATGGAGTTTAAAACAAACAATTTATTATGTTGTATAAATAGTTTTAAAATAGTTATAATGCTAAATAGCAATGGAACATCACCGCTTGCCTTATTGTGAAAGAGAAATAATTTTGTATGTTAATCATTACTTAAAAATTAAAAAAACTAACCCCGTGGCACAACAGCCCATTCTGGCCGAGGCCTACTGCCCAGCAGCTGCGCCCCCCACTTCTGCCCACCACAGGCGTCATGAGCGGGTGCAGTACTGGAGGGTGGTACGTTGTCAGCGCTCCGATCCCTCCCGGTCGATTATGCGGTCTTCAGGACCTGGGGCCGTAATTTCTTTATTCAAGTAGCTCCTCAATTGGTCCCTCAGGTACCCAACGAGGCTGAGTGTACCCTGGACCATACCTCCCAGCGGGGAAAAAATCCCATGCCGGTGCCGGGGATCGAACCCGGGTCACCCGCGCCAGCGGCAGGCGCGCCACCACTGTGCTACGGGGGCGGTCTAATCATTAGGTAGCGTAAGAATATTACGTGCATAAGATAAAGGAAAGTTATGAACTCCAAGATTATGAAATTTGTCTAACCACTGTAATAGACACTGTATGAAAAATATGTTTATTATAAACAAAATAGTTTATAATGCAGCAGAAAATTACTACTGCGCGGGTGGAACGAAGCCACCACTGCGCTTGTTGTATCAAAACAACCTTCGTCACTCAGGAAGAGAATGTAGGGTGAGTAAGGCAACATTAATCGCTACCTCTCCACTCGTGCCCTTCCTTGATATGAATCTTTGTCAACGATAATTAGTAGCTCGAACATTCCCAACATAGCAATTACTTAGTTTTCGCGGCATCACAAAATAGCAAAGAACGAGCGAGTGATTATAATATTCGTCGATCTCCTATCTTACATCGATCATGGAGTACTAACAGAGTCAAACCTTTCTTGTTGCGACCTTCTAGTGTTTTTTAATATGGATGAATGAATTAATGATGTGTGTGTGTGTGTGTGTGTGTCTGTCTGTCTGTCTGTCTGTGTGTGTGTGTGTGTGTCTGTCTGTCTGTCTGTGTGTGTGTGTGTGTGTGTGGCTGTGTGTGTGTCTGTCTGTCTATCTGTGTGTGTGAGCCGATGATCCTGTATCGTGTATCTTACGGCACGTAAAAGAATCTCAAGCCTGATAAATAGGGATCTGAGCAAAATCAAGCGGTCTTTCACGTATAATATCCACATAATGGGATGCTGAAAACCATAACACTATTAAAGAGAGTCTATAAATTTAAAAAAATCTGATGTGTTGCACTCACATGCCTTTCTCTACTCTTGCACTAACTACTCTTCCGAACTCTTATTCCTCTATCTTCATATCAGTCGACACAAACATTTAGACAAATTACATTATTGCGAATTTTCTTGTAGGCGCAAGGAGAATATGGGTATACTGTAGGGTTTGATCCATAATCAAATCTTTTCAAGCTGGTCGCTATATGAAGACTTTGAAATTCCGTTCTCTTTGCATGGCCAAAAGATAAAAAAAGTGAATAGGGACCTTACATTTGAGAAAAATATAAGTATTGCAAAACTCGCACAAACAACAATGAATAGCACCGAAATTGTTTATTCAACAGAAAATGCACTTGGATATAACTATGTGGTTTAACGAGACCCACATGTTTTGTATATTTGGTCTATCCCTTACGGTTTACCAGTTACGCTAAAATCATTGAGAGTAAACAGGACCACATAGGCTGTAGCCAGAAAATTCAAAATATACAATTTATTTGCCATAAAAATTTCTTAAACATATGGCATTTTAATTAAACTTGTTATAGCCAGGATAGCCATTTTCGAAAAAAAATTTCACTTAAAGGGTAGTTTAGGGTGGAGTAATTTTTATCAAAATCTTTGTGTCGCATCCTTGAAAGACATTAAACTTAAATACTAACTTTGGTATTTAACTGATTTTTGGTTTTTGAGTTATGCTGTTGACACACACACACACACACACACACACACACACACACACACACACACACACACACACACACACACACACACACACACACACACACACACACACACACACACGTGCGCGTTTTAAAAAGTCCTTTTTTGGATTCAGGAGGCCACTGAAATCTCGATATCGAATTTTTGGGTCGAATACAATACTGCTCCTACTTACTATACGTAGTAGGGAAAGTAAAAATTGATAATTAGTTTTATTAATATTTTTATGTTATAAAAACTTTAAGTATATTGCCATTTCCAAATAGATAAACATAGGGCATAATGCCGATATTTATGCTATCATGGGGCCCAAATGACCTAGCTGTCGACGGGCCCTTAAACACTACTCACTACTCACTCACTCACTCCCTCACTCACTCACTCACTCACTCACTCACTCACTCACTCACTCACTCACTTTATGCTATCTACTGAGATTGCCAATTTAAAATTGGGCTTAAAAGCTTTGCTAACAATCGTTTTGAGTAACATTTTTAGGTACAAAACTACTAGGTCTATGAAAGTGCTGAATTTCGCGAAATATGCACATGTGAAGACTTTCCACAAGCTATGTTATATAACACGTGGAACTCTGTTTTACTCTCAATTCGTTAGAAATTAGAGGAAATTTCAACCAATGTGATCCGCTTTCTATTGGAAAATAAAATTCAATATGACTGGTACTATAGTATAGTAATTTTAACTTTTCAGCACATTCATCAACACCCGTACGTATAATCCAAATGCTAACCATGCTCATGAAAAACAGAACAGAAACTTTGAGCAACATTCCTCAAACTCTAAAAATTGTTGAAGTTATTACATAATAAACTTTCATTCTGTCAACAAAATTACGGTCCTACACAGACGTATAGTTTGATCTACTAACTGCCTTCTCTGCCGCTAATAGCGCTGGTCTTCCTTATCGACCGTTCCTTTCCCGTAATTACCAAGATTGTGCTCGTAGTTCTTTGTATCGCCAAGAGAGACCAGCACTGCAGTCTCGTAAACGTGTAGTACACTTGCTACAAAAATGCTCTCGACCTAAGAGCCCTTCTAACACTCTGCAGTCTCAAGTTCTCTTGCAGTTTTAACGCTTTATTTGACGATAACGTATCTCCTTTATTTGTTGAGAAAAAACAAAAGACGTCAACCAAGGACGCACTCAAACGCATGCACTCCCTCAACTGCTTTGCAGTTCAAGAGCCTGTAATTCCGTTTCGATAACAAGGTAGTATTCTCGAACACGGAATCGGATGGAGCTGAAAGAAACGTGCAAGAAACTTGATGTATATTATTGAAATGTTAACAAAGCATCATGTGTTACATTCATAAGACTTTCTTTACCCATTCTTCAAGAAACAAGGCCCAAATGACCCCCTGTCGACGGGCCCTTAAACACCACTCACTCACTCACTCACTCACTCACTCACTCACTCACTCACTCACTCACTCACTCACTCACTCACTCAAGAAACAATTCTTCTTGTATCTACTTATATTAATTCCAGATAACCATTTGCCGGAATAACGCATGTTATTTCCTTGTAGGCATAAGGGGTTAAAGGAATAAAACAGGCTTAAAGCATAATCAAATATTTTAAGATTAGGTCGCTATCAGATGGCTTTGAAAGTCCGACATGACCACGAGAAAAAACATGAAATGCCGATTTCCCATTGGAGAAAATTATTTGAAAATTCAAATAATAAAGAACATCTTGGAAATGTTTAACGCCATTAAACTTTGTATATGCCATAAACTGTGCGTTTAACCAGAGCTACACTTTTGTGCTGCAATACTTTGTCTATCTCTTATGGTTATAAACAATTACCAGTTATAAACAATTCATTCAGAATGACCATAGGCTATTCCTAGAAAGCTGAAGGTACACATACAATTCATCTGCTTTATCTGATTACCCTCCCCTTATGTAGGACTTACACCCCCCAGAACTTACAAACCTGTGCCTAGGGCCAGGTGCCTGTCGGGGAGCAGACGAACCTATGGACCGCACAGAGTGAAGACCTGGAAGCGGGTGGTCAGCCCAGCACCAGGTATGAGAATGAGGAAGAGCGTGATATGAAATGCAGGCGAAATGGATCAGTGGAAAGCTGATGTTGGCGCAGTTGATAGAATGAGTGGGGGGGGGGGGGGGGCGAGGGACGGAGAACCCGGAGAAAATCCGACTAGACCCCGCTTCGTCCACCACGAATAACACACATGCGGCTTCCTGGCATCGAACCAGGGAACCTGGAACCTGACTTCGAACTTGGTGATATGCGAGCGCTTAACCGCTCGACCACGGCGCCGCCCAAATATATTTTATTGTTAATGAAATTGTTAGACATATGCCTCATTTAATCAAAACCGTTAGAGCCAGATTTAACAATATAACAAATGAAGAACATTATGCTTGCAATGGCTTATTTGAGTTGGAATTTTCTTGAAAATATTCTTGCGCATTCTTGGAAGTTACAGAATAGAAATACCAAGTTTGGTATTTATTGTATCTTCGTTTTTGTGTTGTCGTTCGACTAACACACCTTTTCCAAAAATTCTTTTTCTTACATTCAGGGGCCTCAAAACAGATATTTCCAGTGAAATCTCGGTATGGAGTTTTTGGGTGGAATAGAATACTTGAGTATCTTACCCTAAGTAAGAAAAGACAAGTATTAAAACTACTAAATGTTTTAACCACATAAAAATTGTCATTATTAAACCATATTATTTACTAGTATATTTTTATGCCTTTGTGTTTTCTGAAATGTCATATGGTAAGATTAAAACATTTTAATGGATTCGTCAATTTAATTACCTTTTAAACATTACTTTTGGAAGTTTTCTGCTCTTGCGTCAGTGAGTGAGTGATTAGGGTTTAAGGGCCCGTCGACAGCTAGGTCATTAGAGCCCCTCTTGCGTCAGTGTGGGTCATATCAAGAAAGCTCATAGCAAGGTAATCGTACAAAAATCTAACTTAAGGCACTCCGAAAAGCTAAATTCTTGGTTTTGCTTTTTAATTCAACGCAAACTATAATCATTCAGCTTTAAAATTATGTATGTGGTTTATTTAATTTTAAACTCATTTAATTCAATACTGAAACTAGCGCTAAGTGGGAGGAGCACTTCAAGGCTGCTCTCAAAGCGTTCAAATTATTACGATAGAAACATTCTAATTTCGCACTACAGAGATCTGGTTAATGTTCAGCAGACAGAGTTTAGCATTCGCCATCATGTTAGACACACACAATTTCACTGCTTTTACCACAAATAGCACCAAATTATTGTTTTCCATATGATTACTGTTTTATGGATCCCAATTTATTAACTTTTATCTTGTGTTTATATTACATAAGTGTTAAAATGGGTAGAAGAAGCAATTTAAATATGTTTTAAAACAGCAAGAACGTTGGTAAGTCTAAAGTAGCTACCTCAACAAGTAATGCATGTTCTAACATTCAATATACGTATATCAATTCGGGTTAGTCCAATCCCAGCTAACATGTACAGCTCCGCTAAGAAACCCCCCAAAAATGAACAGCAGCACATTAATATATTAAAATAACTAAACTAGGATGATGCAAATGTTAGGAAGCTCCTAATCAATTGCGTTCTAGATAAATACTAGCAATGGTATTCCTTGCAGTATTAGTTCCACTGAAATTATATCAATAAGGACAATTATTACTAACAATTTCAGGACTCACAAAATAACAAAGGAACAGCGAGTTCATATTATATTACTTGACCTCCCCTCTGACATTCATCATTTAGTAATAACACAGTGAAATCTGGTTTTTCTTTTGTTTATACTTTCTTGTGTTTTCTTAGTGGTTTTTTGTGTGTTGATTACTGAGGATAAGCAAGGTTACATCGACGTTACTTAAGCTGCTATTATTTCTTTCCAGTGAGATTTTCTCTGTAAATAGCAACGAGGTGGCCCGAATGTTACAACATGGAAGTCACTCAGCTTCAATAAGCAAGAATCCCCATTATGAACTGTGGTATTTGTGGTTGTTCAACGATACTTTTGCAATGTACTTTCTCGGTAATTTTAATATTATATACAATTGCCTTTATAGTGTTCTGACAATTTTAAATAATTCTTTATGTGTCTTGTGCACATTTCTTAAAAGGCCTCCAAAGAAACGCAAGGATATTGAGCAAGTGCTACAACCTAAGGCTAAATGTTGTAAGGTTAAACCATCACCGGCTATTTCAGCAGCTAATTTATAAAATTAACCGAAAATGCGCACGCAACCAAAAATGAAATAATTACGACAGTAGTTCTGTTGATTTCATGCTGATAATTTCAGTTGAAACTAGGTATGATTCGTGTGAAATACATTTCTTTACCGACATTTCACGTTACCAAGCTAAAGCTTCACTTTTTTATACAGCAAAAGATTCTGAAACAATCGGTTACTATTTCTTAGAAGGTGAGCAAGAGGACGTTCTTTTCAGTAGTAATTACCTGCCGGTGCACAAAAACCTCCAAGAAAGGCAAGGTGGGTTGTAATTGGAACAAATATGCAAAAACAAATTACACGTCTGAGCGTTCAGTAAAGCAGCACAACTACCCCTGGTACCACGTTAGGGAACATATGTTATCTTAATGGCAAATATATTGTATTCCACGTGATTATGTCATATCTAATGTCACGAGTGATTTGCAAATAGTCGATAAATTTGCGAATAAGGAAGTGATAAATGAGCTTACCTGCAGGGCTTTGAGTAGTTAGTAGTAGTTGTAGTGTTTAACGCCCGCTTTTACTACTACGGCACCGCAGGCGGTGACACTGATGATACATGGAATGAAGATGGAGCACCGGTGGAATGAGATGGCGGGGGAAACCGGAGCACCCGGAGAAAACCCGCCCTGACGCCGCTTCGTCCACCACGAATACCACATGCGGGTCCCTGGGAGCAGGGCTTTGAAATCGACAATAACATTTGCTAGGAGAATAAAATGAATTTATCTGGGAGATTTAGAAATGGGGAATAGCATTTGCTGGGAGGATAAAACGAAGTGATTTATCCAAATATATTAATTATTAATATAGTCTAAGACAGCTATACTTACCTGCGCTGTCAAAAAGCAAATGAGAATTATGCGGTATCGCCTGTTTTTATCAATGACAACTTATTATTTAATATTATTTACTGTCATCTGGAGTGGGACTAAGTAGACTGTGCTAACCAACAATACAGGGGTCTGGTGGTTAGTATGCTAACTTGCAATCCAGAAATGATGGGTTCGATTCCCGACTGGAGGTTGGGAATTTTTCTTTAGCCAGGATTACTTCCCGCCCCCTCTCCTAGAGAGCGGAAATATGAGTGAGAATGTAAGTGTGTGTGTGTGTGTGTGTGTGTGTGTGTGTGTGTGTGCGTGCGTGTGCGTGCGTGTGTGTGTGTGTGTGTGTGTGTGTGTGTGTGTGTGTGTGTGTGTGTGAATTCAATGTTTATGAAGAAACTCCAACGTAAACAAACCTAAAGATACACAACAGTAAACGAGTGAACATATTGTTGATGAGCAATTGCTCCAAAGGTGAAACGTCACCGGCATATAAATGGAACAAAAAACTGATTTTCTCAGATTTCCTATTATTGCAACAAACCTTAATAATTGAACAATAATTTAAACACAGAGTTATCAAATCTGTAGAAATTGCAAGGATGTCTTCATTGTTGTTACTTTCTCTACTGGTAAGTAGAGGAAGCATTGTATTCCACCCAAAAATTTGATGCCGAGATTTCACCGGAAATGTGTTTTTTATAGAAAAAAGTCCATGTGTGTCTGTCTGTGTGTCTGTCGGTCTGTGTGTCTGTCTGTCTGCCAGTCTGTGGACAGCATAACTCAAAAACGAAACGTCGGTTAGAAACCAAAGATGGTACTTAAGTTTAATATATTTCAAGGATGCGACATGAAGATTTTGAAGAAAATTGCTCCCCCCTAAACTACTCTTTACATGGAAAAATTTGATTTTCTTAAAAATGGCTCTAATGATTTTGATTAAAATGACACATTTACGATATTTTTATGATAACTGAAATGCATATTTTGAGTTTTCTGACTATAGCCTATGTAATCCCATTTACTCTGGATGGCTTTCTAATAACTCGTAAACCGTAAGAGATAGACAAAATCTTAATATACAAAAACTGTAGATCTCGCTAACACACAGTTTATGTCTGAATAAATTGTTTGTAGAGTGAACCATTTTGGACATATTCCTTGTTATTTGTATCAGTTTCGGAAAACAAACCTTCATCAAATGCAACATCGTTGTTCATTTTGTATATGTTAACTATGCAAAGAGAATGGAATCTCAAAGCTTTAAAAGATTTGACTATCGCTTAAAGCCTACTGTATTCTAATATTCCCCTCGCACCTACAAGGAAATAAACAATAAGATATCTGCAAATGTTTATCTCAACTAACACGAAGAAGATAGAGGAATAAGAATTTGTAACAATGATTAGTACAAGAGTAGAGAAAGTCATGTGAGTGTAACGGTTTCTTTAACGAATATGAAGTAATAGAGACCATGCTTCTTACTTTGATTACAACCTCGGAATGGTGCTCTTCATTTAGTTGCAGTGCAAATGTTCAGAATATTAAAAAGGTAGTTATTTTATCACGTAAGGAGAATATGGTAAAACAGATTTCTATAAATAAATCAGGGCCGTAATTGGTTAGAATAGCGTATTTGAAACATGATTGGTTATTAATACCGAGTAAACTTAGTCCTTCATCGTCTTTCCTTCACATTGCAAGGTCAGCATCAAAAACTGTCAATGAGGGAGGGTTTGCGCGGGTACATGAAAGATTGGACCCCATCCGGAACCGTCGGCGTCAGTCTGCCATCCAAGGGTCAAAGAAGAAAGACACCAAATCTCCACGGTCTGTTGCACCATGGAGACCCCTCCATGATCGACCTCAAGGCGTACTTCAGAGGGACTACCCTCCGATCTCCATTGCTTGTCCACATGGGTAAACCGTTCATTACGCACACCCCGGCTTATGCTCCTACCACAGGAGTAACCGCCTGTGGCTCCCCACTTTAGGCCGTGCCTGTGTGCAAGAGACAAACACGGATTCAGGGGACTTGTGGTTGATTACACCGGGGTTCTGTCAGCGACAGCACGTCCGGCCGGTGATACTAACCCTACGGCACACGGCCGTCGGGGAATTAACACAGGCCGGGCCCTTGGAGAGCCACGTGGGTGTACGTACATGATGGTGTGGACGGGCTTCGCACCTAAGGCTACACATGGGGGCAGGGTGGAGGGTCCGCCTAACCTTCGCGGCTGAGACCTCCGAAGAGCACACAAGTCGGGGGTCGCGTTGAAACCGTGGGACAGGACCACGGAGACAAAAAGATCCCTGCTGGTAAGACAGGAGTTATAAACCTAAGAACTTAAAAATAATCATAATAATCATAATCATAATAATCCGTCGCACACAGCCTTTGTGTGTCCGACAGACGGTAATATATCGAACAGGGACTGTTAATAAATTCAGCTGCATGTTGGAAATATTGACTTGTGTAAACCGCGCTGCAACACGACGTGTACTTAGAAATATTTAGCTCTCCTAATGCGCTCAATCATTTTTCTATGGCTGTACTAATTTTACTGAAAGTTTTAATCCTTGTGGTGTAAGGTAACTGTTGACACAGGTATCATTTTCTAGCGAACTAACTACACGATTTGGTGAGACGAGATTATTTTCAGCCACACAAACGTATACTGCCTTATTACCCCACTTTTTCTTACCGAGAGTTAGCGTGCTTCGCGTTAATGAAGACCTACCCTCTAGACGTTAGGTCACGATTCCTTTCTTTCTCGCCCCTCCCACAGTTAATGTGCTGAGGGAACTTCATTTTCCAAAATCCTTTTAACTCGCCTTGGAAAGGCATTCCTTCGCTCTAATGAAGTCGTCGCGTTTCCCATGAAGGCTAACAGTTATCTTTGAGCAATCTTATCTAGAGGTTCCATTAAAGGAGAACTGCATCACATTTACTCGGCTTTGTGTACGAACTTGGGAGCTTTTAAGTGCCCTCGTTACAATGAGGTATCAGCTATTAGAGTCTATCTGCATGAAAGAAACACTGATATCAGAATTATTAAGGGGTTAGATTTATAACGTTATATACAAAAGACAGGGAAATAATTAATTTCCGTATATAATAATCATACATATAGTAGTAAGTCTAGTTACAATTACCAGTTAGACAATGTACTTTTTGTGCTCTCTCCGGGTGCTCCGGTTTCCCCCGCCATCTCATTCCACCGGTGCTCCATTTTCATTCCATGTATCATCAGTGTCACCGCCTGCGATGCCGTAGTAGTAAAAGCGGGCGTTAAACACTACAACAACAACAATTTTTGTGCTCAAATCATTGTTAAACTTTGTGCTCGTGTTTCTTTTAGCGGTAAATTTAATATTCGAACTTCGATTCGTAGTTTTCATCCATTCAGATTGTCACATGTACGGAAACGATCGTGATGATGATGATGATGATGATGGTGGTGGTGGCGGTGGCGGTGGCGGTGGCGGTGGCGGTGGCGGTGGCGGTGGCGATGGCGATGGCGATGGCGGTGGCGGTGGCGGTGGTGGTGGTGATGGTGATGGTGATGGTGATGGTGATGGTGATGGTGATGGTGATGGTGATGGTGATGGTGATGGTGATGGTGATGGTGATGGTGATGGTGATGGTGATGGTGATGGTGATGGTGATGGTGATGGTGATGGCGATGGTGATGGCGATGGCGATGGTGATGGTGATGGTGGTGGTGCTGCTGCTGGTGATGGTGGTGATGGTGGCGATAGTGGTGGTAGATTAGTTTAGGTTAGGATAGTCTTAGAAAGACTGTAAGCAATGCTCTAGACGTGAGCATCATAAATTTGCAAAAGGATGAAATGTGATCGTGAAAGCATAACAAATTGGTAAAAAGGGTCTACATGTCCATTGAAAGTGTCAAAATGCACTACAGACGTGAAAATACTGAAAAATCAAGGGAAAAGTTTAAAAATTCGTAAAAACGTCCATAATAGCACAAAAGCAAACTCGTAAACTAGCATTAATATACCGTGAAATGTTTAGAAAATGCTTCGGGTTCGCATGCCAGCGAGGGCTAATACCTTCAAAGTATCAAAAGTCGCTGAAAAACATCTACAAATCAAGGCGAAGTGCTTGTGTCTGAAACGTTATGGTGTGAAGGTTAGAATAGGTTATAGCAGAATAAAATGGTCGAGTAAAATGAGATGAGATAGGTTAGGTTAAAATACCTTAATAAATAGGACGGTTTAAGTCGCTTAGGTTAGAGGAGGTTTTAGATTAGGTTAGGTTGGGATAATATATTCAATCAAGATAGAAAGCTCTTGCGCTAGACAAGATACATTAGATACAACGAACGACATACTCAAGTAGAATGAATGTGCATAAACACATACATACGCTGCTAAACACCTTAACAATTATCCTTATAGCCTGCTTCAAAAATTTACAACGTCCTGCTTTCCCTACCACCCTACCTAATAATCTTAGGTCACCAATGGCAGCCCTCGCTCCAAGCCAGCTCCCCCCCCCCCCCCCCCCCGCTCCACTATGGTTCGCGAAAGGCATGCAATAAAGGCGGTTAGATAAATAGATCTTATGAAGCCCACTTTGGTACTTACAATTTATTTCTGTAGGGTTGCCGTTCTATAAGCAGAAAAACGGAGAAAGAAACATCTCCCTTTCCCCCATCTCTCGATGCCTATTAGCTACATTTAACCAAGATATGTAGCCTCTGATACGTAAGAAACGCACAAAGAGTAGAAGGGGAGAGAGCATTGCCATTGGTTTGTTGGGAAATCAGGTGAAACGGAAATACCTCACTACCAGATGCTTTTGTATCGTACAGTGCAAACAAAACTCAACAGAAAACCTGTAACTTTTTATGTGCAGTACAGAACTAATAGCTTTCTTTTATTTATTTACGTAAACCTGTATCATTTGTTTAATAAAGCAACCAATTATTATTCGTTACATTGAGAAACGCTTGAAAGCAACCACAATGCTCTAAATTGCTTACTATCGTAAGTACTTTATGTCCCGGGATTAACTAACCTTCAGATGGTAATTATTAATTATTAATTGGTAATTGAGACTGCCTTTGTGGTTTACCGGGAGATATACGAATTGGTTGGAGAATTCAATGTCATTTTGGCATGTTGTCAGAGTAGATTAATGGTTAGAGCACACGCCTACTAAGCGGAGGGTCTGTGGTTCAAATCCCAGCTGTGGAACTGAATTTTTCAGTTGCAATTCTACCTCTCAAACATTGCCCAAACACGGCTTGTGTGTTTAGAAACACCAACAGTAAGTTCGTTGACATAAATAATTACTAATACATCATTTTTCTATTAGGTTTCGCCTCTGAATCTTGTTTGTAAAGACACGCGTATACGTAAACATAGAACTGCAAACGTGAGGTGGCCTGCATTTGGTGATAGGGTATGTGGAGGGGGTAAGCACCCAATTTCATTCCTGTCACCCCTCTTCCTCATGCCTGTTATAGGACATGTTACTGTTACTATGCTTCGGCGCCGGTTGTATGTGGGCATGCAAGTTATTCTTGCAGGGAAGTTTTCTAGCGCCCCTACCTAACGGTTAGGTTGGGTAGGGGCGGCACAGTCGCGCCGCTTTACAAACAGGTTACTGTAGCGGTGTGTCAGCCTCCCTTCCCCTGCCTCCTCTACTATCAACAAACATGAAGTAGAAACAGGTACAGTAAAGTAGCTCTCAACCTAATGTCGTTTGCAGCGATGGCCAAAGCCTACTTATGAGTTATGAACAGGCATAGGAATTCTTTAGCGGTTGGCTTCAAGCTACACTCAAGCCATCATCATTAGATAGAACGTGCAAGTACATAACAGCGACCATGAGTTACTGAAGGCAGGTAAAACACAGTTTCGTGGTAGACCAGGTCTAAGGAAAAGTACTCCGAGAGGGTGAACAGAGTAGCAGCTCCTCACCTTACCTGAAGTATGTACTAGCATACACACTTACACATGCACTAGGAGGAACCGGTTTTCCACTTTGATGGTCACGACGGTAGGCGAAGTAGGGAAATAACGTGACACCTCGGGAGTGCTGCTCCCCCAGCCTGTGATAGACTGAATAGGGATGGGGTGGTTTGTTATCCACAACGTCACAACCTAATGTCGTTTCGTCCTGGCTATGCAGGCCATTCCAACCTGAGCACTTAGTGCTGGGGCGCGGTGATGCTGCACTCAACAGCCCCGGTGCCTTCCTCGGGCTGCGGCCACTGCGACTGCATGTGCACGAAGACAGTAAAAGTAGCATTGCCTCTCTCTTCTCAACGCAGAGGTGGTATTAAATAGGATATAGCAGATTAGGGAGCAGTTATTATAGCTTCTTCTACGTTACAAAATGTCATTTAATATTTATGGGAAGATTTATATTTTGTTGTAAATACCGAAGGCAACCCCCAATACTTAATTTGTCAAAAAACTTGAAACTTGAATTTTTTACGATTCCATTTTTAGCGCGTCCTGAAAAAGCACCATCAAATTCGCCAACAGAGCTGATAAAACTACAGGGCGACACAATCGTAAAACACATGTACTGCCACCACAGCGGTGATTTAATTAAACGTTACAAAGGTGTCACTCAACAGAAATTTCCCAAAATTCATGCATTTGCCTTAAAATTTGTCAATTTTCGGTGCAACTTAAGCATGCGAACAGATGATTTCAATTATGAATTTAAATAGAAGTAAAAGCAGGGTGCTGCCTTAGAGGAGGTACTACGAATTTCTACTACAAAATTGATTGCACCGAATATTGATAAATAGTTGGGGCAAAACGAAGTTGAAAGTTGACCTAAATGGTACTTGTGCACAAGGATAACCAAAATATATGTAGAGAATAAATGGGGCGTTTGTGTTTTCATAAAATTGCCATTAAGAATAAATGTTTGGGTAAGTTGAACGCCTACTTGTCGACCTGTCCCATTCAACATTCACCCTAGCGCAGGTACTTCGACTACCGCTACCACCTTGTTGGTTCTGCCTCTGCCACTTCAACTTCCCCCACCTCTCCGGTGCCCAGCTCATCACCGGCGCTACTGTGCGGCACTTCAGTTGGAACACTTTGAAATTCCCATGCTTGCTTAACGGAAGAGTGTTAGAACGGAAAAGCTCCCGGTGTAGTAGACAGCGCAAGGAGCAGGCTTACACGCGATATAGTAAAATCAAAATGATCAAAAGTCGTTTTTTGCAATATCAAAATCAGCAAACATGTTCAATGTAACGGCCAGTTTAGGGTGGGTAGATTTATTAAAAAGGTATTTGTGTCGCATCTGTAGAAGGTGTTTAATTTACATGCCATTGGTAGATATCCGACTTTTGGTTTTCGGCTTTTTCACAGACACACACGCACGCACGCACGCACGCACGCACACACACACACACACACACACACACACATGCAGACGCGCGCGCGGACCTTTTCTCTAGAAGCGATTTTTTTTTTTTTAAATTCAGAAAAATATGTATTTCCGTGAAATTGGGTTATCAATTTTTGGGTGGAATGTAGGACTTCCTCTACTTATTTTATAATCGCTCCACTCTTAGAGCTCAACTTGATATAGGTAAATATATGACGTCATTGACTAGCCTCTGATACGTGGGAAACCAAAAAGCACACCGTCTTAAAATACGCATATCCGCTATCTTTTATATGGATTTTCACGATGTAAGTCATGATTCAAAACTTCTGATCAATATGAAACAGTAAATAATACGAGTAACAGAACTATAGTGTATTGCAATTTTCGTTTACTACTTTGTGAAACGGTTCACCCCTCTCTCCTATATGCGTCGACAATGACGGGTAGTTTTGTTCCTCACAGTTGATACGAACATTAGAAAAAACTAAACCGGAGACTACAAAATGCTTGTTTGTATCAACTCCGGTTCCAAAGCTAGATCGACTGTACATTCACGCAGTTTCAAAAAATTATAAAACAGATCAAAGGAAAAATCTTGAAAAAAAAGGCAATGTTGTTATACATTCTGCATATTAAAAGTTGTTAAGTTGGGTGCTGAATTCTTTAAAGTGGAGTTGAGACGTTTTCTGCAGTCACTGTATATTAACATTGTGTATTGCATAATACAGCCATGTAAACCCAAACGCAAATTTTTAATCTTGGCAGTACTCGTGTGTATGAGGCACTCCGAGACAGACTGTGGTATACACACAGGTAGCAGCGACGTTAAACAAACTGTGGCTATACAAAGTTGGAAGGGAAAATAAGTTAACACCTTTTATTATTGTGTTTCTTCTTGATTGTTTTAAAAGTATTTATTTACATAGATTTCGTGATTATAAGATTTTAAAATGAATTACAATATTAACGTAATTAATCAAAGAAAAATTAATATTCCAAAATTAAAACACTAAAACCACACACAAAAAAATATTTATATAACTTTTAAACTTACCATTCAAAAAAATAGGGACTTGCTCCTGTAACTTAACGTAAAATAACCCCACATTGAAACCTCTTGTGGTCACACTTTGAGCCTAATTACGTATTAGTTATGTCCATTTTGTGCTTTTCCACAATCTTAATATTTGGGGAAACATTAATTGCACAAGCAAATGTCAAAGCAGACGGAAGGTTATCATCAGACAGTTTTGCTCTTTAACGGCACTTCGTCAAGTTCATTAAAGAAAAGAAAAGAAAAAAAAAAAAAAAAAAAAAAAAAAAAAAAAAAAAAAAGGAAAAGAAACGAAATTGCTCGCAGATGTATGTACTGAGGTGCTGCTGTTACGGGCAGCGTGGGCCTACCAAGCTCCAAAGCGCGCGCGTGCGCTCAAGAGCACTTGTTGACATCACTGGCATAGTGCAGCCGGTTCCAAATGTTTTCCGATGGACGAGAGGGTGTAGGTGCAAGAGACGAGTAATTTTCTTCTGAATTACTTGCGCCTGGTGTGCCTGGCCCGGGACGGCTTTCATGTGGTGAGCGGGAAGCAAACAAGAAGCTAAATACTTAATTTTGTTTTATCCAAATGAAATAAATCAGCATATTCTTTTCTGCACGTATTTAAACAATATTGCTTTTTTGTGGTAGCGTTAATGGTGTCTAAGAAACATGTTTAAAGAATTATTTAAACGAAGATAATGCATATAATGTATTTCTCGTTAGTAATATAATAATTATAATTGTAATAATCATTTGAACAATAAATATGTCATGTGCTATTTTGCGTATATAAATTTTGGATGTAAAGTTGTAAAACATTTAACACAGATCAATGACAAGTGCAGAATATAAAGCTTCCATATGCTGGTACATTCAGTTCTGACAGTTATACTTTTATTCGATTTTGAAATACATATACAAGAAAGATACATATCGATCTTAAGCTTTTCTGTAATTAAAAAAAAAATAGGAAACATGTGATAAGCATAGCGTAATGTCTATTTACCGTAAAAGTAGACAGAAGAAGGCGTTTACTCCCTAATTTGGGTATATTTTATGTCTCCTGACAAGGACCACACAATATTTAGGCAAAATATGGAATTTCTACACACCTGGCTATTTTAGTTACGAAAATAAAACTCACGTTAAGAGTTTAATAAGGTGGAAACAAAAATACAAGATATAATAGTACGAAATGTAGGAAGCAGCTGTCGTTCAGCTTTCATTTGCAGTGCAATAAAAGCGTAAGTGATTGAAGTGAACCATTACCTGTTGCATACGCCCCATGTTTTTCGTTTTAAATCTTATAAGTATTTTCATGCGTAATTATTATTTATTTATTTTCATAGGTATTAAAAATCTGCAATCACAAATTTTCCGGACAGTGTTTGGAGTTAGGAAAAGATATTTTATACTTTTTAGTCCGTTTTAATAACGTGGTATATTTACAAAGTTAAACTTTAATTTCATTATAGGTGATAAGCGTCTAATGCCGAATATTTAGTTTCCATCCGCGCTTATGCCACTGCGAGTTCGTTCTGGATTTATAACGTTACTGTTTTCTTTACACGACCAAGTCTAAGAGAAATGTTGGAATGATATTTTCTTTGAACTTACAAGCGCATTACATCCCTCGCCCTTGTAGGCAGGTGGCAAGTCGACTTTTGGGACTACCTGGCATAACTTGCCGATATACCATCCTGCCTTATAGACGCGGCTAGGTAAACATTTGGAGTAGCTGTCTGGCTCTCTGTGTGAATGTACAACTGTGAACAGCATAACTCAAAAACGAAAAGTTGGTTAAATGTCAAACTTAGTATATAAGTTCAACTTCTTCCAAGGATGCTTCTTCCACGAAGATTTTCAAGAAAATTCCTCAAACCCAGACCAACCTTTGCATGTAAAATTTTTCGAATATTTTTATTTTATCAAAAACAGCTCTAACGATTTGTATCAAAATATCACATGTATAAGATATTTTCTTAACAAAAGAAGAATCTGTCTCTTAAATTTTCGGGACTTCCCTCCATTGTCACCAGCTTTAAAAGATTTGACTACTGTATGTGCTTAGGCTTTCAGGCCGGTGTCCATTTGGAATAAAATATCTTCCGGGCCTGCAGGACGTGGTCGACGTGTAGAAATTGCTCCTGAAGTTTCGCTCAAGTATGCGTTGAGCATCTTCAGAGGACCCAACTATGAGTGGGCCTACAAGCCCGGAAGATTTTTTATTTCAGATTTGACTATTGCTTAAAGTCTACTGCACTCCCATATTCTTCTTGCGCCTACAAGAAAATCAGAAATTATATAATTTCTGCAAAAGTTTGTCTCGATTAACATGAGCTGGAGAATGGAATTAGCGTTTTTAAGGATAGTTTGTACAAGAATAGAGGTAGGCATGTGAGTGTAACACATCCGATTTTTGTTTATGCTGAGACGGGAACTTCTATGTATATATTTGTAATTTTAGATTAAGAATGTACATAAATATAAGATTTTAGATATAAGTATAACTTGGTATTGTGCAAAGAAGTTGCCTTTTGGAAGTAGGTTGACCTGAATAAGTTTCTGAAGGCCACGGAACAAACAATCTTTTGTCATCCCAAGCCGAGGGACATTTTGCCAGAAGTCCAAGGACACAGCTGGGGGAAGATTGTTCCCTCCTCCATAACGGGACTAGAGAGAAAGTGCGGGGGTGAGATATAAAGAGAATAACGTAGAAGCGGACAGTTGGCTCTGGTGTTGCGATGTCGCGACGAGGGAGAGCCTCGTATCGCTAAATAAGTATAGCTTCGCGCCAAAAGAAACGTCGAGGTATGAAAATAGACTGTGATTAGTGTAAAGTAAAGCAGATAGCAATCTTAGAGCGAAACACCAGAAACTTGCTCAGGTCGGCACTTCGAGGCAAATGAAGTGTTGAATAATAAACTTAGTAAAAGTCTGTGTTGTGTTGTCATCTAACCTCGCGCCCGAGAAACATCCTCTCATGCCTACCTAAATCCGGCACCCAACGTCCAGAACCCGCTACAAAGGCGCCCAAAGTCACGACCCCGTTACAAATGGCATCCCAACGTGGTGGCTCGACAAAGAATGACAACCAGAGGATCACCGATGGAAGCAGTTGACTCGGCGAGAATAAATCGACGCGTAGGAAGAAGGTGAACTTCAACCTAGGGACAGCAGTAGAAGCCGTGGACGCGAAAAGGAGACGACGACCAAGTAACATCACGAGCGACAGGAAACAGCCTCAAGACCTCGGAGGAAAGGCGCACGAGGTGCTGTTTCAACAAGCGAGACAATCAACATCAGAGGACGACCACATCAACCCAGCAACGCAAGTCGCCGAAAGGTCAGAGTTAAACAAACAATCCTATGAGAGAGCGAAGGCTTTCACGGCCGGAGTCAGTATAACTAGGAGTTATTTCCGGGCTGTTATGCCGTGGTCTGCTGGAGTTGAAGAACCCAGACGTTTCGTCCACATCTGCGGCGGACATCTTCAGTGGCGCGGTCGTAATCTCCTCGGAGAAGTTAGCGTAGCGTCTGAGGTGTGGACTGTCAGAGCTGCGGTATTTATCCTTCTAGTGGCCTCCGCTGATTGGCTCGGGCGGCGCACGGCCGGTGGGAGGGGGCGGGCTTCGCTCAAGGTGTTGCCTCCTGATTGGATCACTTCAGTTTCTGCTGTTTTATGTCGTTTCTTGCCTTCAATGACAGGATACCAGTTGCTGTTTAGTTTCAAAACTTCTTCTTTCTTGTTGAAATTGTTGGGATGTTTATATATTTCAATGGCTTCGCGCTGTAACCGGGCATGGTAGTGTGTTGTGGATGAAAGGATGTTTGTGTCCTGGAACTTAATTATGTGTTCTCCCTCCGCTTCAATGGCGTGTTGGGCAACTGCGGACTTATCTGTTTGGGCCAGGCGGCAGCTTCTTTTATGTTCGGTGAGTCTTGTGTTGATACTGCGTTGAGTAGTTCCGATGTAAACCGATCCGCAGGAACAGGGAATACGGTAAACACCGGCTGATGACAAGGGGTCCCGGGGGTCTTTAGCAGAGAGTAATAGGCTGTTCAGTTGCCTGGTGGGCTTGAAGACAGTCTTGATACTGTGCCGTTGTAGTATGTGTTGAATACGGTCGGTGACATTCTGGAAATATGGCAGGAAAACTATACCGTTATGTTTGGGCTTGTTTGTTTTTTGTGAGGCAGGTTTCGTCTTGGCAGGGCGGCAGGCTCTTTTGACCTCTTGAATAGTATATCCATTAGAAAGTAAGGCTTTCTCAAGGTGACAGAGTTCTTGTTGTAATAAGTGTGGCTCGCAAATGCGAGAAGCACGGTTTACGAGTGTCTTAATCATGCCTCGTTTTTGTCTGGGATGATGATTTGAGGCTTTATTTAAATAGCGGACCGTATGAGTGGGCTTACGGTAGACAGTATGCCCAAGTCTGCCGCCTGCTTTCTTGCTGACTAAGACGTCCAGAAAAGGTAGCTGTCCGTCTTTCTCTTCCTCCATGGTGAATTGTATGCGTGTGTTGATGCTGTTAAGATGTAGTAGGAAGTCTTGAAGAGTTTCTTTTCCATGGGGCCATACGACGAAAGTGTCGTCCACATAGCGGAGCCAGACAGTCGGTTTTAGAGGAGCCATGGCCAAGGCTTTGGACTCAAAAGATTCCATGAAGAAATTGGCCACTACCGGGCTCAGAGGGCTTCCCATGGCAAGTCCATCGATCTGCTCGTAGAACGAATGGTTCCACTGGAAATACGTCGTGGTGAGAACTTGGTGGAAGATGGCGATTATATCTTCTGAGAAAATGTGCTTTAACTGTGTGAGGGCCTCTTGTACTGGAACCATGGTGAAGAGTGAGACGACATCAAAACTGATCAGAAGGTCATGAGGTTGTAGTGTGAGGCTTTGTAGTTTCTGTAGTTTCATCCAGAAACTACAAAGCCTCACACTACAACCTCATGACCTTCTGATCAGTTTTGATGTCGTCTCACTCTTCACCATGGTTCCAGTACAAGAGGCCCTCACACAGTTAAAGCACATTTTCTCAGAAGATATAATTGCCATCTTCCACCAAGTTCTCACCACGACGTATTTCCAGTGGAACCATTCGTTCTACGAGCAGATCGATGGAGTTGCCATGGGAAGCCCTCTGAGCCCGGTAGTGGCCAATTTCTTCATGGAATCTTTTGAGTCCAAAGCCTTGGCCATGGCTCCTCTAAAACCGACTGTCTGGCTCCGCTATGTGGACGACACTTTCGTCGTATGGCCCCATGGAAAAGAAACTCTTCAAGACTTCCTACTACATCTTAACAGCATCAACACACGCATACAATTCACCATGGAGGAAGAGAAAGACGGACAGCTACCTTTTCTGGACGTCTTAGTCAGCAGGAAAGCAGGCGGCAGATTTGGGCATACTGTCTACCGTAAGCCCACTCATACGGACCGCTATTTAAATAAAGCCTCAAATCATCATCCCAGACAAAAACGAGGCATGATTAAGACACTCGTAAACCGTGCTTCTCGCATTTGCGAGCCACACTTATTACAACAAGAACTCTGTCACCTTGAGAAAGTCTTACTTTCTAATGGATATACTATTCAAGAGGTCAAAAGAGCCTGCCGCCCTGCCAAGACGAAACCTGCCTCACAAAAAACAAACAAGCCCAAACATAACGGTATAGTTTTCCTGCCATATTTCCAGAATGTCACCGACCGTATTCAACACATACTACAACGGCACAGTATCAAGACTGTCTTCAAGCCCACCAGGCAACTGAACAGCCTATTACGCTCTGCTAAAGACCCCCGGGACCCCTTGTCATCAGCCGGTGTTTACCGTATTCCCTGTTCCTGCGGATCGGTTTACATCGGAACTACTCAACGCAGTATCAACACAAGACTCACCGAACATAAAAGAAGCTGCCGCCTGGCCCAAACAGATAAGTCCGCAGTTGCCCAACACGCCATTGAAGCGGAGGGAGAACACATAATTAAGTTCCAGGACACAAACATCCTTTCATCCACAACACACTACCATGCCCGGTTACAGCGCGAAGCCATTGAAATATATAAACATCCCAACAATTTCAACAAGAAAGAAGAAGTTTTGAAACTAAACAGCAACTGGTATCCTGTCATTGAAGGCAAGAAACGACATAAAACAGCAGAAACTGAAGTGATCCAATCAGGAGGCAACACCTTGAGCGAAGCCCGCCCCCTCCCACCGGCCGTGCGCCGCCCGAGCCAATCAGCGGAGGCCACTAGAAGGATAAATACCGCAGCTCTGACAGTCCACACCTCAGACGCTACGCTAACTTCTCCGAGGAGATTACGACCGCGCCACTGAAGATGTCCGCCGCAGATGTGGACGAAACGTCTGGGTTCTTCAACTCCAGCAGACCACGGCATAACAGCCCGGAAATAACTCCTAGTTAAACAATCCTATGTAAAGACAAAATATATCACAGTTAAAATAGTAGATGCATGAAAACAAATGTGTGGAAGAATGAGAGGATATTATATACTGTATGACTGAGTGGGGAAGATTAGAATAGGGTAATTTTAAATAGATGCTCCTTCGTAGCGGAAAGTTAAGTAGAAATACCAAAATGGAGTCGCTAGAACAGAATAAAGAAAACAGAGCTGGGAGCAGCGACGCAGTAGGGAATACTTCGGAAGATTACTTTAAGATACTATTGGAAAAAATTAGTGGTCAGGTTAACGAAATGGGTGAGAGATTGGAAAGTAAAATTAGTGGACAGGCTAAAGAAATAAACGAAATGTGTGGTCAGTTTAAGGAACTAAACGAAAGGGGTGATAGATTGGAAAGTAAAATTAGTGGTCAGGGTAAAGAACTAAACGAAATGAGTAGTAGATTAGAGAATATGGGTGGTCAAGTTAAAGAACTCTTAGACGAAGGATTTAGGACCCAAGAATCAAAGCTCAAAGAACATTTAGATCACAAGCACCAGGAATTTGAGGAGAGAATGAGGGAGCAATTAAATACACAGCAGGGGAGCATTTCCGAAATCCAGGAAGGGTTAAATTCCTTTAGAATTAACGTAGACGAAAATTTAGAACGTATGAAAGAGATGTGTGAAAGAAAAAATGTAGAAACTATGAAAAGGCTGACGGATGAGCTAATAGCTATTAAGAACGCAGTGCATGGGGAGGTAAATGAAACTTTGCAGGTAGTGCACGCTGAATTAGAAGCTGAGGGACAAGAAATTAATAAACTTAAGGAAAACACGGAGAGACAGCTATTAGCTCATCTAGAGGTAGATAACCGTTCAAAAAAGAACGAGAGTAGAATAGTGGAAATCCAGGGATCTGTAGAGAGAATAGAGATACAATTAAGAAGTATTAATGATGGTAATGCGACCAGCGCAGTTGACAGTAATGGAAATAACTCAATTGTAAATAGTGCACAGCATGAGGCTGCAGCTATAGAGAATGTGACACCTAGCTCCTTCCACGTGAACCCGTCTAATACAGGAAATAGTCTTAGTCAATATGGGCAATTACTGAATGAAGTGTCTGTTCCCATTTTTGAAGAGTCTGAGGCCATAAATCCTAAGCAATTCCTTATCGACTTAGACCGCTATTTCGAGATAAAGGATATACCGGAACAGCTCAAAATGTTTGTTGTGCGTAAGGCTCTGAAAAATAGATCTCTGACGTGGTTAAGGTTTGTTTTGGGGGAAAATTGTTCTTACGAGTATTTCAGGCAAATGTTCCTTAACAAGTACTGGAACGCGACTACGCAGAACAAAGCCAGATCAATATTGAGCAACGGCCGATACAATGAACACGGCCGACAGTCGATGACGGACTACGTGTTAACTTGCGCGCAAAATTGCAGATTAGTCGATCCTCCTGTAAGCGAAGCAGATTTTATTTCGCAAATTATTAAACATTTCCCACAGCAGATTACAAATTACCTGATTGTAGCGAGACCAAAAGATATTACTGAATTAATAGATCTTGTGTCAGCTTTTGAAAGTAGCAACTGGGAACGGGAGTTTGATTATGGTTCGCGGAGAAATGAAAGGGGAAGCTGGCGTGGTCAGCCGAGTTCACCGCGCGCCAACAGAAATTACAATGGGAACCATAACCGAGACGTTGGCATCAGGGAACGATACCGAGATGACCCGCCAAGATTCGAGGGTAGGCCAAGAAACGGCAGACGAGAGCATCAGGTAAATTTAATTAGAACGGAGGCGAATTTCCATGACGGGCCGTACCGACCTAGGGGACGTCGAAACAGGCATAACCCGAGAACCCCGTGGAGAGCCCACGACTCCGACGAAGAGCATTACCGTAGAGAAGACAGGGGGAATTACGGTAGCGGATATAGCTCGCGAGGAAATAACCGACGGGGCCAAGGAGGGGGAAATTCTAATATGCCCGGAGGTCAAGAGATCTTAGTGGCGCCTGTGAGAGAAGGATTTGCAATAGTGGACGGAAATAATCCGGAAAACTAAATTGCGATCTTGTTGTGGACCGGAAAAAGATTGCACCGAACCCTGGGGTGATTTACTGCACTGGGCTACGGTCCGAATTAAATGATGACGAAAGTGAACAATTGGCAATACTGAAGAATTACTCGGACGAAAACGAAGTAGAATCCCCGGTAATAGAGGTTAAAGTAGGAGGTAAAGCGGAGTTATTTACAGTAGATACCGGTGCTACCATGAATGTATGTAGCGCGAAGTTTTTCCAAGGGTTGCTAAACCGAAATGTCAAGATGATGACTTTACCTACTTCTAATGTGGTTTGCAAGGTAGCCGTAGGCAAAACGGTGCAGAGAATTAAACTGCAGACCATGCTATGCTTAGAAATCGGCGGGGAGGTGTTTGAGTACATATTCTTAGTGATCGATAATTTGATTTGTGATGCCATTATTGGATGTGACATGTTGTACGACCTGAAGGCGGTCATAGACTTCGCAAAGGGAAGTTTAATTTTAAATAAAGGTGAAAGGAGAATAGGTGTACCGTTTGTTCGTAACATAAAACAAAGTGAGATTGTTGGCATGTTAAATGAGTCGGATATAGGAGACGAACACTTATTTATCCAGCACATGCGTGTAGAAACGGAACCGGTTGTAAAGATTGCTATCAGGTATAACAAACCCGAGGGTAAAAGACCTCCTTTTAGTGAAAAGGCGGAGAGTACTTTGGAGCGAGAGAGAGGGAAAGCGCCCGTACCCTTATTCGTGGAACAAAGCCACCAAGTTCGGCAGGCTGCAATGAAAGAAAAGCTGACCGAGTCTTACCAATTGACCAAGGAACAAATGAGCCAGTTAGAAGACACATTAACTAAAAATGCTAAAACCTTCAGTAAATTACCCGGCAGATGCAAAGCATATCAACACAGTTTCGAGGTAAAAGACGCGAAAGCTTGTAATTACCGACAGAGGGAACTACCATTAGCCATACAGACGCAGGCTAGAGCTATTATCAACCAAATGTTAGAACTAGGAATACTTAGAATCTCAAATTCGGATATAATTAGTCCCGTTGTTTGGATAGCGAAGAAGGATGGCAGTTTAAGGAAAACATTGGATGGACGGGGGGTAAATAAATACACCCTTCCCGACTATTTTAGGAGCGAATCTATTGAGCAGTTGATCACTAAGATGTCCAGGGGCCGATATATTTCCTCGATTGATTTAACGGCGTCATATTGGCAAGTTGAGCTCAAAGAAGAGGTTAGGAAATACACGAGTTTTATCTTCGAAGGGATACAGCTAGAATATACTGTCTGCCCTTTCGGAATGCGTACCTCGGGAAATGGTTTGCTTCGGGCCATAAATGAAATTTTAGGGGATGCCACGAGGACGTATTTGCTCCATTATGTGGATGACTTCTTGATCATAGATAAAGATTTTGACGAGCACATGAAACATGTAGATTACGTGTTGACGAAACTTCGAGAAAATGGAATGACTGTAAACCTCGAAAAATCTAAATTCTGCGTAAAGGAGGTAGAATTTTTGGGGTACATAATAAATGAAAAGGGGCTAAAACCTGACAAAAAGAGAATAGATGCCATCATGAATATTCCGCCCCCTAAAACGGCTAAACAAGTTAGAAAACTGAATGGCGTCTTAAACTATCAGGCGAAATTCATTCCACAGTATGCCAGTATAATGGAACCTATAAGGGAATTATTGAGAAAAGGGGTGAAATGGCATTGGGGTGCCACCCAGCAGAAGGCGTTCGAGAAGATTAAGCAGTTGTTTGCAAACTCTATACTACTTGAGAGGCCTAGGGATGGACTTCCTTATGAAATTTACGTGGACGGTTCATGCCAAGGGTTTGGAGCTATTCTAGGGCAAAGGTCAGCTCCAGACCAGTTCCATGTTATAAGTACGGCTTCCAGGGGGCTGAACCACGTAGAGAGAAACGCGCCAGTGACAGAAATCGAGATCTGTGCGATGTATTTTGCCATTCAGCGATTTAGAACTTACATATACCGCAAAAAGGTAAAGATCTTCTCTGATCACATTAGTTTGTCTTTTCTACAGAAATGTAAGTATACTAGCTCAAAGATGTGTAGGTAGGCTCATGAAATAATGATGTATGACGTGGAAATCCTACATATACCGGGAAAGATGAATACGTTCAGTGATATGTTATCGCGACTAACCCATCATGCTGAAATACCCGATAATATGGGTGGAGTGCTAAGAGAAATTAAAGTGTTGAAACTAGAGATACCAATGGATAGGGGATTAAAGGAGAAATTAAAGAAAATCAGCGAATTGCAGAGGAAAGACTGTAAGTTGGTCAGTTTAATGGTCAAAGCGCCGGAAATAGATGGACAGGTGGAAGGTAGTTTGGGAATGAAAGACGAAGTCTTATATAAAAAGCACGGAGCCATTAACCCGAAGTGGAAGACGTACATTCCTGGTAGCCTGGAAAAAGAAATTATTACGACGTTCCACAAAGCGTTATGTCATTCAGGGACGGACAGGACGACTGCTACCATTTTGGAAAATTTGTACATCCCTAAGTTAAGACGGAAGGTAAGGCATACGGTTACGGTGTGTGACGTATGTCAAAGAGCGAAGCCACTGCAAGTCGCGTACGATTACGAGACGAACGCCATCCTACGGGACAAACCAAGATCCTTAGTTACGGTGGATTGTCATGGCGAGTTACCCCGAGGAGCGTTTGGATATAGATACGTCATAGTATTTGTAGACGTGTTCTCAAAGTTCGTTAAGATTTACCCGGTTAAAAAGATCGATAGTGCCACATGTTTGAATAAATTGCTGAAGTACTATATTCCCCAGGTCGGAAAAATGGACGCATTACTAGCAGATAACGCTACCATGTTTACAGGAAAGAAGTTCGTTAACACGATGAAAGAACAAGGTATCAAACTTTACCACTGTTCGCGTTATCGGCCGAATAGCAACCCGACCGAGAGAACCATGAGAAACCTATCGGTGTATCTGCGAGTATCCTGTAGTAAGCAACAAACGAAATGGCCCGAGATGATACCGACAATTGAAAAGATATTAAATGAATCGGTAAACCAAGTCACGGGATTCAAACCGGTAGAGTTAATGCAAGGCAAGCTCATTAACACGATGGGTGGGAACATACCGCGAACCCTTGATGTGGAAGGCGCCGTGAGTACGTCGCAATTAGAAATTATGGAAGTGGCCGCAGAGCGAATGAGAAAGAGGGCGGATAGACGTAAAGAAAAACATAAGGCGAAAATGAGGAAAAAGTGGAAATTACACAAAGGCGATCTCGTATTGGTGAGAAACAAGAAACTTTCTAGCGCCATAAACAAATATAACCAGCGCATGGGACTTTTATACAAGGGTCCGTATAAGGTAGTAGAGGAATACGGAACTGACACGTACTTGCTTATGGACTTGAACAGCGGTAAACTAAGGGGAAACAATGACAAGCAACAATTGAAATAAAAATAATGGTTTAAAATACGCGCGAAGAGGTATATAAGTTTACAAAGACAGATGAAGGAACAATGGTAAACTTGGAAGGATATAGGTGAAGATAGGTAGAAATAAGTGTAAAATTAGTAGCTCGTAAATGTGATTAGATTAGCAGTACAAAAGGTCATTATGTGAAACACTGGTTAAGAATTGAGGGACCCTGGAAGACATTGAACTCTTGTGTTTACGTTGGCCAGGTAGACAAGGAGAACCTGTGTCAGTGACCTATATGTGTGATAGTGTGAGGGAAGAAAGTGAAAGTCCAAGACAGGTAGCTAATTGAAAGCAAAGGTATGCTACGAGGAAGTGGACATTATCATGTGTAAGTTAAGCTGAAGTCAGGACTTCGGAGGAAAATAGAATTTGGTAATCAAGAAAAAAGGAGAAATCTCTCAAAGATCTTCCTGTTTTTCTTGTTACAAAATCCGGCGCATTTGAGACGGGAACTTCTATGTATATATTTGTAATTTTAGATTAAGAATGTACATAAATATAAGATTTTAGATATAAGTATAACTTGGTATTGTGCAAAGAAGTTGCCTTTTGGAAGTAGGTTGACCTGAATAAGTTTCTGAAGGCCACGGAACAAACAATCTTTTGTCATCCCAAGCCGAGGGACATTTTGCCAGAAGTCCAAGGACACAGCTGGGGGAAGATTGTTCCCTCCTCCATAACGGGACTAGAGAGAAAGTGCGGGGGTGAGATATAAAGAGAATAACGTAGAAGCGGACAGTTGGCTCTGGTGTTGCGATGTCGCGACGAGGGAGAGCCTCGTATCGCTAAATAAGTATAGCTTCGCGCCAAAAGAAACGTCGAGGTATGAAAATAGACTGTGATTAGTGTAAAGTAAAGCAGATAGCAATCTTAGAGCGAAACACCAGAAACTTGCTCAGGTCGGCACTTCGAGGCAAATGAAGTGTTGAATAATAAACTTAGTAAAAGTCTGTGTTGTGTTGTCATCTAACCTCGCGCCCGAGAAACATCCTCTCATGCCTACCTAAATCCGGCACCCAACGTCCAGAACCCGCTACAAAGGCGCCCAAAGTCACGACCCCGTTACAATGCCTACTGCTGTATTTCCTCGACTATGTTTGAAACTCTCAACTCTTCTCTTATGATTTGATTGGGAATGCGATCACTAAGAGTTAACTTCTTTCAAGAGCCTCAACAATCTCATCTGCCTTTTTTCATTCTGTCTTTTTAAAATCCAAGTTTCGGAACTAAACATTATCACTGGTTGGTGCTTTTACCATTGTATGTAATTTTAACTGTACACTTCTTAACATATTATTTCCAAATTTGCTTGTTATGAGTCTAGTTACTGTCTTGTATCTACCTATTTAAATTTGCATATGCATCATTCTTATTAAAGGTGGGAATAATATTGCCTAAATAAGTATAGTACTGTCCATACCTTAAGGATCTTCTTCGAGCCACTGTCTTTTAGAGTGCAAACTGGTCACGTCTTTTACTTCGGTCATCCTGAGTGTAACTCCACAAGCAGAATCCTTAGCAACACTCTGAATGCACAACTGTAACCGACTTGAAAACAGCAGATTCTTTCGCTAAGGGCATACGAGAGGACCCTCACTATTGTATTCATGTCATTAGCAGAAGAAGGTTGAGGGACATATTTACTTCGTGCAATGTGGTCGTTAAGGGATGGATAGGTACTACGGCATATTAAGGTTACATGTTCAAATATTTTGGTCTATCACGATTTTAATCCTACATGGTACTTTTTCCTTTCATTTCCATGTGTTTTGTATTATCAAGAGAAATCTTCATGCCATATCTTTGGAAATGTTAAATATGTTATGGGCTGATATATGTAGCTCATCTACCATTTTGTCGAGACCATGCACCCTTGTCTTAAATTCATATGACTTTTACTGTTTGTTTTAATACTCACAGTAGTATATTTGTATAACGTTGTAATATCATGCACTATTTTCTAAGGCACATCATACAATCTTAAAATACCCCATAGCACTGATCGATCTGCTCTGCCATAAGATTTTAAACAATCAATAAATAAAATGCATTTCATATATTAAAATTCTGTCCTTTTATGAATGCTCTGTCGAAGTGTAAAAACACAATCAAAGCAGCTTCTTCCTTCATGAAATCCACTCCTCTTCAATTAAAAAGTCTTCTACAACTTGCATTGGTCCATTTTTAAGGTGTTTATAACCTGCTCAGACTGCACAACAGAATTATGCCCCTGTAGCATCCTCACATTTCCTTTAATCCTAGTATTTTATTTGTTTTTATTTACTATCTTTTTGGTAATGCTGATTGCAATATCCTCATTGCATCCGTGTTTTTGTAGCGGAGTAAAACAAATGTTTTCTACAACACATTTACACTGGGTAACTTCATCCTCCCTTTAATGAAAACCATTCAATAATAAAAAGTGCGGAGGGACTATCTAGCACTTTATGTTTTGAAGTCTTTGATTCTAATGGCCGGAATTACGATCCTTAATTAATGGGTGATAGACCTGTTCACTTACCCCTGTTACCCCCATTACAAGTATTTAATCTTTGTCTTGTATGAAAACGATGTTGAGCGGCATTTGTCTCTCTTCCTTTTATAACAACGTTAATTGCAAGCGACAGCAGCTCGCCTAAAGCAATGCAGAACGGAAGAAAGCGCCGGTCGTTTCAATAGCACCTTGATCCGGTTGCTAGGCGACACCACCGAGCAAAAGGAAGATGATTAATTGCAAGGGGCCGTGCAGACTCGAGGTGCCATTCCACGGCCATAAAAGGGAAGCGAGCGGAAAGACCCGGGCAACTACAGTGTTTTGTTTTTAATGTTATTGTCGTGTAATCGCTTGAAAATAAAATGATTCGATGTGTAACAACCAGATCCTTTCTCTCTCCATGGCCATTTCATTATCATTCTACGGAATTTAAACAAAGAAGCAAATTGAAACTGGAAAATTTTTTGTAGTTTTCGACGCTGGATGCATAATCAATGCAGCATGGATACTCTAAACCCCAAAATAGGATTTATTAGGGTGCACACACACACACACACACACACACACACACACACACACACACACACACACACACACACACACAGAATGACCACTCACATTTTGTTGACTTTTGGTCAGCTTCAGCTTAAAGAATAGGTTGTATGTTATCTTAAACACTTTCTCAAAAAGCGAAGGCGTTCTAATGGGGTACAAATAAACAAAAATCTCTTAATTAACATGTCTTTCCCTACTTACAATCATTTATTTTTATACAGCTTCCACGTCAGCGATGTTCAACGTTTGCGAAAGAGGGCTGGTGCGATTTACCTCCTTCCACTTTATGCGGACTGTGCCACTCTTTTAACATTCAACTATGCTACAGTGACGGTTTGGTTATATGTGCGTTGCGTTTGATTTACGAAAGCACTTTCAAATCTTACGCGATAAACATCTCATTTGTGACTTCTTTGGTACTGCATTTTCTGGCTATAGCCCCTGTAGTCGTATTTACTCTGGATGACTTTTGCATAACTGGCAAACCGTAAGGGATAGACCAAATCTTACTGTACAAAAATGTAGATTTTGCTAAAATACACTATTTATGTCTAAATAAATTTTTTGTAGAGTGAACCATTTCGGAGGTATGCCTTGTTATTTGTGTGAGTTTTGGAGAACTTCCACTTCTGTCAAATAGAACATCGTTATTCAATTTTTGGAAAATTCAAGATATACATTTCATTTGTCATAAAAATATCTCAAACATGGCATTTTAATCAAAATCGTTCGAGCCATTATCAAGAAAATCAAATCTTTCCATGTAAAGGGTAGTTTAGGGTGAAGAAGTTTTCTTCAAAATCTTCGTGTCGCATACTTGAAAGACATTAAACTTAAATACCAACTTTGGTTTTTCACCAACTTTTGGTTTTTGAGTTATGCTGTCCACAGACACACATACACACATACACACACACACACACACACACACACACACACACACACACACACACACACACACACACACACACACGGACCTTTTTCCAAAAATGCTTTTTTTGGATTCAGGGGCCTCAAATCATATACTTCCGATGAAACCTCGACATCGAAATTTTGGGTTGAATACAATACTTCCTCTACTTCCAATACGTAGTAGAGAAAGTAAAAATGGTCCTAGAGCTCAGAACCTAATATTGTTCATGAAGTACCCCTTCATGACGAAAAAAATGGTGCATGGTGCGTCATTAGTGGAGAAAGGTTTCTCAGAACTCCAATAAGCGATTCCTATCTTTGGGGTAACTTAAAACATAAAGTGTACATGACAAATCCTGAAAGAATAACAAAATATCCGTCTCGAAATTCCCGGTATTTCTCAACGTGAACTACAGCGAGTGATGGATAGTTTTCTAAAGAGGTACCAAAATGTATGGACAACGACAGTGGCCAATTTCAGCATCTGCTTTCATAAAGTTGGTAAGTAAAGTCTTTAAAAGTAGCTTTTAAAATATTGTATGGTTTCATCCGCGCTTTTCTATGATAGGGGCAGACGGCAACGAGCGCAAACTGCGGATGGGCAAAAACCGCGAAGCCGGATCGTAAATTTTTTGTTCCCCCGGTAAATTTCCATTGTACCTATAGGGGAAATTGCAATAAACTCATCTCTATAAATGTCTATCTCCATTAACATGAAGTAGATAGAGGAATAAGCGCTTTTAAGAAAAGTTTGTGCAAGAGTAAGTTTATTTTTATTTTTTTAATGTCACTGACCATGTTAACAGCAGTGTGACCGACAGTGATGTCTTAGCTACTTGCGGTGTAAACATTACAACCGTTCACATTCATATGTAAATACATGCATGGAGGCACCTCGCACACTTTGACCTGTATACAATTTGTTCACTAGCTCATGGTCCCTGACAGGAATGCAGCCGGCCAGTACGTCAGTAAACAATTTCAGGTACATATCTGTGTCGTGTTTCTAATCGCACTTACGATAATAGTGTCAACCTTGAAATGTGTATTCACGCTAGATTAAAGAAAAGAAATCGCTTAAAAAGCGGAACTTAATTATGTTCAGTCCATTCAGTATACTTTAGCTTATAAAACGTAAATCATGTTTTCAACTCCTTCGTCCTTCTCCCACTGATCATTTTCTACCTTTTCCATATTTTTCAAAAACCCTACCAGTCTGTTTCAGTCTCAAGTGATATATCCTCGAGCGTTGTATCCTGCAATTCCTTTAAGAATAAGTCACCTGTTACACCTATTTAACTATTAGTTTTACCTTGGTCCAAGCTAGTTTTTTGGGATTGACATCACACGCGTATGGGGGCAAGCAAATGACGGTATGGCCCAATGAAACAAAAAAAAAAAAAAAAAAAAAAAAAAAAAAAAAAAAAAAAAAGTGCGTCCGTTTTAACAGCCAGTTTAGCTTTGTTTCAATCATCCTATAAATATCTGTTTTACACATGGAACTGTCACTCTGAATCCATTTGTTCCACAACCACAATATCATAGCAGATTTCACAGCACTGCTAAGCGGAGGTTTATCTACATCTACACCGCTTTTGTCGTTACTTCCGACATAGCACTAACGACTCGTACGATTTTACAACTGAAATTAAGAGAAATTAGCAGCGAGTAACATTGAAAATAAGTTGGCCACCTAGCCAGCAGGACGTTTGCAAGGAACTGTACATAACTCGGGTAACACTACGTGGAATGCTTCTCCCCTTCCCTTCATTCCCCTAAGACCATGAGATGGTGAACAGAAAGTAGATCCATTGCTACTGCCACTTCCCCAGGAGGAAGGGACGAAGTAAAGGAACCACAGGAGGCTAAAGGACGCAGAGGTACCCGGAAGTCCCTAACAGTTCCAGGCTCGAAGATCCGACCCACAGCTTCTACCGAGACGGATATACAGGCCCATAGCAAGGACTGAACATTAGGCGGGGCTCCAGATTTTATAGGAGGAGCGAGATGAAATAACTTTAAAAAAGAAGATGCGTTGCTGTCACATAACTGTCTCTACTCACTCTTGTACAAACTATTTTTGGTACAATTGTTTATTCTTCTATTTACTTCACGTTAATTGACAAAGATTTCCAGAAACTGTCGTATTATAATCTCAATGGGATTACTGTAAGCTTTAAGCGATAATCAAATGTTCTAAGGCCGAGGGCTATGTAATGGTATTGACATTCCGTTCTCTTTGCATGTACAAAAGAGAAAAAAAATAACTTCCCATTTTACAAAAGTATAATTATTTTAAAATCCAAACCAGAACAACTAATATCTTGTAAACAGCTAACTACACAAGAACAAATGTACACAACATACATTGTGTGTTTTAAGGAACCTACACATTTTATTTAGTAAGATTTTATCCATGTCTTACGGTTTACTACGAGTAGTTACAAAAAGTCATCCAGAATAAAGTGGACTTCAGAGGCTATTCCCTAAAAATTTAAAACCATTGCACTAACTTTTGAGATAATCAACATTTTTTAAAGTTTACGTGTAAAGTATAGTTTAGAGTGAAGGGCATAGAGTCTTTAAAATCTTCGTGTCCAATCCTTGGAAGATGCTGAACTTATATACGAAGTTTTAGTTTTAACCGACGTTTCTTTTTGGAATATGCTATTCACACACTGGCACAGACACTCACGGACCTTCTAAAAACTGTTTTCTTTGGATTCAGTGGGCCTCCAAACAAATATTTCCGGTGAAGTCCATACATCGAATTTTTTGGTGGAATACATTACTTCCCCAGTTTACTGTACGTAGTAGAGAAAATAAAAATATCTCTTTCACTTTTACAGTTATGAATTGAGACGGGAACTTTTATGTATATATTTGTAATTTTAGATTAAGAATGTACATAAATATAAGATCTTAGATATAAGTATAACTTGGTATTGTGCAAAGAAGTTGCCTTTTGGAAGTAGGTTGACCTGAATAAGTTTCTGAAGGCCACGGAACAAACAATCTTTTGTCATCCCAAGCCGAGGGACAATTTGCCAGAAGTCCAAGGACACAGCTGGGGGAAAATTGTTCCCTCCTCCATAACGGGACTAGAGAGAAAGTGCGGGGGTGAGATATAGAGAGAATAACGTAGAAGCTGACAGTTGGCTCTGGTGTGTTGCGATGTCGCGACGAGGGAGAGCCTCGTATCGCTAAACAAGTATAGCTTCGCGCCAAAAGCAACGTCGAGGTATGAAAATAGACTGTGATTAGTGTAAAGTAAAGCAGATAGCAATCTTAGAACGAAACACCAGAAACTTGCTCAGGTCGGCACTTCGAGGCAAATGAAGTGATGAATAATAAACTTAGTAAAAGTCTGTGTTGTGTTGTCATCTAACCTCGCGCCCGAGAAACATCCTCTCATGCCTACCTAGATCCGGCACCCAACGTCCAGAACCCGCTACAAAGGCGCCCAAAGTCAAAACCCCGTTACAAATGGCATCCCAACGTGGTGGCTCGACAAAGAATGACAACCAGAGGATCACCGATGGAAGCAGTTGACTCGGCGAGAATAAATCGACGCGTAGGAAGAAGGTGAACTTCAACCTAGGGACAGCAGTAGAAGCCGTGGACGCGAAAAGGAGACGACGACCAAGTAACATCACGAGCGACAGGATACAGCCTCAAGACCTCGGAGGAAAGGCGCACGAGGTGCTGTTTCAACAAGCGAGACAATCAACATCAGAGGACGACCACATCAACCCAGCAACGCAAGTCGCCGAAAGGTCAGAGTTAAAAAAAAACAATCCTATGTAAAGACAATATATATCACAGTTAAAATAGTAGATGCATGAAAACAAATGTGTGGAAGAATGAGAGGATATTATATGCTGTATGACTGAGTGGGAAAGATTAGAATAGGGTAATTTTAAATAGATGCTCCTTCGTAGCGGAAAGTTAAGTAGAAATACCAAAATGGAGTCGTTAGAACAAAATAAAGAAAACAGTGCTGGGAGCAGCGACGCGGTAGGGAATACTTCGGGAGATTACTTTAAGATACTCTTGGAAAAAATAAATGAACTAAACGAAAGGGGTGATAGGTTGGAAAGTAAAATTAGTGGTCAGGTTAACGAAATGGGTGAGAGATTGGAAAGTAAAATTAGTGGTCAGGTTAACGAAATGGCTGAGAGATTGGAAAGTAAAATTAGTGGTCAGGTTAACGAAATGGGTGAGAGATTGGAAAGTAAAATTAGTGGTCAGGGTAAAGAACTAAACGAAATGAGTAGTAGATTAGAGAATATGGGTGGTCAGGTTAACGAAATGGGTGAGAAATTGGAAAGTAAAATTAGTGGTCAGGGTAAAGAACTAAACGAAATGAGTAGTAGATTAGAGAATATGGGTGGTCAAGTTAAAGAACTCTTAGACGAAGGATTTAGGACCCAAGAATCAAAGCTCAAAGAACATTTAGATCACAAGCACCAGGAATTTGAGGAGAGAATGAGGGAGCAATTAAATACGCAGCAGGGGAGCATTTCCGAAATCCAGGAAGGGTTAAATTCCTTTAGAATTAACGTAGACGAAAATTTAGAACGTATGAAAGAGATGTGTGAAAGAAAAAATGTAGAAACTATGAAAATGCTGACGGATGAGCTAATAGCTATTAAGGACGCAGTGCATGGGGAGGTAAATGAAACTTTGCAGGTAGTACACGCTGAATTAGAAGCTGAGGGACAAGAAATTAAGAAACTTAAGGAAAACACGGAGAGACAGCTATTAGCTCATCTAGAGGTAGATAACCGTTCAAAAAAGAACGAGAGTAGAATAGTGGAAATCCAGGGATCTGTAGAGAGAATAGAGATACAATTAAGAAGTATTAATGATGGTAATGCGACAAGCGCAGTTGACAGTAATGGAAATAACTCAATTGCAAATAGTGCACAGCATGAGGCTGCAGCTATAGAGAATGTGACACCTAGCTCCTTCCACGTGAACCCGTCTAATACAGGAAATAGTCTTAGTCAATATGGGCAATTACTGAATGAAGTGTCTGTTCCCATTTTTGACGAGTTTAATGCCATAAATCCTAAACAATTCCTTATCGACTTAGACCGCTATTTCGAGATAAAGGATATACCGGAACAGCTCAAAATGTTTGTTGTGCGTAAGGCTCTGAAAAATAGATCTCTGACGTGGTTAAGGCTTGTTTTGGGGGAAAATTTTTCTTACGAGTATTTCAGGCAAATGTTCCTTAACAAGTACTGGAACGCGACTACGCAGAACAAAGCCAGATCAATATTGAGCAACGGCCGATACAATGAACACGGCCGACAGTCGATGACGGACTACGTGTTAACTTGCGCGCAAAATTGCAGATTAGTCGATCCTCCTGTAAGCGAAGCAGATTTTATTTCGCAAATTAGTAAACATTTCCCACAGCAAATTACAAATTACCTGATTGTAGCGAGACCAAAAGATATTACTGAATTAATAGATCTTGTGTCAGCTTTTGAAAGTAGCAACTGGGAACGGGAGTTTGATTATGGTTCGCGGAGAAATGAAAGGGGAAGCTGGCGTGGTCAGCCGAGTTCACCGCGCGCCAACAGAAATTACAATGGGAACCATAACCGAGACGTTGGCATCAGGGAACGATACCGAGATAACCCGCCAAGATTCGAGGGTAGGCCAAGAAACGGCAGACGAGAGCATCAGGTAAATTTAATTAGAACGGAGGCGAATTTCCATGACGGGCCGTACCGACCTAGGGGGCGTCGAAACAGGCATAACCCGAGAACCCCGTGGAGAGCCCACGACTCCGACGAAGAGCATTACCGTAGAGAAGACAGGGGGAATTACGGTAGCGGATATAGCTCGCGAGGAAATAACCGACGGGGCCAAGGAGGGGGAAATTCTAATATGCCCGGAGGTCAAGAGATCTTAGTGGCGCCTGTGAGAGAAGGATTTGCAATAGTGGACGGAAATAATCCGGAAAACTAAATTGCGATCTTGTTGTGGACCGGAAAAAGATTGCACCGAACCCTGGGGTGATTTACTGCACTGGGCTACGGTCCGAATTAAATGATGACGAAAGTGAACAATTGGCAATACTGAAGAATTACTCGGACGAAAACGAAGTAGAATCCCCGGTAATAGAGGTTAAAGTAGGAGGTAAAGTGGAGTTATTTACAGTAGATACCGGTGCTACCATGAATGTATGTAGCGCGAAGTTTTTCCAAGGGTTGCTAAACCGAAATGTCAAGATGATGACTTTACCTACTTCTAATGTGGTTTGCAAGGTAGCCGTAGGCAAAACGGTGCAAAGAATTAAACTGCAGACCATGCTATGCTTAGAAATCGGCGGGGAGGTGTTTGAGTACATATTCTTAGTGATCGATAATTTGATTTGTGATGCCATTATTGGATGTGACATGTTGTACGACCTGAAGGCGGTCATAGACTTCGCAAAGGGAAGTTTAATTTTAAATAAAGGTGAAAGGAGAATAGGTGTACCGTTTGTTCGTAACATAAAACAAAGTGAGATTGTTGGCATGTTAAATGAGTCGGATATAGGAGACGAACACTTATTTATCCAGCATATGCGTGTAGAAACGGAACCGGTTGTAAAGATTGCTATCAGGTATAACAAACCCGAGGGTAAAAGACCTCCTTTTAGTGAAAAGGCGGAGGGTACTTTGGAGCGAGAGAAGGGGAAAGCGCCCGTACCCTTATTCGTGGAACAAAGCCACCAAGTTCGGCAGGCTGCAATGAAAGAAAAGCTGACCGAGTCTTACCAATTGACCAAGGAACAAATGAGCCGGTTAGAAGACACATTAACTAAAAATGCTAAAACCTTCAGTAAATTACCCGGCAGATGCAAAGCATATCAACACAGTTTCGAGGTAAAAGACGCGAAAGCTTGTAATTACCGACAGAGGGAACTACCATTAGCCATACAGACGCAGGCTAGAGCTATTATCAACCAAATGTTAGAACTAGGAATACTTAGAATCTCAAATTCGGATATAATTAGTCCCGTTGTTTGGATAGCGAAGAAGGATGGCAGTTTAAGGAAAACATTGGATGGACGGGGGGTAAATAAATACACCCTTCCCGACTATTTTAGGAGCGAATCTATTGAGCAGTTGATCACTAAGCTGTCCAGGGGCCGATATATTTCCTCGATTGATTTAACGGCGTCATATTGGCAAGTTGAGCTCAAAGAAGAGGTTAGGAAATACACGAGTTTTATCTTCGAAGGGATACAGCTAGAATATACTGTCTGCCCTTTCGGAATGCGTACCTCGGGAAATGGTTTGCTTCGGGCCATAAATGAAATTTTAGGGGATGCCACGAGGACGTATTTGCTCCATTATGTGGATGACTTCTTGATCATAGATAAAGATTTTGACGAGCACATGAAACATGTAGATTACGTGTTGACGAAACTTCGAGAAAATGGAATGACTGTTAACCTTGAAAAATCTAAATTCTGCGTAAAGGAGGTAGAATTTTTGGGGTACATAATAAATAAAAAGGGGCTAAAACCTGACAAAAAGAGAATAGATGCCATCATGAATATTCCGCCCCCTAAAACGGTTAAACAAGTTAGAAAACTGAATGGCGTCTTAAACTATCAGGCGAAATTCATTCCACAGTATGCCAGTATAATGGAACCTATAAGGGAATTATTGAGAAAAGGGGTGAAATGGCATTGGGGTGCCACCCAGCAGAAGGCGTTCGAGAAGATTAAGCAGTTGTTTGCAAACTCTATACTACTTGAGAGGCCTAGGGATGGACTTCCTTATGAAATTTACGTGGACGGTTCATGCCAAGGGTTTGGAGCTATTCTAGGGCAAAGGTCAGCTCCCGACCAGTTCCATGTTATAAGTACGGCTTCCAGGGGGTTGAGCCACGTAGAGAGAAACGCGTCAGTGACAGAAATCGAGATCTGTGCGATGTATTTGCCATTCAGCGATTTAGAACTTACATATACCGCAAAAAGGTAAATATCTTCTCTGATCACATTAGTTTGTCTTTTCTACAGAAATGTAAGTATACTAGCTCAAAGATGTGTAGGTACGCTCATGAAATAATGATGTATGACGTGGAAATCCTACATATACCGGGAAAGATGAATACGTTCAGTGATATGTTATCGCGACTAACCCATCATGCTGAAATTCCCGATAATATGGGTGGAGTGCTAAGAGAAATTAAAGTGTTGAAACTAGAGATACCAATGGATAGGGGATTAAAGGAGAAATTAAAGAAAATCAGCGAATTGCAGAGGAAAGACTGTAAGTTGGTCGGTTTAATGGTCAAAGCGCCGGAAATAGATGGACAGGTGGAAGGTAGTTTGGGAATGAAAGACGAAGTCTTATATAAAAAGCACGGAGCCATTAACCCGAAGTGGAAGACGTACATTCCTGGTAGCCTGGAAAAAGAAATTATTACGACGTTCCACAAAGCGTTATGTCATTCAGGGACGGACAGGACGACTGCTACCATTTTGGAAAATTTGTACATCCCTAAGTTAAGACGAAAGGTAAGGCATACGGTTACGGTGTGTGACGTATGTCAAAGAGCGAAGCCACTGCAAGTCGCGTACGATTACGAGACGAACGCCATCCTACGGGACAAACCAAGATCCTTAGTTACGGTGGATTGTCATGGCGAGTTACCCCGAGGAGCGTTTGGATATAGATACGTCATAGTATTTGTAGACGTGTTCTCAAAGTTCGTTAAGATTTACCCGGTTAAAAAGATCGATAGTGCCACATGTTTGAATAAATTGCTGAAGTACTATATTCCCCAGGTCGGAAAAATAGACGCATTACTAGCAGATAACGCTACCATGTTTACAGGAAAGAAGTTCGTTAACACGATGAAAGAACAAGGTATCAAACTTTACCACTGTTCGCGTTATCGGCCGAATAGCAACCCGACCGAGAGAACCATGAGAAACCTATCGGTGTATCTGCGAGTATCCTGTAGTAAGCAACAAACGAAATGGCCCGAGATGATACCGACAATTGAAAAGATATTAAATGAATCGGTAAACCAAGTCACGGGATTCAAACCGGTAGAGTTAATGCAAGGCAAGCTCATTAACACGATGGGTGCGAACATACCGCGAACCCTTGATGTGGAAGGCGCCGTGAGTACGTCGCAATTAGAAATTATGGAAGTGGCCGCAGAGCGAATGAGAAAGAGGGCGGATAGACGTAAAGAAAAACATAAGGCGAAAATGAGGAAAAAGTGGAAATTACACAAAGGCGATCTCGTATTGGTGAGAAACAAGAAACTTTCTAGCGCCGTAAACAAATATAACCAGCGCATGGGACTTTTATACAAGGGTCCGTATAAGGTAGTAGAGGAATACGGAACTGACACGTACTTGCTTATGGACTTGAACAGCGGTAAACTAGGGGGAAAATGGCATAAGCAGCTTTTACGTCCGTATCTTCAGGACGAGATCAGAACCGAAGAAGAACAAATAAAGGAAAGAGCACGCAAAAGTACACAAAGAATAAGTATTGGAGGTAAGATAAGCCCGAGTCGGCCTATCAATTCGAGAGCTAGGTAATTACAAAATAAATGGTGGTAGAGGTCTAATTACGTGTCAAAGGGAGACTGAAGAGGCAGGAAACAGTAATGAGCGATACTTGAAAAAAAAAAAAAATAAAAAAAATAATGGGTTTAAAATACGCGCGAAGAGGTATATAAGTTCTAAAAGAGACAAATGAGGGAACAAGGGTAAACTTGGAAGGATATAGGTGAAGATAGGTAGAAATAAGTGTAAAATTAGTAGCTCGTAAGTGTGATTAGATTAGCAGTGCAGAATGTCATTATGTGAAACACTGGTTTAAGAATTAAAAAAAAAAAGAAATGTAAAATTAGTAGCTCGTAAATGTGATTAGATTAGCAGTACAAAAGGTCATTATGTGAAACACTGGTTAAGAATTAAGGGACCCTGGAAGACATTGAACTCTTGTGTTTACGTTGGCCAGGTAGACAAGGAGAACCTGTGTCAGTGACCTATATGTGTGATAGTGTAAGGGAGGAAAGTGAAAGTCCAAGACAGGTAGATAATTGAAAGCAAAGGTATGCTACGAGGAAGTGGACATTTTCATGTGTAAGTTAAGCTGAAGTCAGGACTTCGGAGGAAAATAGAATTTGGTAATCAAGAAAAAAGCAGAAATCTCTCAAAGATCTTCCTGTTTTTCTTGTTACAAAATCCGGCGCATTTGAGACGGGAACTTTTATGTATATATTTGTAATTTTAGATTAAGAATGTACATAAATATAAGATTTTAGATATAAGTATAACTTGGTATTGTGCAAAGAAGTTGCCTTTTGGAAGTAGGTTGACCTGAATAAGTTTCTGAAGGCCACGGAACAAACAATCTTTTGTCATCCCAAGCCGAGGGACAATTTGCCAGAAGTCCAAGGACACAGCTGGGGGAAAATTGTTCCCTCCTCCATAACGGGACTAGAGAGAAAGTGCGGGGGTGAGATATAAAGAGAATAACGTAGAAGCTGACAGTTGGCTCTGGTGTGTTGCGATGTCGCGACGAGGGAGAGCCTCGTATCGCTAAACAAGTATAGCTTCGCGCCAAAAGCAACGTCGAGGTATGAAAATAGACTGTGATTAGTGTAAAGTAAAGCAGATAGCAATCTTAGAACGAAACACCAGAAACTTGCTCAGGTCGGCACTTCGAGGCAAATGAAGTGATGAATAATAAACTTAGTAAAAGTCTGTGTTGTGTTGTCATCTAACCTCGCGCCCGAGAAACATCCTCTCATGCCTACCTAGATCCGGCACCCAACGTCCAGAACCCGCTACAAAGGCGCCCAAAGTCAAAACCCCGTTACAGAATACATAAACTTCATTTTTCATGTTATCATACAGTCTATTATTTCTATAGAACAATGAGTTTTAACACTTCCAGGAATGGCAAATACTCTGTGGTTAGAAATAAAATGATACAGAATTGGAATGCAAAATATGACAATTCATCTACATGATATGGAAATAATGAAATTTCATGGTTTAATAGGCAAAACATTAACAGACCAGATTTGCATATAATATCACGATAAGATTAAAAGTTGCTAACACTGCATTTCACTTAAAGGAAGTTGGTAAAAGTGATGATGATTATGTATTTGTGGAAACCCAGATACTACAGAACACATTATTTGGATGTGACCTATACTACAAAAGAAAATTTACCAGCTTTATTTGAATTGTTCAGAATGGATTTTCCCATATCAATAAAAGTCACAAACTTAATAAAAGTCAACCATAAAGAAACTAAATAAAATTAATTAAGCCTATCAAAAATGCAAAATGAAAATTTAAATGTTTAAAGAGCAAGTAATTATTGTTATAAAATTAAACAAGTTGGATCTGGACGATGTAAGAAGCGTAAGTTTTGAGGACGTTAAATGCTTTAATTGTAAAGTCCACACTTAAGGGAACAATTGACAAAAAATACAGTTATTAACTCAATATTGATTTAGAATAATTGCTGTCTGCAGTTTCCTTTGCTTCCAAATATCTTTGGAACTTCAAGCTCCAAGGCTTGTGTTTACTGTTTTTCAAAGGCAAGAAAAGTCAGACTTGCCAATCGTTGATGAGTCATGGATAGCCTCTGTGGTCGGTTTATGGCATTTAATGTAGAAAAAGTAGATTCACGAATTGCTGTACTGAATCCAAACGTTGGTACTGTTGCAAACAATGCATAAGTATTTTTGAACACATCACGGTTTTTGTACAAAATGTTCATTTTATTTTCATTAGGTTTCGAGGGCAAATAAGCCTGCACCTCTGACACTGCAACATAGCACAGTGATAAAATAAAAGTATCTTTCTTCAGATATTTCAGATACTGTTTTGACTACTACTAAGTGCAGTCTGTGAGTATAACAGTCAGGGAACCTATATGTTACATTCTTAGGTACGTACGTTAAACATTCCGAAAGGCTTTTATCGTCTTTAACATTAAAAAACATTTAAAAATAGACACTTGTCAGTCTCCTCCTCTATATTGTAATTGCCAGGCAGAGCCAGATCATTGACCGCCAAAAACTGCATTACTTCCATTTATGATTCAACAGATTTAACTTCCATTTATTATTGTTTCTCGAGTGTGATTTCATTAACCAATGTTCACACAGGTTTCTATACGAGTTTCACGTTTTCTCCATATTGACATGGCACGGATACGAGTTTCTGATGTTACCTCTTTAGGAAACCCACGGTTGGCATGTAAGGCATTTTTCCAGTTTCTGAAACCTTTGTCAGTATAACTTCTCTCCTTTGTGTCATAAGGCTGAAACTGCATGCGGGCATAACAAACTGCAGCATCCTTGAGAGTAGAATACCGCAATCAAGCAAACTACTTATACCATTCAGAGCGAAAACTACACCTACTGCTTAGTTTAGGGTACTCCTTTAGATAAACTTGCTTTATTGGCTCACCTCTCTGTATTAAGTAATAAGTAGTCAGCTCGTGTTGCACCACTGGCCCCTGATCGGTGTGGACTGTGTTACTGGAGATCATTTGGTTTTCTTCCTGCTCCACTCTTTGGAGTTTCCCAAAGAAATCTCACGTCCATAATGCATGCACTCCTGTCCTCGCCACTTTTGCTTCCCTTCTTCCTCTCTCTCATTCTCTCTCTCATTCTCTCTCTCATTCTCTCTCTCATTCTCTCTCTCTCTTTCTTTCTTTCATTCTCTCTCTTTCTCTTTCTCCCTCTTTCTTTCTCTCTCTCTCTCTTTCTCTCTCTCTTTCTCTCTTTCTCTCTCTTTCTCTCTCTCTTTCTCTCTCTCTCTTTCCCTCTCTCTTTCCCTCTCTCTTTCTCTCTCTCTTTCTCCCTCTTTCTTTCTCTCTCTCTCTTTCTCTCTCTCTTTCTCTCTCTCTTTCTCTCTCTTTCTCCCTCTTTCTTTCTCTCTCTCTTTCTCCCTCTTTCTTTCTCCCTCTCTTTCTCTCTCTCTTTCTCTCTTTCTCTCTCTCTTTCTCTTTCTCTCTCTCTCTTTCTCTCTCTGTCTCTCTCTCATTCTCTCTCTTTCTCTCTCTCTTTCTCTCTCTTTCTCTCTCTCCCTCTCTCTCTGTCTCTCTCTTTCTCTCTCTCTCTTTCTCTCTCTCTGTCTCTCTCTGTCTCTCTCTGTCTCTCTCTCTTTCTCTCTCTGTCTCTCTCTCTTTCTCTCTCTGTCTCTCTCTCTTTCTCTCTCTCTGTCTCTCTCTTTCTCTCTTTCTCTCTCTCTCTCTCTTTCTTTCTCTCTCTATTTCCTTTTCCTGATTAGCCTCCCCTTGTGCAGGACTTACACCCCCTAGGACTAAAGCCTGTGCCTAGAGTCAGGCGTCTGTCAGGGAGCAGAGAAACCTTTGGACCGGACAGAGTGAAGACCTGGAAGTGGGTGGTCAGCCCAGCACTAGGTACGAGAGTGAGGAAGAGGATGATATGAAATACAGGCGAAATCGATGAATGGAAAGGTGATATTGGAGCAATTGGTGGAATGAGTGGCCGGGGAAACCAGAGAACCTGGAGAAAACCCACCCAGACCCTTAGTTCCATTAGTTTAAAATAAAAACAACGCACTATGATCTGGATGTTCATTCTTCGAAGTTGCAATTCATTGCTGAGAAAGGAGGGGCGGGAAAACGAAGCGACCGCACGTGTGTAGGCAGATGATTTCCAACCACCGCGGACCATGCTATGTATAGGTCTGTTTGATTGTGTTTTAAGCCATACTTTCCTCCGTCCTGACAACTGTACTGAACTAGAACTTAAGCTTTTTCAGTTGATAGTCACGTGATCGTGCATGGGCGCCTTGTTTATTTTGCAAGTGCTTTCCTCCGGCCGAGAACTGAACTGAACTTACGACTGAATCTCTTCTTATTCTTTGGCACTAGATCTTTAAGTTTTCCACCAGAAATCTAGGCGTCGAAAATGACGGTGACAAAACTTGTGTATTTTAACGAAGTATACCTACTTTTGACAATCGTTTTTTTAGTCTAGCTTGGGGGATCTGAAGTGAGGTTATAATTGCGGTATTGGTTTACTTTGGAAACTTTTTTCGTTGAGTGTACGAGATATTCCTTGTTATTTGTGTGAGTTTTGCAACACTTATACTTTTCTCAAAGGAAGGTCGTTGTTTAGTTTTTTATCTCTTGGCCGTGCAAAGAGAACGGAATTTAAAAGCTTTAAAAGATTTGACTATCGCTCAAAGTCAACTGTATTCCCATATTCCTCTTGCACCTACAAGACAATCAGTAATAAGATGATTTGTGCACATCTTTATCTCGGCTAACATGAAGAAGAGAGAGGAATAAGAGTTTGTAAGAATAGAAAAGTAGAAAAAGACACGTAGAGTGCAACACATCAGATTTTTAATGAAGACATTCAGCTGGGTGAAAATACTCATTTTCAGGGGAGAAAATATATTACCATAAAGGAAGAACAATTTTCCAGCAAGTTCTAACACGACAGTTATGTTTGTTTCACATAACACAAGTCTTGGGGCACAGCTGTCATTCCCGGAGCTTCCCATGTCGCTCGAGTACGTGCATTGACGTCATTTCCGTCTCTCTCGCATTGTTTTTCCGGACGTATGCATTTCGTTCCCCTTTTTGTTAGCTGCGTGCTCCGACAACATCCCCTTTGCTGGTTCTATGTTGACATATGTATAGCCATCCAATAACAAAGTAATATTGTCATTCACTTGTTCACACTTCTGCCTCAGCTTCTTGCAACACTAACACCCTCAAAGTTATGGACACTGTTAATTTAATACAAATTTCCTCTAATATAAACGGTAACAGGTAATGTTCTTGTTTAAAAGTATAGGTCAGCGTTAACTTAGACTCAAATTTCCGTTTTCCTCCTTAAACGTATGCGTGTTCATAATTAGACACACAGCTTCTACGGTAATACGAGTGCTGCTAGCTTTTCCCTTTTAAAATGTTAATTTAGACACATAGTTCCTTCTGGTTCTTTTCTTTATTTGTCAATTTGGATACACATTTACTGCAATAATACTAGTGCTGAAGCAGAAATATGTGAAAACCAATTAATTCAAAAGTCACGCTAAAATAATAGAATATCCAGTAAGAAACTAAAAAAGAAGGTAACGCCAAAACAATGCTATAAGAAATAAGTCAAACACCTATCTCAATTCACATCAGAGTAAAAAGAGGGAGAGAAGGCAAATTAAAGTGAATGTAAACTAATAAAATTGTATTTAAAGGTTCTGAAATGTATTGAATGTAATATTAATGCCGAACATCTTAAGGATACCCATCTGTGAAATTTTGAAAATCTACAGTTTTCATTGGATTGATTTGAAATTTTAACACAACAATCACTGTATAGTGAGGAGTAACTGTGCTAAATTTCATACATTCAGGCAGATTAGTTGCAAACATATTTATATTTTATTATATTTTTTAATAGTTGTATAAATGGTTCCCCATGATGCAATTTTGATTTGAAAAACTTGATAATTTTCAGTTATGTCCTACAATAGAATGTTAGCAAATTGATGAGATAATTTCTTAATCTTGTTATTAGTTTGGATAAAAATAAATTTTAAAGTTTGAATTCATTATTTTTTTCATTTAAATTTTGAAATGTAAGCTTTAATATTTAATTACTCAGCAGTTATTCACTTTATGAGAAAACTATCTCATTATTTATTTTTAATGTTATTTCTAAGCAGATACACCAAATTTCATGCATAAGTACTGAAAATTGCATCGTGTGGAGCATTTTAAAGAGCAAACAGTGCTAAAAATAAAAACATGGAAAAAGTAAGTTTGAAGTCATGGCAAGGATAATGGAACTGTATGGATTTAAATGGACACGACCACTTACAGGCAATCAGTTAGACGGCCACGTGACATAGTTAAAAAGGCCGTAAGGCTGTAAAAAACATATCAAAATAAAGCAGACTATTTATACTATTTGATAAAACAAAAATCCATTTTTAGCAATTTTGGATATTTTTAGCCTTTTTTCACAGATGGGTATCCTTAAGAAAAGAAACAGTAAAGCACGGTAGGAAAGATTTCACGTAGTTTAATATCTAAATAAAGTAAATGAAAAAATAAATGTAAACAAATGTCTAACACTAGCAAAGAGAAGTTGCCCGCTATCAAAGAAAGGTTAAAAATCAATAAGCTCAGAGGGATGAACGCCATAGTAAAATTTTAAGAAACAGGGGCGGGAATTTTGCGGAAGACAGGAGTGCTACAGAATGAATGAACGAACGAACAAACAAACAAATAAATAAATAAGTAAATGAATAAGTAAATAAGTAATAGTAATAATAATGGCATGCGAGTGGTTGTTTAATGAGCGACTCATTGTCTCAATTCCCGTTACTGCAACATGTGTATGTATCAGCGTAGCATTTCCTTACTGAAATCGTTTCGGCTGGGATAAACATAAAGTGAATGAAAAGTAAAACTGAAGTTCTAGGTATCTCGGTGTTGGAAAACAGTCTTGTAACTGGTGGGTGGTCTTTTAACAGGCGGTATTTTTCAGCCAGTGCGACTTTTAACTAGCATCATACCAGAATTAACATTTATTGTTGCCATCTACTTCTCCTCACCCCACTCCCCCAGCGCTTTTACCATATTTGTATCAGTTCAAACACAAACAACTTTGTTGTCAGTGTGATTCTACCTTTCCAACCTTCTTCTACACACGGCATGTGTAAAAGAACAATAATTAATTACCACTAACTGACCTTATAGTTAGTTAACTATGAAGCCCGGGACTTAAACCTTTCCGGTCCAATTTATTTTCAGAAACCTGACGGTACTGTGCTTACTCGAAAATAAAACTCCCTCGATTGTAAGACCCGCCAAGTTTTCTGTTCAAATGTTAGAAAAGGATATATGTATGCGAATGTTACACACGTTAATTTAAGACAGACTGTAATTCCTACAAAGCAGTTGTTCATAATTTCTTTGTTACTGTGTATAAAGATGGTTGGAATAGGACAAGTTTTATTTGCCTTTCAGTTGTTTGCGATGAAAGGAGCGGGGAGTTAGATATAGACCTTCACTCATTTATAGCTTCAACCCTTCTACCTGCTTTCTTCTTACTAGTAAAATAAGATATTTGGTTACAACAGCAGCAAATGTGCCATGCTGCAGTGACGGAGTGGGTGGAAGAGAAGAGAAGAAAGTGTTGTGTAGTGATCTGTGTAATGCTGCAAATGAAAGGGCGAGAAGTAACAAAGCACCATGCGAATAGCAACAACAGTGTTTAATGAAACATAGGTATTAAATTCATACCTCAGTATTACATTTCTTATATTCATTTTCTGAAATACCGGATTATAAGACCCTCCCAATTTTTCGCTATAATTCCGTTAAGAAAACAGGGTCTTATTTTCGTGTAAATACGGTATATCATGGATACCTGTTCCTTTGGACTTCGAATCCTTGCTACGGATTACTAAGTCTGTACCGAGGAATGGGGTGGACCCACTTAAAGTAAACGGTGATTACAGGTACGAATGTTGTTAGAACTGCAGCTGAATAATATTTTACACGCACGCACACTATATAAAGAAAGAAAGGAAATACATTTTGTTAATATTTTAGGCTAGGCTAATATCAAATTTAAATAAGTGTTTGTCATACTGATAGAGAAAGCTAACTGTTCTAAGTCACATTTTATCCACTTTCCAATAACAAACAATACACATAATGATGTCATATAGCAGCATTGGGTTGCAAAGGGTTAAATTACTTACGACTTGTAAGTAGTCATTTCGGATATGTTATCTAAAAATGAATTTGAGATCTTTTTGTGCTTTACTGGAAAATAATGCAACTAGGCTGGGGAATTTTGTTATACCGGCATGTTGCCATGATAACTCAGTTGGTTAAAGCAACCGGGCAGCAACCGAAGATCCATGGTTCAAATCCAGATTAAAGCACTGAATTCCTCAGTTTGATTTTACCTATCCAGAAATAATTTCCTTTGCTGCAAACAGATGTGAAGGTACTTACCTCTCTCGTGTTTAAGACGCAAAGCTACGAGACTGGACACCACTCTGGCTCTGTGAGCAGAGTTTTTCACTCCAAGGTCCTTGATGTCTGCCTCGCTGAACCCCAACAGGTCCTGCAACATTGCAACCATTACGTTATACCTGCTAATTCAAAGACTAAACAGAAAAAAAATTCTGATGTGTTCATATCACATGAGTTTCTCAACTGTTGTATGTACTAACTACTCTTACAAACTCTTATTCTTCTATCTTCGTAATGTTAGTTGAGAAAAACTTTTGCAGAAATTCTCTTATTGCTAATGTTCTTGTAGGTGCTAGGGGGATATGGGAATACAGCAAACTTTGAGCGATAGTCAAATATTATAAAGCTTGTCGCTATATGAAAGCTTTGAAACTCCGTTCTCTTTGCACGGCCAAGAGACAAAAAGGTGAATAAGGACCTTCCATTTGAGAAAAATTTATTACAATAACAAGGAGTATAACCAAAATGTTTCACTCCACGAAGAAACGCATCTGGACAAAACTTGTGTGTTTTAACGAGATCTACATTTTTGTATAGTAAGATTTGGTCTATGTCTTACGGTTTGCCAGTTATGAAAAAGTCATCATGACTAAACAGCACTACAGAGGCTATAGGCAGAAAATTCTAAATATACATTTCATTTGCCACAAAAATATCTTAAACATATGGCATTTTAATCAAAATCGTTGGAGCCATTTTTGGCAAAATCATAATTTCCGACAAAATTTCCATGCAAAGGGTAGTTTAGGGTAGAGGAATTTTCTTCAAAATCTTTCTGTCGCATCTTTGAAAGATGCTTAAATATCAACTTTGGTTTTTATCGACTTTTCGTTTTTAAGTTATGCTGTTCAAAGACAGACAGACACACACATACACACTTTTTTATTCATTGGTCTCAAAACATATATTTCCAGTGAACATGTCGACATAGAATTTTTGGGTCGAATACAATACTTCCCCTACTTACTATATATAGTAGAGAAAGTAAAAATTGCCGTTACTAATTTGAGTTCTTAGACTAAACTGACCATACTCTGTTTCATATAACCTTGCTCCGCTGACAAGTATTCATGCGCGTTACGTTTCTTTCACCTGATTGGTTTACGTACGCCCTCGAATGATGTAAAACAAGTCGTGTGCAATGCAAGTGCAGGCGATAAAAGCGATATAAACACTCTTATCACGTTAGATACACGTGCTCTCTTAATCCTGACCCGAAGGACCCACCCATCTATTTATTGGCAGAACTTTGCATACACTTCAGATGTATTAAGTCCGTTATGTAATATATTTAATTTGTACGGTTATTATAATTGACAGTTAAGAGATATGGGGCAAAGTTATATGCAGGGAGCAAACCTTCATACAGGAAATAAACGGTTGTGGAGTTTGGACGATAGGAAGTGAGAGGGGGCAGTGTGTCACATGACCACAACACAGAGGAGACCAAGTTCAGTTGAGGCAACAACGTTCTAGATAACGTTGCTGTATAACTTATATTCAATGCTGTTACCAATTGCAGTAAAATATGCACTCCCAAATTATTGTACAAGTTCAGCAATACGTGAATATTTTTTGTGCTGTCACTGTACGCACGCACTGCTCTATCCTCAACTTGCGATCGCCTCATTTCGCGATAACTGTATAAAAGGTTGGAACCCTTGTTACATGGAACAGACCCTTAGACAGTAGGTACTGCCTGACAAAGCGATCCGGTATATCAACTTTGGTTGTCGAGCGCTGCCTTCGCTTGCTATCTTGTTTCCTAGAATAGCGAATACTACTAACTTGGTGCACAGTCAGTAATGCAAACACAAATGGATGATCTCTCGAGCCATATATGTCCTGAAGAGATGAACAGTGTGCATATCTCACTGTGTATGTGCGATAGGCTCGCGTAAGCAACTCGGCAGTTTTACATTATTTCCGATACGCTTCATGGGTTTGTCACCTAGTAAAATGACATAAAATAAAAGAAGGGGGAGGGTCTGATGTGTGCACTCACGTGACTCTCCCTTTCAACCCATGCAAAGATTATACTTTTAAACGTTAAGTCGAGATGAACGTTTGTAGAAATGATTTTTATACATTTCCTTATAGGTATAATGATCCTAAACATTGGCAACGCCTTTAACAAATAAAATATTTAGTATCTACTTTCTTTGCATGACCAGGACTTAACATTACGAATAATGAGCTCTTGTATGAGAAAAGTACAAATAGGTATTTGGAAGATCAAACCAATAGCGAGTAATACCGCGAGAATGGTTACGTGAATTGTGCGCTATAAGGATATCTCATTTTTTGTGTAATAAGATTTTGTCCATCTCTTACGGATGACCAGTTATGTAAAAGCCATTCGGAATGCAGGGGACTTTTGAGGACGTTCCCGACAAAACCCCTCCGGTTTCCCCCGCCATCTCATTCCACCGGTGCTTCATCTTCATTCCATGTATCAGTGTCACCACCTGCGGTGCCGTGCGTAGTAAAAGCGGGCGATAAAAATAGGGGTTCTCAGAAAATTCAGGATATACCTACATTTCATATGGCAAGAAATTATCCTAAACATATGGTGTATGAACTTAGGCTTTCACGGCCGTGGTCTAGAAGGCATTGTAGGTACCAACGTTTCGCCAAGTACTGTGCTTGGCATCATCAGGGTAACAAGATCCGCTATCTGCACTGGTCAGGCATCTGAAACACATTCGAACTCTGACCAGTGCAGACAGCGGATCGTGTTACCCTGATGATGCCAAGCGCAGTACTTGGCGAAACGTTGGTATCTACAGTGCCTTCTAGACCATGGCCTACAAGCCTGGAAGAACAAAGCATATCTAACAGTCTAAACATATGGCATTTTGATCAACCTCCTTGGATCAATTTTTGAGAAAATGGAAGTTTTGAAAAACATTTCCGTATAAAGCGTAGTTTGGAGACGGGACTTTCTTGCCTTTCTTCATGTTATGCCGTTCAGAAACAGGCAGACAGACAGACAGACACACACACACACACACACACACACACACACACACACACACACACACACAGAGAGAGAGAGAGAGAGAGAGAGAGAGAGAGCGAGAGAGAGAGAGAGAGGTACATACACAATCAAACAGAGAAAAATGCATTTGTCTAAAAATATTTTCTTTTTTGAGAGGTAGAACTGGAACTTAAAAATTCAATGCCACAACTCTCAAACATTGCCCACACACGGTTTGTGTGTTTAAAAACACCAACAGTAAGTTTGTTGGCATAAATAAATAATAATTTTCTTTTTTGATTAAGGGAGTCTAAGAACACGTATTTGCGGTGAAATCTAGGTATCAACTTTGTGGGTGAAACACAGTACTTTATCAACTTCTTGTAAATACGTAAAGAAAATGTAAACTAATATATTTAATGAGTGCACTCACACGACAATCTCTTCTCTCTCTCTCTCTCTTGTACGAACTATTCTTAAAAAGACTTTTCCTCTATCTACTTAATCGAGAGACATTTGCGGAAATGGTTTTATTACATGTTTCTTGTCAGTGAAAAGAGGAGAGTACAGTAAGATTCGGCGATAATGATATGTTTTAAGAGCCAGTCGCTATGGAACTACATTGACATTCCATTCCTATTATGCATGTCGGTCTGGGTGGCTCAGTTGGTTAGCCGCTGGCCTACTGAGTGCGAGGTCGTGGGCTCATATTCAGATGGTTTTGAACTGTAGATTCCTGTTAGGTAACAGACTTCCTGCGGGACGGTAATCCGCTCATTTCATCCTGGCAATTAATAGCGTCCTTCAACAGACAAAATATTTACTCATTGTCTTTGCGTGGGCAGGATTTTAAACAACGAATAACGACTTTGTAGCTGAGAAAAGTAAAGTATTTGAAAATTCATACAGGTAACAAGGAACATCTTCTAAATGGTCCACTCCGTAAAAAATTGTGGGTGAGACACATTATGTGTTTTAATGATATCTACATTGTTTCCAATGATTTTGTCTATCTCTTACGGTTTACCAGTTATGCAAAAGTCACTCCGAATTAAGAGGTGAGCGTTCAACATACAGGTATCTAGATTTAATTTGGCATGGCATTATCTAAACTTATAGAATTTTAATCAAAATCTTTACGGTCATTTGTGAGAAAATGAATATTTTCGAAAAATATTCCATGTAGAGGATGGATTGGGCTGAGGTTTTCCTAAAAGTGCTTCTCTTTAGATGCAGGCGGTCCCAAAACATACATTTCTGGTGAAATCTCGTTATGGAATTCTTAGGTAGAGCACAATACTTCCCCTACTTATTATACGTAGTAGAGAAAGGAAAAGTTAATGTAAGATTCAAGGGAATAATAACGGATGACTTGGAAATTGTTGACTGAGTGAGTGTGTAGTGTTAATGAAGAGGACTTCCAGACTATTCCCACAAAAGTCCAGATGTACCTGTTATTACTTTCTCTACCTGGTACAGTCATGGAAAACATTATTGAGCGCATTAGGAGAGCACAATATTTCTAACTGCAAGTCCCACGCGGTTTACACAAGTCGATATTTCCAACATGCAGCTGAATCACCGCTCGCGTTTGTATCTGTTCCGGGTAAAGAAAGGAGCGGTGTAGCACACAGTCTATTTGTGCGTCTGACAGACGATAACATACGGAACAGATACAATCAATAAACCCAGCTGCATATTGGAAATATCGACTTGTGTAAACCGGTTGCAACCCGATGTTTTTTTTCCACGACTGTACACACACAGTAGGCAGAGAAGGTATTGCATTCCACCCAACATTAAGATACCGGGCTATCAGTGGAAATATCCATTTAGACGTCCCTGAATCCAAAAATAGTATTTTATAAATGACTAAGGCTGTGTGTGTGCGTGTGCGTGCGTGTGTGTGTGTGTGTGTGTGTGTGTGTGTGTGTGTGTGTGTGTGATAGAGACAACATCATAAACTCTCAGAACTCCCTGTGAACTCCCAGAAACGAAAGTTCCATTAAATACCAAAGTGGATATTTATTGAAAATTCACTAAAAGTGCCTCTAGACGAGAATCGTCAGGTTACCTGTTAAAAACTCAGTACAGAGAACATGAATTTGACGAATGACATTTATCTAAAAGTCTAATGAAAAAAAAAATTAAAATGTTGGAAAAACAATACACAGAGTTGATGGTATGGAAAGCTACTACAAAATAACCACTTATGATGAGATGTACTAAACTGTAGCGAGAACAATGCCATATTAATTGAAAAATTCACATAAATTCTTCATCATAAAAAATGAACATAAATGGCTAGTTAATGGTGAATGGAAACGGTGGACATGATGAATTGTTGGAAGAAGACGAAATAAATTACAGATTAAAGGCGAATCAAACGCGCATCATGCTCTGAAGAAAATTATTTTGGATAGCAGCTTCTTAAAAGATTTGGCTCATATTCAACATTCTACACCTACTGGCAGTTAGGAGAGATATCTCAGTCTTCGTCTCAGATATGCTAAAAAAAGAATACTTCTTTTACATAATGGCCTTCAACTTACACCAGTGCAATGCATGGAATCAGCACGGTCTGTGGTGCGGTCACGTGTGAGGCTCGCATTCGGGAGGTCCTGGGTTCGATTCCCGCGACCGACCTACGTAACCTATGGGTTTTTCCCGAGTCGCCAGGCGAATGCTGAGTAGGTTACTTTCATCCCCCAAATTTCCTCTCTCTCCATTTCACTTCACTAATCATTTCATTCATTCTTTCACCCGTTTGGTCTATTTTAAGGTAGAAAATGTCAGCGGGCGTTCGGGTGCAGCACGGTGGGACGCAATGCCCTGAGTGACTCCATCCCCTGTCACGACAGCCGGATCCTGTCCACACCGAGGTCCTTCAGGGGCCCTGCAGCGGCGATCTGCGCGAATCGGTGGGATCCGTGTATTGGCTGCTGTCAGGGAATTCTCTCGTCTCAACCTCCCCCCCTGGAGGCGACCCTTCGGGGCACAGGCACAAAAGATTTCTGATGACGAAATGCCGAAGTCCCCCTCTGCGTCTGTCCTCCCTTCTTGGTGTTCACACTGTGTCGGAATCGCTATCAGAATGGTACGATCTTCAAAATCATATCTTTTAGGTTCAAACTGAAGGGTAGGAGAAATAAAGCATTTTAAAGTATATGAAACTTTCCTTTATTCCGCTTGGCTTATTTATTTTTCTTTAATTTTCACATGGACTCAACATCTTTATTACCAATCTGATAAGTGCAATGCAAAGCTACGTTTCACAGGTTTCATAAGGAATACAAACGTTTTTGCTCAAAATAGACTTATCCCCTTTATTTCTCCTACCCTTCAACTGATAATGGCGAATACTAGGTTCACTCATTTTCAAAACAGATGTTGGTCTGCTGTTTATCACTTATTTTGGTATTAACGCGTGAACCTTGTTTATCATTTAAAACATCACGTCTTGTCTGAGTTCAGCGGAATAACTCGTTGGTTGTGCAATACTGCTTTACCACTGTAAGTAGTATGTTACTGTTGCTCACAGGAGCAGTACACTCAACAGGAGTGTGATCTACAAACTCCCAAGGTTTAGGAAATGCATCGTGTACCTTGTGATGATGATGCCATATCCGTGGATGAATCAGACGATTCCAATTCTGAAGATAAACTGAAAACGAGATATAAGATTCAGAAACTGATCATGAAGAGGATGAAAACAACCTATGTCATAATAACGTGTATTTAGTAGGCAACATTATATGCTTGTCACAGATGTTATTATGACTATTATTTTACTATTTATAATGATTTATTTATATTTAGAATGATTTATTAATTATTGTTACTATTATTATTGTTACTATTATTATTGTTACTATTATTATTGTTACTATTATTATTATTATTATTATTATTATTATTATTATTATTATTATTATTATTATTATTATTATTATTATTATTATTATTATTATTATTATTATTATTAATATTATTACTAGTATTATTATTATCATCTTTATTATTGATGGCGCATTTCAAATTACAGGTTGTACAACTGAGCATCGCAGTTCATCTTTCCATGTCCTGTAGTACAAATTATATGCATACTGTACTCATACATTTTATTTATCCTTGATCTATCTAGCAAGGTAATGCTAATAAAACCGTGTATATTTCAGCTAAATGAAGCTGAACATGGAAACGAAGGAAAAATAAACATAAAAAATAAATCAACAAAAACATATGAGCACAAAAATATAGCGCGGGTCTACTAGGCCCCGCGCAACTAACGGTGTTCTACCAGGGTGCGCGCCTAACGGAGTGTTAGGCTCTCCCCGCACGTCAGAAAGACTGATTCGAACACCACTCCTGTATCTCATATTCTACCTTGGCTTGAGGAGGACTCATGATCAACAATTAAGTATCATTGAATAACTCGGTATTAACAAGTTGTACCAACCTCGACACCGTCGAACTTCTCAAAGATGTTGGCGTATTGGCCGAGGTCCAACACGTTAAGCCACTGTCGCACGTCCAGGTGCGGTCGCGGCGACAGTGGCATCTTGCGGCGAGAGAGTGAACTCAAAGATGGGAACCGGAAGCTCCACGCGATACCTGTGGAAGAAACAGAAAACAAGTGTTATTAATGAAATTCTACAGGCGGCGCATCTGTGCTTTCCTACACAAATGATGCAAAATCGCAAAATAACCTGGCATGTGGCAGGTTATTAAATCCTTAATAGAAAATCAGGCTTCAGGATTGCTAATTTAGAGTTTTTTGTTAATAATCTTTCGGCGAAAAATATGTTATCCACCTAGAGGATTTCAACAGGGTTGTAAACTAATAATTAATACCAAAATACATTTTTACGCCTTTAAAAGTAGCAGAATAAAATAATATTTCGCGACTTAGATCTTCCAGTTTCACTGAAAACAATGATCCAGCCAGGTTAAGTTGTGGGTTCGAAGTTCTGCTTTAAAGCATAAAGCTAACGTTGATTATATACTTGTATTGTACACATGGTTGCCAACCCGTACGATAATTATGGGGGTGTACGATAATTTTAATGTTTGTACACATGGTTGCCAATCCGTACGATAATTATGGGGGTGTACGATAATTTTAATGTTTGTACACATGGTTGCCAATCCGTACGATAATTATGGGGGTGTACGATAATTTTAATGTTTGTACACATGGTTGCCAATCCGTACGATAATTATGGGGGTGTACGATAATTTTAATGTTTGTACACATGGTTGCCAATCCGTACGATAATTATGGGGGTGTACGATAATTTCAATGTATGATAGTTCGATATCGGCGAAATATCATTTTCACTGGTTACACCAGCGAAATTAAATTAATTACAAATAGCGACACCACTTTTGCCCTCATGGCCTGTCTCCACCCCTCTAAGGCAACCATTCCATATCCTACTAAGCCTTCTACCCTCTATCCTCTTATTGCCAGTGTGCCCAGATCTGGTAATCTCAATGAAGAAGGCACTGTTCAGAAAATTGATGATCAATGGAGAAAACTGAATAAGTGATATTCCGTGTGAAATAAAGAACGTACCTCAACCTGGCAGTTTGTGGAGTGATGTTAAACACGTGTTACCTTGGTGGAAATACTTGTTGTTGTAGTGTTTAACACCCGCTTTTACTACTACGGCACCGCAGGCGGTGACACTGATGATACATGGAAGGAAGATGGAGCACCGGTGGAATGAGATGGCGGGGGAAACCGGAGCACCCGGAGAAAACCCGCCCTGACGGGTGGAAATACTGATTTCAAAGAACTGGCGGAGGTTGCATTATCAGTGATTTCATTGCCCCTCAGAAACACTTCTTGTGAAAAAGCTTTTTTTCTAAACTGGGTTTGGTAAAAACCAAAATTAGAAACAGATTGGATCTAGATACGGTAAATGGACTTACTCGGACGTCTCAGCTTATGAAAGAATGTGGTGGGTCAGAAAATCTGCAAGTCACCGAGATGTTAAAGTTCATCTCAACAACAAATTTGTATAGTGCTGCAACATTGAGGAAGATGATGAACTTTCAGATGAATAGTGCGAGAAACGAAGTGCTACAGTTGTGATACCGGTTGGGGCCATCAATCTTGTAAGTGGATACCACAAACATCAATACTATTACATTTTCATAAGGGTTATACTGATATTTTTATTCTTGTAGTATTTGGTTTACGATGTACGATAATTTTGAATCCAAATCTATAATTTTGAGTGGCTGGTACGATAATTTTACATTTAAAAGTTGGCAACCCTGATTGTGTATACGTTTTGGTCTGACCGCTAATGCCTCAATGATTAGCCTAAAGGTTCTTAGTTTCGAAGTTCCTTGACAATACTTGTGTACCATCTAAACTCTGCAGATTCTGCTTTAAAAAATCTGATCTGTTGCACTCACTTGACTTTCTCTGCTCTTATACTAACTTTTCTTACAAACTCTTATTCCTCTATCTTCTTCATCTTAGTCAAGATAAACATTTGTAGAAATTATCTTATTGAATATTTACTTGTAGGTACCAGTTGAATATAGGAATACACTAGGTTTTGAGCGATAGTCAAATCTTTTAAAGCTGGTCGCTATATGAAGGCTTTGAAACTCCATTCTCTTTGCAGGGCCAAGGGATAAAAGTGAACAACGACCTTCCTTTTGAAAAAAGTTTCTAGTATTGCACAACTCACACAAATAATGCATATTTCCGAAGTGGTTCCCTCCAAAACAAAGGGGGGGGGGGGGCGCATAAGTTGTGTTTTGACGAGATCTCATTTTTTGTATAGTAAGATTTGGTCTAGCTCTTACGGTTTACCAACTATGTAAAAGTCAACGAGAGTAAACAGGACTACATGGGATATAGCCAGAAAATTCAATATATATCTACATTTCAGTTGCCATAGAAATATCTTAAGCATATGACATAATCAAAATCGCCACAGCCATTTTTGAAAAAATAAAAATTTCAAAAAAATGTCAATGTAAAGGGTAGTTTAGAGAGGAGGAATTTTCTTAAAAATCTTCGTGTCGCATCCTTGAAAAATATTAAGCTTAAATACCAATTTTGCTTTATAACCCTCTTTCCGTTTTGGAGTTACCCTGTTCACAGACACACACGCGGAACTTTTTCTAAAAATGCTCTTTTTTTATTAATGAAGCCTCAAAACATTTATTTCCGATGAAATTTCAACATCGAAACTTTGGGTTGAATACAATACTTCCCCTACCTACTTTACGAAGTAGTGAAAGTAAAAATCTGATGTGTTGCACTCACATGACTTTCTCTACTCTTGTACTAACCATTCTTACAAACACTTATTCCTATATCTTCTTCGTGTTAGTTAAGATAAGCACTTGCACAAATTATCTTATTGCTTATTTCCTTGTAGGTGCAAGGGGAATATTAGAATACAGTAGGCTTTGTGCGATAGTCAAATGTTTTAAAGCTTTGAGATTCTGTTGTCTTTGCACACTTAACATATAAAAAAAATGAATAACGATGATCCATTTCACGAAAGTTCTAAGTTTTCCGAAACTCACACAGATAACAAGGAACATCTCCAAAATGGTTCACCCTACAAGAAAATTTACTGACACATAAATTGTGTATTTTAGCAAGATCTACATTTTTGTATAGTATGATTTGGTCTATCTCTAACGGTTTACCAGTTATGCAAAAGTCGTCCAGAGTAAATACGACTACAGGGGCTACAGCCAGAAAATTCAAGATATACATTTCATTTGTCATAAAAATATCTGAAACATATGACATTTTAATCAAAATCTTTAGAGCCATTTTCAAGAAAATCAAAATTTTCGAAACATTTTCCATGTAAAGGGTAGTTTAGGGTTGGGCTATCTTCTTCAAAATCTTCGTGTCGCATCCTTGAAAGACATTAAACTTAAACACCAACTTTGGTTTTTAACCGACTTTTCGTTTTTGAGTTATGCTGTCCACAGACTGACACACAGACTGACACACAGACACACACACACACACACACACACGGACCTTTTTCTAAAAATGCTTTTTTTGGATTCAGGGGGCCTCAAAACATACATTTCCGTTGAAATCTCGACATCGAATTTTTGGGTGGAATACAATACTTCCCCTACTTACCAGTAGAGAAAGTAAAAATGGTGTTTTCTATTAGCACATTGTATAGGCAACCATACAAGGCCTTAATTTTTATGAGAATTTTATAATTTCGATGTTGTTTAATAAAATTAAAAAAAACACGATTTTGCATTGAACATAAATGCTTCAACCCAAGGATACGTGTTTAAGCATTTTATACCGAGGTATTTTTATATTGGAGTAAAAATCAAAGTTTTATACTTTGCAAAGCCCGTTGTAATCCTGAAAATTATTGATTTAAGTCTTTGTGTATTAAATTATCTCTAAACATCTAACTTTACATGCAACAATGAGTAAAGTGTGGAACTATCTTGAAGCAGTAAATACCAAATATAACAGAGCAGTGAGTAAACTATGCACAACATTTTTTTCGAAAGGTGGTAGGTCACGCAATAGGTATAAATTTAAGGAGTCATGTTACATTAGTAGGGTAGTTAGGAGCGAGCTAGCGTCAGTTTTAAGGCCAGGATGGCCGCCATGCGTGATCTAGGTAAGGTGGTAGGGGAAGTAGGACGTCGTAGGTGTTTGAAGCAGATAAGGGACAATTTTTAAGGCGTATAGCAGTGCATGTTTATGCACGTTCATGGTAGTTGAGTATGTTGTTCAGTGTATCGATGTATGAGTCTAATGCAAGAGCTTTCTATCTTGATTGAATATACTACCCTAATTTAACACCTCACCTCCCATCGCCTCTGCTAACCTAACCTAACACCTCTTCTAATTAATTATTTATTCTTTCTTTTTATTACTCAATTTAACTTAGCTACTACTCTTTTGCTCCGACCTTTCATTATTTAACCTAAGTCCTGTACTTCTACTCGTGTAACCTAACCTAACGTTACTTAATATAACTTAAGCGAACATGAACCTTCTTACTTATTAAGGTATTTTAACCTATATAGCCCAGGCCGAGACCAGACCGAAATGACCCGTCCCTCGGCAGGACAATGGGCCATACGGAAACAATAGCTACTGTCTACTGTGTAACATACAGACTATTCCTCGCTATTCACTCCACAGCATTCCACGTCCAGATCTCTCTCATTGTATGAGGCACTATATAAGGGACTCGCTCGTGCCCAGAGAGAAGTTGTTCCAATTGTTCTTGTAGTGAAATGTTGGAGTTGGTTAAACGTTTACGAAGCGTTCAGTGGATGGCGCCTGTGAATCTTGCTAAGTGCAGTTCAGTGCGAGTTGTAATCTGACAGTTCTTTATTGTGATTCGATTTGATGGTTGTTCTGTTGCTCTGAGTTTGTACAAAAGTGATCTAAGTGGAACGTCAGCACTACTTGTTTTATGATTTTTTTTTAATTTTTTTTATTATTTTTTTTTTTTTTTATTTTTTTTGTTGCATACTTCTGTATGTTATGACATCATCTTGAAGGTTGCTTACAATTTTTCTAAGAGTAACCTAACCTAGTCATACGTTTATGTAGACATTTCTTAATTGTTATTTAATATAGTTCTTGTATTTTCTACCCCTCCTCTTTCTTGATCTAGGACTAGGATGTTTTAGCCTTGACGTTGAAGTAACTCTTATGAGTGCTTTGTCCCCCATAGCAGCATATTAAGCATGTTAAACCCGTTTACGATTCTTTGGTATTCTTATGCATGTTCTAATGATAGAACTTCGAGCATCGATGACAGGAGTTTTTTTTTTTCCCCTTTATTTTATTATATTACTATTCTATGGTTCCGTGCCAGTTCATATCTGGCTGGGATTTACATTGTTCTGGACATCAAGTCTGGGCGCTAGCGGGGTTTGTAGGGGAAGGGGAATAGCTCATATTAGTGCCAGTTCGTAATCGTCATGACTATCGTTGGCAGCACATGCAAATTATTTGTAAAAATTTTATCACAAACTTAGCAAGATGTGCTATATTGCGAAATGAGAAATAAGCCATCGATCACTACTGCTGCTTAAAAGTAGAAAATCGTGCCTTATTTTTTCATTAACTTTCCGTTGTTTATACTTGCAATTATATGAATAATTGCCTTCCATAAAGTTGGTTGCACTGCCAGTAATCCCGTACCTTCGAAAGAGAGCTGTGCTTGGATGTAGGAACAGTAAACACGTGGTAAACACTCGAGTGCGAGAGTGATTACGTGTGTGATGTACGGTTTGCTTTGTTTAAGTTGGAGTAAAATGAATAAAGTGAGTTGTTTACTAAGTAGCCCATTTTCTACGTTATCGTTAGAAGACAGCGAGAAAATAAAATCCATGGGAAGACCTACTCCTGATCTGCACATAAACACAGAACAAAAAAATACAAGAGTTAACCGCGTTAGAAAATTCAATAGGGACATTTACACACGCACACACGGGCACGCGCGCACACACACACACACACACACACACACACACACACACACACACACACACACACACACACACACACACACACACACACACACACACACACACAAATTATATGGATGTGTGAATCTGGGTTGAAAAACGCTTTATTCTGCTTTCCACGCATTCTATTTGGTGGCGATAACAATTAGTCGAAGAAAGATGTGGTGGATTTAGTTCACGTTTGGGAAAAAAAAAAAAAAAAGAAAAAGAAAAAAAAAAGAAAAAGAAAAAAAAAAGAAAAAAGAAAAAAAAAACGTCCCACGAGAAATCCAAGCAGCATAGGTATTAACAATGTGATGAACCTAGCTGTATTAGGCAGCACAGATATCCAAGCTTAAATTGACTCCCAGTATCAGGAAGCCTTCCTGAAGCATAACCAGCAAGTAGACAGAAGCAGGTACCAATGTGCTAAATTTAATTGCATGCAATCCTAAACTAACCCAACTTAAACATGTATTCCTTTAGAGACATTTCTTCATTGTTATTTAATACTGTTCTTGTTTTTTCAACCCAGTCCTCCTTGATCTAACACGAGACTATGTTTTAACCTTTGATATTCACGTATTATACAGGTATTATTCCTCGTACCAGTATGTTGTGCATGTTAATCCCGTTTCGCGATTCTTTTGAATTCTTATGTCTCTTCTACTGGTAACACCTCGAACGTTCTTCACAGTCTTTCAACGACGAACCTAACGTAACCAAGCGTTTCTTTAGAGATATTTCTTCATTTTTATTTGATAAGTATAAGCGTTTGCAAACTCAAACAAATAAGAAACAATATCTCGGAAATACTTCACTCAAAAGAAAAAGGAAGTATTTGACATAAAGTGTGTGTTTAACGAGATCCACAGTTTATATTTAGTAAACTTTTGTCTGTCTCTTACTGTTTACCATTTATGCAAAAATAATCCAGAATGAAGAAGTCTTTGGAGGACATTCCTATAAAATGCAAGGTGTCACTTAGAAACTGTCATGGAATCGCCTGTTTATGTCCGTCACTGGATACTACCTGGTTGTGAATCTATACGCTACAGGCAAGAGCTGATTCACCCTCCGACTGAAAGAGGAGGTGGGGAATAGCAGCTAATAACGTAAGCGTCTCCAAACAGACAAGATTGGACATTGCTGGTTTAAATATTTTAACAAATCAAGACGAAATCTTCAGCTTCCTAGACCTGGAAAATTGTACACTTTTTATTTGTGACCAAGGCCTTCAATTTCTGTGTGGTAATATGTGTACTGTATTAGCGGATGAAACCTTTTACGTTTCACCAAAGTACTTTCATCAGCTTTACACATAAAACATACATATACACTACCTTGGGGTACGTCCAAGTTGTTTTTTGTATAATGTTATCAAAAACTGTATCAGTGTACGCTATTCGTAGTTTGTGCGCTAAACATTTTAACCCTGAAACATTAATCAGTTGCAGTTCATTTGGCGGCACATTCTTTGTGAGTATTAACATTAAAGGCTGCTGTTTTCACTTAGGACAGGCATGGTATCGAAAGACAGCAGAACTTGGACATCGTCCACAATCAGAATTCGGAAAGTTTCTGAAATATATACCTATGTTTGGTTTAAGATTCCCACGTCCAAGCACAATCCGGGATGCACAGTATTGCTCCCACTCACAATCAGTTCATTTCTTTTCTAGACTACGTACTCGAAAACTATGTAAGTGGAATCGAGCGGGATGACTCATGCGGTAACGTGTGTGGCCGGTCTTCGTGAGGTCGCGGGTTCGATCATCGTGGCCGACCTTCCTGACCCATGGTTTTTTTCTCGGAGGTTTCCCCGAGTCGCCAGACAAATGCTGGGAAGGATTTCTATATTCTCTGAATTTCCTGTCCCTCCATTTAGTCACATTCAGCATTTCATTTCACCCTTCATTCCGTTAGGTTTCTTTCAGGATTGGAAGCGTCGGTGAGCTTCGCGGTAGGGGGAACAAATGCGCTCTGGAAATCTCGTCCCCCGCATTGGAAGGCGAGCCTACTGGTTTCCGGCCCCCCCCCCCCATGGGATGGTACAAGCCCGAGGTGAGGAGGGGAGCCGGTTTTCGAGACCCTTCCCCCCCCCCCTTGGGAGTACGAACCCGAAGGGATGGGAGAGGAAACGGGCTGAGTCAAGCCTCCGTTGGAATGCTTCTAACTAGGAAAATGTAGGGACCCTGCCCTCTGCTCTGTCCTGACAACGCTCCGGCCGCCCTTTAGTTCCATTCGCCTCATCCATACTCTCGGGGGTGCTCCGTCAGGACCATAGACACAAAAGATCGCCTTTCGGCCGAGGTACTAAGCCCCCCTCCGCAACTTGTCATTGAGTCATACATAAACAAATGTTTAAATCTGAACTCATACATTTCGTATTTTGACGATACTCATTGTTTGTAAATGTATATATGATTGACAGAATACAGTGCAATTCAAATAGGTATACAATAAGTATAGATACAGATTTTCCCAATATGCTCTCCAAATTTTCTTCACATGTCTATATGCCGAAAGATTCCAGCGCAAAGTTAGGTGCAACTTTTCCCATGTTGCCCAAATAGTTGGTCCATCCAAGTGGTTGTAAAGAAATGGTCACGCCCAGATAACATTGATTTTATTGTTCGTGTCAGTGGGCTCTTTATCGAAATTGGAACAAGAGGATCCACCTTCTAAAACTTGTTCCACAGACAACTTCACTACAGAATGTGTTGTTTGAGCTTCCCATTGGTGACGTCATGCCAGAAGTAAGCTATTTACATTTTAGCAAAGCAAATCTGGATTCAAAATATCCTTCAGATTGGTTTCCTTTCGTAATTATACGGAGTTAATAGTGATTAAACACGATGTACGTAACTTGCATAAGCTAAATGTTGCTTAAAAGTTAACTTAAAAATATATGGCATTTTTCATCGACTTGTTGCGAGCTACCTATATAAAATATCTTATGAATTATAACGTTCCCATATAGTGTTCTGAAAACAATCAATAAGGCTAAGTAATCTACTGCTGGGGTCAAATCCTACATATTAGTTCATATTAAAAGTATTACATATAGCAATTACTCATATAGCAATGACGTCACCTTGTTGTTTTACCCCACCTCTTTCGTTTTGTGCATGAAGCATTTCCCCTTCACTCATTCAAGTAACCAAGCATTAGAGAGGTATGTTTTGAGTCCCGTGAATGTGTCATAACTCAGCAAAAGTAATTGGAGGCAAATCCGCGAGAACTAAGAAGAATGAACGGGTTATTTCCGCAAATATTTAAGGTATAGATACATTTTGTTTGCGAAGCCAATACCTCATATTTCACTTATTTAAACCAAAATATTTCTTCTTTTACTGTTCCTTTTGTCTTTAGGGTAAAGCAAAATACTTGAGAAGTAAATGCTTTTTCACGTAAAGGGTTGTCTAAGGGAGCAAGGGGAAAACCATGAAATCTTTGCGCCCCCCCCCCGACACACACACACACACACACACACACACACGCACACACGCACACTTCAATAAAATTCCTGGGCAAGTGCTCATCTACATTTTGCGTCAAATGCATTGTGTACCATAGGTAAGCGAAAGATAAAAGTCTCACGTGTTACACTCACCTAGCTTTCTCTATCCACTATCGCATATTTTTATATCTACTTCATATAATTCGAGATAAACCTTTGCAGAATTAGTTTCATTTCACATCTTATTGTAGATACAAAGGGAATAATTCCATGACATCGCGAGACAAGTGAGTAGTGACAGCACTCGATCAACATGAAGCAAAAAGAAAAAAATATCTGTTGTGTTGTACTCACCTGCCTTCTACACTTCTACAGTCATGGATAAAATGATTCATATGTTATGATCTATCGGACTCTCAAATAGGCTGTGTCGGACAAACGATAATATATGGATCAAAGACTAAACAAACTCAGCCGCATGTTGGAATATCGACTTGTGTAAACCGCACTGCTGCAGGACGTAGAAAAATATTCTGCTCTCCTAATGCGCTCAGTTATTTTTTCCATAGCTGTACAAACTATTCTTACAAACGCTTATTGTATTTCATGTTAGTCAAGATAAACATTTCCAGAAAAGTGTTTTACTATATATTTCCTTCTAGGTACAACAGAAATAAGAGAATATAGTAGGCTTTAACCGATACTCAGTTTTAAAGAGCTGGTCGCCATGTGATGGCTTTAAAATTTGATTGGCAAAGAGGAAAAAATTAAATAACGACTTCCCATTTGAGAAAAGGTAGAAGTATCGGGAAAATTCAAATAAAAAAGAATATCCCGGAAATGGTCCATTCCACAAAAAAGTGTATTTTACACATTTTTTTTAACGAGATCTGCATTTTTCTTTCGTGTGGTATAATTTTGTCCATTTCTTAAGGTTTTACCAGTTGTTTAAAACTCATTCAGAATGAAGAGGACTTCTGAGGGCATTCCCAGAAAATTCACAACATACATTGCATTTGTTATGAAAATGTCTTGAACATATTTTAACTTAATGAACATTATTAGAGCCATTTTTGATAAAAGCAAAATTTTCGAAAAATTTTCCATGTAAAGGATAGTCTGGGGTGGAGGATTTTCTTGAAAACTTTCGTGTCGCATCCTTGCAAGATGCTGAACTTAAATATCAAGCATGGTATTTAACCGACTTTTTTTCTCTACTGCGTATAGTACGTTGGGGAAGTACTGCATTCCACCCAAAACTTCGATGTCAACATTTCACCGGAAATATGTTTTGAGGCCCCCTGAATAAAAAAAATCTGATGTGTTGCACTCACATTACTTTCTCTTCTTTTCTCCTAACCATTCTTACAATCTCATATTCCTATACATTCTACGTGAGTGATAGTCAAATCTTCTAAAGCTTTCAAATTCCGTTCACTTTGCACGGTTAATGTATAAACAGACGAAGAGCGAAGTTCCATTTGATAGAAGCCTAAGTTGCCCAAAAGTTACAAACTAACAAGGAATATCTCCGAAATGGTTCACTCTACAAAAAATTTATTTGGACAGAAATTGTGTATTTAAGCAAGATCTATGCTTTTTGTACAGTAAGATTTTGCCTATCTGTTATAGTTTACGAATAATTCAAAAGTCATCCAGAGTAAACAGGGCTAAATAGGCTATAGCCAGAAAATTCAAAATATACATTTCATTTGTCATCAAAATATCTTAAACATATGCCATTTTAATCAAAACCATTAGAGCCATTTTCAAGAAAATAAAAAATTTCGAAAAATTTTCCATGTAAAGGGTAGTTTAGGATGGGGTTATTTTCTTCAAAATCTTCGTGTCGCATCCTTGAAAGACATTAAACTTAAATACCAACATAGATTTTTACCCGACCTTCCGTTTTTGAGTTATGCTGTCCACAGACTGACACAGACACAGACACAGACACAGACACAGACACACACACACACACACACACACACACACACACACACACACACACAACCTTTTTCTAAAAGTTTTTTTGGTTTCAGGGGGTCTCAAAACATATTTCCGGTGAAATCTCGACATCGAATTTTTGGGTGGAATACAATACTTCCCCTACTTACCAGCAGAGAAAGTAAAACCTTTTAGAGAGAGAGAGAGAGAGAGAGAGAGAGAGAGAGAGAGAGAGAGAGAGAGGGTGTGTGTGTGTGTGTGTGTGTGTGTGCGTGTGTGTGTGTGTGTGTCTGAACGGCATAACTGGTATTTATGTTTAATATCTTTCAAGGATGTTCTCAAAAATGGCTCTAACAATTCTTATTAAAATGCCATATGGCTAAGATATTTTTATGGCAAATGAAATCTATTTTGAATTATCTGGCTATAGCCTATGTAGTCCTGTCTACTCTTGATGACTTTTGCATAATTGGTAAACCGTAAGAGATAGACCAAATCATACTATACAAAAAATGCAGATCTGGTTTAAGCACACAAGTTATGTCCAAATTTATTTTTTGTGGAGTGATCTATTTCGGAGATATTCCTTGTTATTCGCAATAAACAAACTATCTCAAATGGAAGGTTATTATTCATTTTTTATCTCTTGGCCGTACAAAAAGAATGGAATTAAAAGATATGACTACTGCTCAAAGCCTACTGTATTCTCATATTCCCTTTGCACCTACAAGGAAATCAGCAATAAGGTGTTTGCAAATGTTTATCTCAACTAATACGAAGAAGATAGAAGAATAAGAGTTTATAACATAGTACAAGAGTTGAGAAAGTAATGTGAGTGCAACACATCAGATTTTTTAGTTATGCTATTCAAAGGCAGACGGACATTTTCTAAAAATGCTTTTTCTTGGACTCGGGGGACATCAAAACGTGCATTTCCAGTGAAAGCTTGCTATCGGAATTTTTCGGTGGAATCCAATACCTTCTCTACCAACTGTGTACGTGGTAGAGTCAGTAATAAGCTTCTGCAAGAATAGTGAGCAATTCCGCGTGTGACCAGCTGACATTTACACTACATTTTCCTGTTATTTTAACGACATACGATGACAGAGAATACATTGGCGGTTGTGATAGGAAGTATAAAAACCTTAAGAAGTGAAACAATTATTTAATAATGAGCGCTAAACTTTTCGCGACTGACATTTTTGTCAACTGCATGTCCAGCTTCAAACGTTTGTCCTCCGTTTTCTCTGAAAGTTTTCTTATTTGATTTGTTCTGAAAAATCACTTGAGAGAGGAACTTCTAAGCTTTCAAATGAACTGAAAAAAGGTTTGGCATGTTATTCTCATCCGGAGATATGTGTTCAAAAGGTCAGCCGGACTAACTGACTTGACTTTGTGACTGACACTTGCGAAAATTGTAATACTTTGTCTTTCTTTTACATATGGTAAATCATAGTGATACGTATTATACGTTACATACATGTAATACATACAGGTGTGTAATTGCATTTATCATTTTGAGAATAATCATATCCTTTGGAGAAGCTTTAAAATCATGCAACATAAACAGAATAAACAGATGTTGACAGCTCTCATTTCCTATCACAGTTACATCATTGCAAGAATAAAAATCAGATATGTTGCACTCACATGACTTTCTCTACTCTTGTACTAACCATTCTAACAAACTCTTATTCCTATATCTCCATGTTAGTTAAGATAAAAAACATTCGTACAAATTATCTTATTGCTTATGTCCTTGTAGGTGCAAGGGAGATATTAGAATACAGAAGGCTTTGTACGACAGTCAAATCTTTTTGACCTTTGAGATTCTGTTCTCTTTGCACGATTAACATATAAAAAATGAACAACGTTGTTGCATTTCGCTAAAGTTCTAAGTTTTCCGAAACTCATACACATAACAAGGAATATCTCCGAAATGGTTCACGCTACAAGAAAATTTATTGAGACATAAATTGTGTATGTTAGCAACATCTACATTTTTTGTATAGTATGATTTGGTGTATCTCTAACGGTTTACCAGTTATGCAAAAGTCGAACAGAGTAAATACGACTACAGGGGCTATAGCCAGAAAGTTCAAGATACACATTTCATTTGTCATAAAAATATCTCAAACATATGACACTTTAATCAAAATCGTTAGAGCCATTTTCAAGAAAATCAAAATTTTCGAAACATTTTCCATGTAAAGGGAAGTTTAGGTTAGGGCTATTTTCTTCAAAATCTTCGTGTCGCATCCTTGAAAGACATTAAACTTAAATACCAACTTTGGTTTTTAACCCACTTTTCGTTTCTGAGTTATGCTGTCCACAGACTGACAGACTGACAAACTGACACACACACAAACACACACATGGCCTTTTTCTAAAAATTCTCTTTTTGGATTCAGGGGGCCTCCAAAGATGTATTTCCGGTGAAATCTCGACATCGAAATTTTGGGTGGAATACAATATTTCCCCTACTTACCAGTAGAGAAAGTAAAAATGCTTTTTTTCTCTTTTTTTTTTTTTTTTTGATTCAGGGGGTCTCGAAACATACATTTCCGGTGAAATCTCGACATCGAATTTTTGGGCAGAATACAATACTTCCCCTACTTACCAGTAGAGAAAGTAAAAATGAAATATGAACAATAAAATCTAAGAAATTAACCGTGAGAAATGAAATATAAGAAATGAAATATGAAAAATGAAATATGAGAAATAAAATATTAGAAATGAAAAATGAAATACGAGAAATGAAATATGAAAAATGAAATATCAAATATGAAAAATAACATGAGAAATGAAAAATGAAATATGAGAAATTAAATATGAAAAATTAAATATGAAAAATGATGAATGAAAAATGAAATATGAGAAATGAAATATGAAAAATTAAATATGAAAAATGATAAATGAAAAATGTGATATGAAAAATGAAATATGAGAAATGAAATATGAAAAATGAAACATAAAAATGAAATATGAGAAATGAAATATGAAATAAAATTAAATATGAGAAATGAAATATGAAATATCAGAAATTAAATATGAAAAATGAAATATGAGAAATGAAATATGAAATTCGTAAAATGAAATACGAGAAATGAAATATGAAAAGTGAAATATGAGATATGAAATATAAGAAATGATACATGAGAAATGAAATATGAAATATGGAAAATGAAATATGAGTAATGAAATATGAAAAATGAAATATGAAATATGAAAAACGAAATATGAGAAATAAAATATGAAAAATGAAATACGAAATATAAATACGAAATATGAAACATGAAATATGAAAAATGAAACGTGAAAAATGAAATATGAGAAATGAAATGTGAGAAATTAAGAATGAAATATGAGAAATGAAATATGACGCAGTATTATTAGTTATGGTAGGTGTTGTGTTGGAGTGTTTTGTTTCCCATTGTTTGATTGTTTGCATCATATCGTTTGCAGTTGGCCTAGTGCGATTATCTTTTGTCTTCATTGTAAATGTTATAGATATTAACGAATAAAATTGTGATAATAAATACACTAATATTATTTCAATTGTGGCCTCCAGAGCAAAGAAGACTATCTCATTAGAAAGACTAAAAGTTAATACATCGACGTAACATATAATTTTCACGGGGGTCGCGTCTCAAGGAAAATTATCAGCTGTAAATTGTGAACATACTTCATACCCGTACCACGACCGAGATAGGAGAGAAAGAGTCATCGCAGTTCATCGAAAGAGTTAGCCGGATCTTTTACACGAGAAAAGAATTCATCATACCGACCCTTCAAAGTGACGACGAGCAGAAGATTCCCTACATACTGGTGACGGGAGATACCAGCCGGAAGAGACTCCTTCAAATATGACAATTGAAAATTGAAATATGAGAAATGAAATGTGAGAAATGAAATATCAGAAATGAAATATTAGAAATTAAAGATGAAATATGAGAAATAATATATGAGAAATGAAATATGAGAAATGAAATATCAAATATGAGAAATGAAATATTCTTAATATTATTCTTAAAGGCCTCGGATTGCTGTCTTTTTACATAAACGTGAATTAGGAAACGTGGCAGGCAATTGGTCAGTTCTTCAATACAGCCTTTTACAGATGCATTTTTGACTTCTATTTCCATTCTTCCATTATGTGTACTCCACTGCTTCCATTCGCATGGAGAATTAGCTAGTTTATCCGAAATGACTGCTCCACTTGGAGCATCCTCACTGCACACATTCACTCAATTTCTGATCACAAACCACCTGTGCTATGAACTTACGAAATTCAGTCTTAGTGAGTACGCGATTTTTACGCAATGCTTTGAGAAGAAACTTTGTATTTTCATGTACAATGCATGTGCACATTATGTGGGATATGACTTTGAAGACGCACGTGACCAGGGCGTAATTCAGCGAATTTTGTCAACCCCACGGACATTTCTACTCAGTCTTGTAGAAAGAGTGCATGTGCTTCTTTTAATGTTACCACTAGATACCTAATGCGAAGTTCTTTTGTTTCTCCCTGAACATGAATTTCAATAAAATCATCTCTTCCAGGAGCTTGGTAAGATATTGAATCATCCTGATAGAACTTGATGATTGCACTTTTAAGCTCCTCTGATGGTTGTTTTCCTGATACCGGGACCGAATGCTGTGGTTTTACAACATGTAATCCCTCTTCAACTGCTAACTTACGAATCATTCATCAAAGTTCTAAGGCTTTCACGGCCGGTGTCAATACTAGATGCAATAATATTAACCGGGCTTGTGGGCCGTGGTCTATTGGGTTCCTTCTTCTTCCCAAACGTTTCGTCTGCGACTACGGCAGACATTTTCAGTGGTGGCGAGGTCGAAGTTTCCTAGTGGAGATCTCAGCACCGACTGTGCTGGTCACCACCAGAGGTGCGGTATTTATGTCGGCAGCTGGAGGGGAAGTACGTTGTGATAGGTCCGGGTGGCCAGTGGGCTGGACTTGTACCAGTGGAGTACTGCAAGGAGCTGGCGTCTGGGGGGTTCTGGATTTTTGTTTTTGTTAACGCTGTTTGCCATATTCTGTTGAGTTTAAGTCCTTCTTCTTTGCGATTGATGCCAGAATATCTGTGTTACCATATTGGATGATGTGTTCCCCTTCTTCGAGTATGGCATGTTCAGCAATTGCTGATTTTTCAGTTTGACCCAAGCGACAATTTCTTCTGTGTTCTTCAATGCGGGTTTTTATACTACGTTGTGTGGTTCCGATGTACACCTTGCCACACGAACAAGGTATTCTATATACTCCTGCGGTGGATAGAGGATCCCTGGGGTCTTTGGCGGAACGGAGTATGTTACAAATCTGTTTAGTGGGCTTGTAGACGGTGTCAATGTTGTGGCGTTTAAGTAGTTTGCCTATGCGGTCTGTGACTGATCTGATGTACGGTAAAAAGGCCTTGCCCTTCCTATTGTTTGCGGCTGTTTCTGTGATGTTGGGACCTTTACTAGGATGTAATGCTCTCTTAATTTCTCGTTTTGCGTAGCCATTAGAGTGGAGCGCTGACTCTAAGTGTTGAAATTCCTGGTGTAGAAATTGTGGTTCGCAAATGCGTGTAGCTCGGTCTGCCAGAGTTTTAATCATAGCACGCTTTTGTTTCGGATGGTGGTTGGAGTTCTTGTGAAGGTAGCGGTCTGTATGGGTCGGTTTACGGTACACCTTGTGGCCTAGTGTGCCATTCTGTTTTCTGTTTACCATGACATCCAAAAAGGGCAATTTGCCGTCTTGTTCCTTCTCCATGGTGAATTGAATTTGTTTATTGATGCTGTTGAGGTGATCCAGAAATTCTGTCAGGGCTGATTCTCCGTGACTCCAAATGACGAACGTGTCGTCCACGTAACGCCACCAGCACGAAGGTTTAAGCGGTGCTGAATCCAAGGCAGTAGCTTCGAAAAATTCCATGTAAAAATTCGCAATAACCGGACTGAGAGGACTTCCCATTGCTACACCGTCTGTCTGTTCATAGTATTCGTGGTTCCACTGGAAATACGTAGTCGTGAGGACGTGGTGGAAAAGCGTCGTAATGTCTTCTGGAAAAATCTCCTTAAGCTGTGTTATGGCTTCATTGACTGGAACCATGGTGAACAGAGATGTTATGTCGAAACTGACAAGTAAGTCGTTGGGTTGTAAGCTGATGGTCTTGAGTTTCTGAATGAAATGGGCGGAGTCTTTTATGTATGTGTCAGTGTTGCCGATGTGAGGTTGCAGCATCTTTTCGAGGTATTTCGCAACTGCGTACCTAGGTGAGTCAATGGCGCTTACAATCGGCCTAAGGGGTGTGCCAGGCTTGTGAATCTTCGGAAGTCCATAAAGTCTGGGAGGTAAAGCTTCACTCCTCTTTAGTTTCAGCTGATCACTGGGTGGAATGGACGAAGACTTAATCAGTTGATTGGTTTTCCGAAGAACGCGACCTGTTGGATCCCTGGAGAGCTTCTTGTAGGTGGTCGGATCTAGGAGCTCAGTCACCTTGTGTTCGTAGTCACGTTGGTTCATCACCACCGTGGCGTTTCCTTTGTCCGCCTGCAGTACTATAATCTCCTTGTTTGAGTTAAGATTTTTAAGAGCTTTTCGTTCTTGAAGAGAAAGATTGCTCTTAGGTGGCTTAGCTCGTTGAAGAATTCTAGAAGATTCGAGGCGTATTTGGTCTGCTGTAGTTGACGGCAATTCACGAATACCGGCTTCAATGCAGGAGATGATATCCTCTATAGGTAGTACATGGGGTGTGATGGCGTAGTTCCCACCTTTTGAGAGGACGGAAGCTTCTGCGGGTGACAGTTGATGGTCTGACAAATTGACGACCGTTCGGCTTGTCTGTGCGAAGGCTGAAACTTCATTGTTGTTGTTCGAAGTGTGCCGATACTGCTTTTCTGCGCTAGAGTTCAGGCAGTCTTCATATTTCTTTTTGTGTCTTTCCGTAGTCCTGTAGTAGTGAGTGACCATAGAAGCAAACGTGATTCTGTCCACGTGATCCCAATGTTCCTTTTCCAACTTATGGCTGAGATGAAGATGTAACGACAGAAGTTCCTTGTTGTTGTGGGCTAGTTCTCGGCGGGTTTGGTGGATGCGTTCCCGAAGAAGGGCTCGTTCCATGCGGTTGTAAATACGGTGAGATGCAGCTGTAGTTAAGACGCGTTTTTGTCGTATGCACCGAGGAATTATGCCAGTATCACGGCAACGTAAAACAAAACAAAGTGAACAAAGTAGTTGTGATTTTCTTACTCGTAGCACTTCTAGGCGCCGAATCCGTGGATGTGTTTCCTCCCCGTAGAGGCGATTCATCAAAGTTCTAAGGCTTTCACGGCCGGTGTCAATACTAGATGCAATAATATTAACCGGGCTTGTGGGCCGTGGTCTATTGGGTTCCTTCTTCTTCCCAAACGTTTCGTCTGCGACTACGGCAGACATCTTCAGTGGCGGCGAGGTCGAAGTTTCCTAGTGGAGATCTCAGCACCGACTGTGCTGGTCACCACCAGAGGTGCGGTATTTATGTCGGCAGCTGGAGGGGAAGTACGTTGTGATAGGTCCGGGTGGCCAGTGGGCTGGACTTGTACCAGTGGAGTACTGCAAGGAGCTGGCGTCTGATTGGCTGGAGGGGGGTTCTGAATCATTACTTCTCTTTTACGTGGAGATTGCGGCAATGCTTCCTCAACACGTTTTCTGCACTTTCCGAAATACCGTTTGCTTTTGAAAGCGGTTGATGTTGATGGAGTATCCTTATCAATCCCTTCTTGGTCTCTTATCTTCTGTCTTGCCCGCTGTGCTTGCTTATGTCTCCTATATTCAGCGTTGAGGTGTTCTTTTCCTTGTTTTGTTTGTTTCAGTATTTCTCTTCCTTTCCTCATAGTCACTTTTATTTTTTCCTTCCATTGTGCATAACTGTCTTGCTCCTTCAGACGTTGTTTGTATTCACATTGTCTTTGGGCTGGTGTTTTAGCCATGGAGTCAGAAACGGACTGATACGTCTATCCCGACTGAAGTCTTACAAGCACTGTACGCGTATGACGACC
>JAUKNM010000103.1:600000-672500 GCA_030765045.1 Tenodera sinensis
ACCATAACCAACCAATAGAATTAAAAAGAAGAGAACATTTAAAGCTTAAAACTAAACTGGGAACTAGATTTTGTCTGGATTAAAGCACACATAGGTATCGCCGGTAATGAACTTGCTGTTCAACTCTCAGAACAAGGAGCAATCAGCGAAGGAGATGAAACCTACCATAAAATACCAAAAGGTGCACTGAAAAGGGAGTTACACCAAGAGAATGTAACTAAATGGCAGAAACCCAGAACATAGTTGCCATAACCTTGCCTTGTAAACGCCATTTTCTTTCACTGCCAGCCCAAGTGCAAGCACCGAAATCCGCGAGAATGGTTATGGTTGGTACTGTTTATTCTTCTGCTTCTCTCAGTTTGCCTTCTGGTTACACCGGTTCGTTCGTTTGTGTTACCTTAATGATGTTTATAATTGAAAATTCACTTATACGAAAGTTAGGTTTCTGATCCACAGGAGGGGCCCTAATGACCTAGCTGTCGACGGGCCCTTAAACCCTACTCACTCACTCACTCACTGATCCACAGGAGGTTAGGTTAGGCTTTTTATGTGCATTAATTAGCAAGTAGTGGTAACACCATAGCACGAGAGCGTGCGTTCCCTTACCTTTCAGCTACATTCTGGTACTTCCAATGGTGCTAACACTCCCACATAACCGTTTAAAACCAATATTTGCTTCCTACGAAAATGTCAACAAACACGCCATCACAACTTGAGGTGTATGCAACGATGCACTCACTCGTTTTTGCTAAACAATACATACTTAAACAGTCACTCAAACTTTATAAACTGTTCAGACCAGTTAAAATACGGCTAATATTGTGTAATACACGATCATATGAACGTCCTTTAACCTCCAAAAGTATTTCGATTAACTACGCGCTGTTGCAAATTTGCATGTTGGTAGTCAGAGCAAGAGTCAATCATTTTCGATCTTCTTAATAAAATAAAATATTAGATTAAGAAATAAATCGCCTTCTTACCTTCAACTGCTGCTTTTTAAAGGAAACTCCACAGGACGACAGTTCAACGGTATTCTTCGTACCCAGCTGTGGTACCCAGCACCCAATGTAGTAACAATATTAACCGTAAGATGTCACGGCGTCCTCATCTCCGTTTAATTTTAAGTTGTTATATAATTTTACGTTTTTTTTCTCTTTTGTTTCCTTTTTTCGAATTCGTTTAATGAAGTTTTGGTCTTTACTGTACATTAGTAACTTTACGAATTTAAATGTGTGAAATTGTGAGTCCATATTGTCATCCATAATCCTCTTAAGTATCATAATTTGGGAGCATTTACGTCAGCAGGGAGTGTAGCTTAGTGGTAGAGCGCGCTAACTTTGAGTTGCATTTGGCCGGAGCAACTCTAGTTGGCGAGGGCCATGGTTCGATTCCTGGCACTTCCAGAAAAAAATTTTTATTCCCTCAGATTTATTTTATAACGCGCCTTCATATTACCGATTAAATACCTTATAGTAACTCACGGTTTATTCATGCGAAATTAAATTCTTTATATATATTTGGCGTGTATTCATTATGCCAGCTGGTGCAGACGCTTTGTGAATAAGACTCGAGCTCCCTCTGACTTCGGGAAGAGCTTCCGTACTCAGAAGGTGATTCAAATGTAACAAAAACTAATAACTAGGGCTCGGATTTTTAGGTAAAGACATTCTCTTTGCGTCCAAATATGAACCTGAAACTGAGTTTAATGTTCTGGATATTTGCACTGGTCCAAATATTTTAAGTTTTATTGCACATAAAAATGCACATTTTCTGATTTGTTAAGTAAATAAATATTTCGGATGTTTACATAAATTACACAAAAGTCGCATAAAGGAAGCCTTTTTAAAATAATGTTCATATATTTACAGAAAATTACATGAAAGCAACAGCAGAATTATTTTTTAGCAAGTCACTATCCACTTTAATGCTTAATTACACATGCCACATGACGCAATTTGTTATTCATTATTAGAAGACATGTCAGCTACAGTATCCTTCAGTTTGAAGAAAATATATTCATCCTGCTTTCTTTAGCTACATGAGCTCGTAAGATAAGAACGGGAATTCCTCCATTGCCATGTACTTGAAATAAATAAACACCTGTTATCGCTTCACAGTCCCTCTAGTATATACACTGATACTTGTTAAACTGTATAGTCAATTAGTCATTGAATCCTCAAAGTGTATACAACCTTCTAGTTGTGTTGGCAAGTTACAGATCGACAGTTTTGAGTTCACGGTGGATTAAACATGCCCAGAGTGAAAAGTAGTGACAGTTACCGTGTGCAACTATATGCTGCGAAATTTAAGGGTATTTTAAGTTGTGGTGGTAAAATCCGGTATTGTCAGCCATGTGGTAAAGCGATAACGGCAGATCAACGTTCGCAAGTAATACAACATTTAAGTGGTAACAGACATAAGACAGCTATTTCACGCTTTACGAAAACAAAATCTTTTATGAATGATCCAGTGACAAGCACTTCAGCAGGACCTTCCAAATTTTCAGTGTATTGTGAGGATTTGTGCAGAGCATTAGTTTCGGCGGACATTCCCATCTCGAAAGTGAACCAACCTCAGTTTAAAACATTCCTGACAAGATATACAAATATTGACACACCTGATGAATCAACTTTGCGAAAACATTACCTTCCCAAGTGCTACGAAGAAACTGTGGCGTATATGCGCAGAACTTGTGCTACTGAAAACGATGTCGTAGATGAAACTCCAGATTCTACTGGCAGGAAAACTGGAAATGTTGTTATAGGGGTATTGGAGAATGAATCTGAAATTTCAGTCATCTTTTCTACTGACCTGCCAAGACATGACTGCTGCAAACCATGTAACTGTTGCCACATTATTTAATGAATCAATGCAGATATTGTCGCCAAATGTTGTAGGATGTGACAATATTTGGTTATTTTTTACTTATGCTACAGCATATACGAAAAAGGCGGTAGAAGGACTTGCAGTAGTTACCCTAAAATGATTCGTTACAGGTGTTGTGCATTGATTGCATAGAATATGTGAGAAAATGTTTCCTGACATTGATACATTTATTTTTCATCAGAAAAAAAGTGTTCATCAAGTCACCTAAAGGATTGATATTGTTGAGAACAAAAATCCGAACACTCCGCTGCCTCCTGCACTTGTGGTGACTCGCTGGGGAACATGGTTGGCCGCAGTTCAGTAATACGACAAAAAAACCTGGATGGTTTGTCTGCTGTCATACAAACTAAATTGTAAAGATGCCAGTTCAATTAAAATTCTTCAAAAAGGTTTAAGTGACACTGTGTTAAGAAATGACTTAGGATACATTTCCGCAAATCTGTGTTTTCTCTGTGATGCCATAAAGAAATTGGAATCAGTTTCTACTTGTATTCTATTAAGTGTGGATGTGTCGAAGTACAGTAGTGCCCATCCCTTAACGACCACATTCCAAGAAGCTGTTAACCTTACCTCACCCATCTTCCGCTGCTAATGACAAGAACGCAATAGAGGGTCCTCTTAATATACTCTTAGTGGAAGAATCTGCTGTTGCCAAGTCCGTTGCACTGTCTGTTCACCATCTCAAGGTCTAAGAGGGATGAGGGGCAGGGGAGAGACGTTCCACGCAGAGCAACCTCAGCTTTGTAAACTTCCGCGCAAACGTTGTTCTGCTGGTCACGTTGCCAACTTACCTCCAATGTTATTCCCGCTATGTTCACTCGCTGATAATTTCTCTTAATTTCAGTTGTAAACTCGTTCTTGTTACGAGTTTTATGTAGGAAGTAATGGTAAAAGTAATGCAGAAGTAGATAATCCTCCGCCTAGGAGCGCTGTGAAATCTTCTGTTATTGTGATTGTAGAACAAAGGGGTTCAGAGTGACAGTTCTATGCGTAAAACAAATCTTTATACGATGATTGAATTAAACAAACCTAAAGTGGCTCTTAAAGGTATAATTGCCCTTCTTCTATTACTTTCGTTACCTGTACTTGCAGGAGCAATTGCTATACCATTAACTGACCGAAATTTTAATACTTCATTCTTCGATCCTGCAGGAGGGAATGAGAGTTTGTTTGACTGAATTCTTCCTCAATTGTTATAAAGTTATTATTGGTTATTTTGGTTTTACTGGGCCACACTGGCCCCATACATGTGATCTCAATCCCATAGAACTAGCGTGGGCCAAGGTTAAATAAATACGTAAAGAAATGTAACAGGTGATATTCTTACACGAATTGCACGACATAACGCTCGAGGATATATCACTTAAGACCGAAACAGACTGATATGGAAAATGATCATTGGGAGAAAGATTGAGTAATTGAAAACATTGTTTACGTTTTCTAAGTTAAATATACTGCATGAACTGAAAACAACATTTAAATTGCGCTATTTTGAGCGAGTTCTTTACTTTAATCTAGCATGAATGCACATTCCAAGGATGGCAACATTATCGTAAACACGATTAGAAGCAGAACTGCTGCTCGCGATATCGCTGTTTACCTGTAATTGTTTACTGACGTAGTGGCTGGCTGCATTCCTGCAAGGGACCGTGAGCTGGTGAACAAATTATACACTGCTTCATTCAGGGTGATGTTAAAGGTTCTGCTTGTTGAGTTACACCTCAGAGCGACTGAAGTAAAAGACGTGACAACACCGTCCACATTACCAGTTGACACTCTAGAAGACAGTGGGATGAGGAAGGCCGTTAAGGCGATAATATAAGTCTACAATGTCCAACGTTTGCGAAGCAGGGGAGGTGGATTTACCTCCTCCTACTTTATGTGGTCTATCCAGACATTCATTGTTAGATTTGCTGTATGTAACAGCCCGTTGCCATGAAATAAAATTATTTTCACTAATGGGCGTTTTCCACAAACTTTTTCATACACTTGCGATAAGCAGACATTTGTGTCCCCATCGGCAGTAGCAGTACGTCTATCTTCTAATGCTATAGTAGGAATCTGGCACGTAAAGTGTCGTACTTCTCTATAAACTGAATCCCTATATATTAGCCATTTTCTACTTATTTAAATTTCCCCGTATTGAACGGCTGTAACCTTAATGTTTTCCCCCTTCCTTCTTTTTTCGTATCGTGCATGCAACCAAGTGTACATTACTTAACTAGAGATTATTTGTTGCAAGAAGTTTATAGTAAGTAACGTAAGGTGAATGGAAGATCGCTTTTAAACGAATTCTATAATATAAACTATTATGTGAAATTGTAATGGGCAAAGAAGGTCGTCTGAGTGGAACATCAGATTTATTTGCTTCTTTTCATCTTAAAATGCTTAATTTACGTGTCCCATGACGTCAACTTATTGAATCCCGGCAACCTGAATTCGAAATCTACTTGCTTTGATGCTAGTGTTCGAAAATTTTAGGCTTACAGCACTGGATCTAGTAGGTAGTGCCTGTACCGTGTAGAATCACAACCAGTCAGTATCCAGTGACGGACACAAACAGGCGATTCCATGGCAGTTTGTAAGTCATGCCTTGAATACCCTCGGAAGACCTATTCATTCTGCACGCCTCTTGCGTAATTGGTAAACGGTAAGAGGCAGTCAAAATATTACTTAACATAAAATGTGGATCTCGTTAAAACACACACAGTTTGTCAAATACTTTTATTTTATTTTAAGTGAACCACTTTCGTGATATTCATTGTTTTTTTGAATTTGCCAAAATTTATAGTTTTCTCAAATAGAAATACGCCATTTTTTGCCTCTTGGCCTTGTAAAGAGAACGGAATATCAAATACATTACATAGCAACCAGCTCTTAATAATTTTACTATCACTTAAAGCCTACTGTACTCCCATATTTCCCTTGCATCTAGAAGAAAATTAGCAATAAAATAATTTTTACAAATGTTTATCTCTATTAACATGAAGTAGAGAGAAATAAGCATTTGCAAGAATGGTTTGTGTAAGAGTGAATATATATATATATATATATATATATATATATATATATATATATATATATATATATATATATATATATGATGCAGTATTATTAGTTATGGTAGGTGTTGTGTTGGAGTGTTTTGTTTCCCATTGTTTGATTGTTTGCATTATATCGTTTGCAGTTGGCCTAGTGCGATTATCTTTTGTCTTCATTGTAAATGTTATAGATATTAACGAATAAAATTGTGATAATAAATACACTAATATTATTTCAATTGTGGCCTCCAGAGCAAAGAAGACTATCTCATTAGAAAGACTAAAAGTTAATACATCGACGTAACATATAATTTTCACGGGGGTCGCGTCTCAAGGAAAATTATCAGCTGTAAATTGTGAACATACTTCATACCCGTACCACGACCGAGATAGGAGAGAAAGAGTCATCGCAGTTCATCGAAAGAGTTAGCCGGATCTTTTATACGAGAAAAGAATTCATCATACCGACCCTTCAAAGTGACGACGAGCAGAAGATTCCCTTCATACTGGTGACGGGAGATACCAGCCGGAAGAGACTCCTTCATACTGGCGCCCAGACGCGCGACGGCTCGAATACAGGCGTATAAAGTAAAAATATGTACCTGGACAAAGAGTGAAAAGAAGACATTTTGACGGAGTATCCTTTTTCTTGTGCTCCAGAATTCAAGTAAGACTAGTACTAATTTATGATACTACGCAATAAGAAAATTGTACAGAAGATGGAAAAAGTTGAGAAAGATAATGATAGTGTAGAGAGGGAAGTGAGTGATAAGTTATCAGTAGAAGGTAGAAAGAATGTAGTATGTAAGGAATCTGAAATAGGATTGAAAGAAATATTGGAAGCGATGAACAAAAATACAGCAGATATAAAAGCAGATTTTGTTAGAAATGTAACAGAACTAAAAGCAGATGTAGCAAAACTAAGAGAGGATAGTGTTAGAAATGTAGCAGATTTGAAGGAGGATAATGCCAGAAATATAAATAAATTGTCACAAGAAATTGAATTATGTAAGAAGGAATGTACAGAAAGAATTGAATCAAGTAACAATGATATAGCTAAATTAGGTGAGTTAGTAAGCGTGATAAAATTAGGACAGGAATCAAACACAGTAGAAATAGCTAGGCTAGGAGAATTGATAAATGAAGTTAAGTTAGGACAGGAGAAGACAGTGGTAGAAATGAAAGCTGAATTAAGTAAAGAATTTGATGAAAAACTAGCACAACAGAATGCAAAAATTGCAAAGGTAGGAGATGAATTGAGAACAGAGATAGTCGTGGTAGAACAGAGTTGTAAAATGTATCAAGATGGAATTAGGTCAAAACAAAATGACATTGATGTAAAAATTGATAGTTTAGAAAATGTTGTAAAGGGTATAAGCGCTGAGATGCAGTCACAGCGAGAAGAATTGAATAAAGTAAAGGAGGAAGCCAATGTAAATGTAAATAGAATAAATGAAACGGTTACAAAGAAAAAAGAATTTACAGGAAGGCTTTCCCAAGTTGTGATTGCTCTACAGGCTGATAGAGTTAATGACAATCATGATCAATTTGTGAGTGAATGCAAAAATATGACCAATACTGATGCACTTGACAATAACAGTAATATGGCGGACTTTCAGGAGAATGATTTAGCTATGCCAATGCACTCCCCTAGTCAAAACCATAATTGTCACGCTAGTCACTTGTTCCATGACCTAACCCCTCCGTCATTTGACGAAGAAGCCGGTGACAATCCAAAAATTTTCATAAAAGAACTGGAGGATTATTTTAGGATCAAACGAATTCCGAACGAGATACGAATGATGGTGGTTAAACGCTGTCTTAAGAAAAACGCATTGGAATGGTTAAGACTAACTTTGGCGTCTCACGAAACATATAGTATGTTTCGAAACCTTTTTATAAATAGATTTTGGGGACCGGGACGTCAAAACCAGATTAAAGTCGAACTGGCTACCGGACATTATGACAGTAAACGTGGTATTTCAATGATGGAGTATTTTTTGAAACTGGCGAACAAATCGAAACTACTCCAACCTCAGTTGAGTGAACAGGAGGTTATTGAAGCACTTATTCGCCATTATCCACCGCACATAAGAAATAATCTGATCGTGGCGAAACCGGTTGATTTTTCGGACGTAATTGAATTATTGGCAGAGTTCGAGGCACAGATTAATTACCAAGAGACTAACTCCAGTCAGCGATATGAAAATGGACAGCGCGCTGTAGGTGGCCAAGGTAGGAATCAAGGAACGCAATTAGAACGTCTTAGAAATAATTTTCCAGCAACGAATGAGAACCAGGGAAATGGTGTGAGAGATGAAACACACCAAAATAATGGTGAAAACTACAGAACAAATAGACGTCCTGGTGTAAGATCGAATTACAGAGGTCCTATACCGCGAGACAGACAAAATCCGCGATACGAGAGACGTAATCATGATTATGGTGGCGATACCAGAGGGTGTGGAAGAACCAGTCAAATTAATCACATCCGGTTTTACAGAAATTACAATCGTAGGTGGAATGGAAGCTACGATCCGAGAAAAATCATAAAACAAATTTTAGTGGGGAGGGGCATAGAACCCCTGAAAGTTGCCAAAAAAATCGAAACATTGTCAAGAGAAAATATTTTTGTATTCAACGATGACATGTTTTTCAACACAGTTGTTATATTGTTGTACAATTACATTGTTGTGGGGAGATCATCACAGTACATGCAACATTGTATGGCTGAAAACAATTTTCCCAAAATAGAATTAGTTGCATATACTGTGATGAGGGGCATTTGATGCAGTATTATTAGTTATGGTAGGTGTTGTGTTGGAGTGTTTTGTTTCCCATTGTTTGATTGTTTGCATTATATCGTTTGCAGTTGGCCTAGTGCGATTATCTTTTGTCTTCATTGTAAATGTTATAGATATTAACGAATAAAATTGTGATAATAAATACACTAATATTATTTCAATTGTGGCCTCCAGAGCAAAGAAGACTATCTCATTAGAAAGACTAAAAGTTAATACATCGACGTAACATATAATTTTCACGGGGGTCGCGTCTCAAGGAAAATTATCAGCTGTAAATTGTGAACATACTTCATACCCGTACCACGACCGAGATAGGAGAGAAAGAGTCATCGCAGTTCATCGAAAGAGTTAGCCGGATCTTTTATACGAGAAAAGAATTCATCATACCGACCCTTCAAAGTGACGACGAGCAGAAGATTCCCTTCATACTGGTGACGGGAGATACCAGCCGGAACAGACTTTCTTAAAATTGAACTATATTTAAAGTCTTTATCGCAATAGGTTACGCGACGATCACTTGGTGGATCTTTTAAGACTACGCACTTGGACTTTGTCGCCAAATATTGATAGACTTCTTAAACGCAAGCAGTACCAAATAACTCACTAATGAACAGATGTTCATAAGATTTGAAAGTGCTTTCGTAAATCAAACGCAACGTAGATGTAATCAAACCGCCACTGCAACACAATGCACGTCTGAGTGTTAAAGAGTGACACAGCCGCATAAAGTGGAACGAGGTAAATCCAACCTCCCCTCCTTCGAGAACTTTGGACATCGCTGATTTAAATTATTTAAATTCCATGTAATTGGTATCCCAGCAATCTCTTATTATTAATAAGAGTTCCATGAAGGCCTTCATTCCTGCACATATTGTGACCCTTGTTAGGTCCATTAACACCACAAAATAATTCCTGCCCTATTCTATCCCTCAATTATAATAGTCCAGTACTCACGTTTATTTCTGTGTGCACATCCGTATTTGCCTGTATATCTCTTGCCAAGCGTCGGCTTTGACTAAGGTCATTCAAGAAATGTCTTCTGCGACAGTGTTTCGAAATTTACGACCATGATTCAGCTTGTCACTGCGTAAGTTTAATGACGAAGCAGTTTCGAGAATTGTAACTTTTATTTCAGCAGTAAAAGGAGAGATAAGCAAATGCCTTATATGCCTTATATCTGTATTTTTGGCAGCTCTTCATCACGTTTCACATGTTACTTATTCATTTGCTCGTCATTGAAATGCATGTTTTATATCCTGTATTAGTATCACCCCCTTATTTTAGGTCGTATGGCGACAGTGTTCGTAAATTCCTGGGACTGATTCCGTCATTCAGCTACATGCATGACCTCAGTTACGCAGTTGCCTTCCTATACCATCTACTTTTATCCTCTTTACCGCAAAAGGGCGTACTTTATTCCACCGAAAATGCTCACCGATAAACGTTCTAGTGGCCACTAAATTTTAAAAACAACAAAACAAAATACTTCACATGTTTGGTCTATATTTGCCACACAAATTTAAAATCAAGAAAATAGTCCAAGTGCTGTTTGTCAACAGCATAATTAAAAAGACAAGTCGAATAAACAAATAAAGTCTTGAGCCAGACACCGTTTCAGCATGCCAGCTGAAATTGTTCAACAAAATCTCCGTACCCAAATATACACATGCAAAATGTTCGTTATTTTTCATTTTCTAAAAAATAGTAGATTTCGATTAAAACAGCTGATTTTTTTTAGGTATATGTATATAAGAATGAATGCATAGGCTAGTCAACATTCAAGATTGTATTTCATTTGTCTTAACATGCAGAGCTCGTTAAAACAAACAAAAAGCAAGTTTTTCTACATCAATTGCCGAAATGTTCGCTGTCTTATTTTAAATTTTACAGTGTTTTAAGCAGTATACTTTCAACTGTCATTCTCTCATTTCTCCCGTAGTATATAAGGAATATGCACCAACCAGGTGGACATGCACAAAAGAACTGATTTTTATACTGGTCTCCAGTGCCTATCTCTTGTGCAGCTGTTATAAAATATGCATGAAACCAGTTATTCCAACATTTATCGCAAACCATAAATAAATAAGTTGTATAACATATGAACAGAAATGGTAGCGACAAGGAAAAGTCGCAAGTAGCTGTATCACATTGGATATTTTTGCTGTAGATTTAACTGGAATGTGGACTTTTGGATTCATGGAATTGCTGCTGGGTGCACTTTTTGGAACGCTGTTAATCCCGCGCAGGAAAGACGCTCTTAGTTGCGTAGTCACCTTCCTATAACGTGCATCTTATTTATCTATATGTACGAGTAGCATTGGTGGTGGCCTTATGCCGTCCAATGCCAATGCATTTATCTAGTAGCCGAAGGAAAACATGCACAGTGATCCAGAGACGCTAAAAACCTGGTCCAAACCTAACATGAAATGTTTTAACCCTGAACACCGAGGAAACAATCCAAGAGTACGTGGTTTATTGCGACCTACCAGGCTGTCATTAAACTTTCCATCGCTCAATCCGAAAGCGACAGCAGAAGTAAAACTTGTACGAGTGCTATAATTATGCATATGATTAAATTTAGGTGCATACCTACTGTGAAGTTCCAAAACTTAATCTTTAGTATGTAAAGCTAAAGGTTGACAGCCAACGGAGGGGCTCGTGCATTACCGAGGCCAGTAGGCCCTTTGCACCACTACCGCCACCATTAGGAGGGAGAGACCTGAAGGACAATCAGATCCGGGTAACGATGGGTGCAAGCATGGACAGGGTCCCTAACGGTTACAGTGTGAACGTATCTCACGTCACCCTACTCGACCTGCAGAAGCTTCTCGCTCACGGTGCTTTCACCATACTTAACATTACAGAGAGCAATTCGCCCTGAGTCAACAGTCGTCGAATGTCAGCTGACAAACATATGGCATTTTAATCAAAATCGTTAGCCATTTTTGAGAAAATGAAAATGTTCGAAAAACTTTCCATGTAGAGGGTAATTTAGGGTAGAGGGATTTTCTTCAAAATCTCTGTGTCGCGTTCCTGAAAGATATTGAAGTTAAACACTTTGGTTTTTAACCCACTTTTCGTTTTTGAGTCAGGCTGTTCACAGATAGGCGCGCGCGCGGGCGCGCGCACACACACACACACACACACACACACACACACACACACACACACACACACGCACACACAATGTGATTCTGGAGGCCTGTCGGTGTAATCTCGACATCAAAATTTTGGGCCGAATACAATAGTTCCCCTACTTACTGTACGTAGTGGAGAAAGTAAAAAGCTGGTAATGCATCCACATGACTTTCTCTACTACTCTTGTGCAAACCACGTATTCTTACAAACGCTAATTTCCTCATCTACTTCATGTTAGTCGAGATAAGCATTTGCAGAAATTATTTGATTGCTAATTTGTTTATAGATGCAAGGGAAACACGGGAATACAGTAGATATACAGGATGGAAGGGAAGTCATTACAGTTCTTCTAATATGTGCTTCATAGAAGCTTTACAAACAGAAACGTCTAATGGCATTTTGTTCTTTGATCAGCCGATTTCGAAAAAATTAATGGTTTTTGTTCCAAATTGAATGCATAATTTCACAAGAATGTACGAAGATAACAGTTTGTTGCTTGTAAGATGCGTAGAGTAACTTATTTCTGACATAGCCTCGGTAGTAATTATGCGCCAGCACACAGGTTTCGAAATAATTAATCACTTAAAAGACGTGAAGGAATACTCCGAACAGCTTTTTCAGAAGCGAGATATGTCGACAACGTTGCGTTGAGGTTGGTCAGGGACTTGACCTAATTTCTGCATGTAAACAGGTCGACCACTTTCACTTTTGCCTATGTTTTGGCAGGTAACGGTTGTGATTGGGCTACGCTCGTACAGTAAACATAAGAAGGAGACGATCACGAGAGGCGTGGTAGCAGTAGTGTTTATGTACGGAACCAGTGAAAGTGACACGCACACAATCGGTAGTGTCGGCAGCTTGTTTTCGACAAAACGATCTCCGTAGGAAATGGTCAAAGACAAAAACGTAAGATACAAAATGTGCTCCAAATGCCGAGATCTACCACTGGTTTAAATTATGGAATCACTTCCCTTCCACTCGGTAAGTATCCTCTGGGTTTTTTCCTCTGTGGAGACGTGAAAAACAGGATCTACAAAACAGCAACTACTGCCCTCGAACCTTGGAGAGAATGCATTTATCTGGCTGCGGCAGAATTACGCAACAATGAGGGTGTTTTTGTTAGAGTGCGACGTAATTGGTTAAGAAGGTGTGAAACTTGCAGGTGCGCAAATGCTGGACAGTTTGAACAATACCTGTGAAGTGGGTGAACCATTTGGTTCATTAGTTATTCTTTTGCTGTCATCTTAAAAATCATTTGGTACGCTTTGTAAGAGCCTACAAATGTACCTTTGTGTTTATAAGTCAGAGAGATAGTTTGGTTTATTAAATTATAGCAGTATCAGCTACGAAATGATTTAAGTTTGATGTTGAAGGGAATGATAAACAATATCCTTAGATAGTGAGTTATGTTACAGTATACGTTACTGGAGAATTCAGATGTACTTATTTATTACGACGTAGCAGACACGGCATGGTATGTCTTTATGTTTACACTCACGTGCCGCGCGACTCCGGAAGTAGTATTGGCGCGAGTTTGGTTATGTACTGACCTAGTGAAAGTGAAACCTGCAGTGTTGCCAGCTTATTTTCGATAAAACTGAAATATCTCTATATGAAATGGTCAGAGACACAAAATGTGTTCCAAATACCGAGATCTATCACTGGTTCAAATTAATGTAATGACTTCCCTTCCACTCCGTATATCTTAAATTTAGCAGTTGTGAAAAGCTCACTCATAATGAAAAGGACTTTTGAGGGTGTTCCCAGAAAATTCATTATATACATTTCATTAATTATGTTAATCAAAATTGATGAAATTAACGTTTTCCAAAATCATCCATGTAAAGGGTACCTTGGGGTGAGGGATTTTCTTGAAAATGTTCATGTCGCAGCCCTGGAAGATGCTGAACTTCTGTATGAAGTTGGGTATTTAACCGACGTTTTTGTTTACAAGCTATGCTGTTCACACATACACACGCGGACCTTTTTCTAAAAATCTGATGTGTTACACTCACATGACTTTCTCTACTGTTGTACTAACCATTCTTACGAACTCTTATCCCTATATCTTCTTCGTGTTAGTTAAGATAAGCATTTGTACAAATTATCTTATAGCTTATTTCCTTGTAGGTGCAAGGGGAATATTAGAATACAGTAGGCTTTGCGCGATAGACAAATATTTTAAATCTTTGAGATTCGGTTTATTTTTGCACACTAAAGATGTAAAAAAAATGAACAACGATGAAACCTTTCACGAAAGCTATACGTTCTCCGAAACTCACACACATAACAAGGAATATCTTCGAAATGGTTCACCCAATAAGAAAACTTATTTGGACATAAATTATGTGTTTTAGCAAGATCTACATTTTTTGTATAGTATGATTTGGTCTATCTCTAACGATTTGCCAGTTATGCAAAAGCCGTCCAGAGTAAATACGACTACAGGGGCTATAGCCAGAAAATTCAAGATATACATTTTATTTGTCATAACAATATCTCAAACATGACATTTTAATCAAAATCGTTAGAGCCGTTTTCGAGAAAATCAAAATTTTCGAAAAATTGTCCATGTAAAGGGTAGTTTATGGTGAGGCTATTTTCTTCAAAATCTTCGTGTCGCATCCTTGAATGATATTAAACTTAAATACCAACTTTGGTTTTTAATTGACTTTTCGTTTTTGAGTTATTCTGTCCACAGACTGACACACACGAAACGTTTTTCTAAAAATCTGATGTGTTGCACTCACATGACTTTCTCTACTCTTGTACTAACCATTCTAACAAACGCTTATTCCTATATTTCCATGTTAGTTAAGATAAACGTTCGTACAAATTATCTTATTGCTTATTTCCTTTTAGGTGCAAGGGAGATATTAGAATACAGAAGGCTTTGTGCGGCAGTCAAATCTTTTTGACCTTTGAGATTCCGTTCTCTTTGCACGATTAACATATAAAGAAATTTGATGTGTTGCACTCACATGACTTTCTCTACTTTTGTACTAACCATTCTTACAAACACTTATTCCTATATCTTCTTCGTGTTAGTTAAGATAAACATTTGTACAAACTGTCTTATTGCTTATTTCCTTGTAGGTGGAAGGGGAATATTAGAATACAGTAGGCTTTGTGCGATAGTCAAATCGTTTAAAGCTTTGAGATTCCGTTCTCTTTGCACACGTAACATATAAAAAAATGAACAACGATGATCCATTTCACGAAAGCAAGTTTTTCGAAACTCACACACATAACAAGGAATATCTCCGAAATGGTTCAACCTACAAGAAAATTTATTGAGACATAAATTGCGTATTTTAGCAAGATCTACATTTTTTGTATAGTATAATTTGGTCTATCTCTAACGGTTTACCAGTTATGTGAAAGTCGTCCAAAGTAAATACGACTACAGGGGCTATAGCCAGAAAATTCAAGATATACATTTCATTTGTCATAAAAATATCTCAAACATATGACATTTTAATCAAAATCGTTAGAGCCATTTTCAAGAAAATCAAAATTTTCGAAAAAGTTTTCATGTAAAGGGTAGTTTAGGGTGGGGCTATTTTCTTCAAAATCTTCGTGTCGCATCCTTGATAGACATTAAACTTTAATATCAACTTTGGTTTTTAACCGACTTTTCGTTTTTGAGTTATGCTGTCCGCAGTCTGACAGACTGACAGACTGACACACACACAGACACACACACGGACCTTTTTCTAAAAACGCTTTTTTTAGATTCAGGGGGCCTCAAGACATGTATTTCCGGCGAAATCTCGACATCAAATTTTTGGGTGGAATACAATACTTCCCCTACTTACCAGTAGAGAAAGTAAAAATGAACAACGTTGTTGCATTTCGCTAAAGTTCTAAGTTTTCCGAAACTCACACATATAACAAGGAATATCTCCAAAATGGTTCACCATAAAAGAAAATTTATTGAGGCATAAATTGTGTATTTTACCAACATCTATATTTTTTGTATAGTATGATTTGGTCTATCTCTAACGGTTTACGAGTTATGCAAAAGTCGTCCAGATTAAATACGACTACAGGGGCTATAGCCAGAAAATTCGAGATATACATTTCATTTTTCATAAAAATATCTCAAACATATGGCATTTTAATCAAAATCGTTAGAGCCATTTTCAAGAAAATCAAAATTTTCGAAAAACTTTCCATTTAAGGGTAGTTTAGGGTGGGGCTATTTTCTTCAAAATCTTCATGTCACATCCTTGAACGACATTAAACTTAAATACCAACTTTGGTTTTTAAGCTAATTTTAGTTTTTGAGTTATGCTGTCCACAGACAGACAGACTGACACACAGACTGACACACAGACACACACACACGGACCTTTTTCTAAAAATGCCTTTTTTTTTATTCAGGGGGCCTCAAAACACATATTTCCGGTGAAATCTTGAAATCTAATTTTTGGGTGGAATACAATACTTCCCCTACTTACCAGTAGAGAAAGTAAAAATGCTTCTTTTGGATTCAGGGGGTCTCAAAACATATATTTCCGGTAAAATCTCGACATCGAATATTTGGGTGGAATACAATATTCCCTCTACTTACCAGTAGAGAAAGTAAAAATATACAGGCACAGAAAACAAAAAACAAAAACAAAACAAAGGAGGGGTAGTTGAGAAATAATAAAATGTTCTCTGCGGTTATAGGATTAGAATAATGTATGTTTACAATCAGAAATTAAACTTTGTTTTAAACTCTTACTAGGCTTTTCCTGCCACGCCCCATGTAGTTACATAATTAGCAATGAATGGCATCTTCAGTCAGTTTATCCCTACATAGTTATCAAGCAAATGTAATTAAGTGATTTGTCACTAAAACAGCTAGAAACTGCTTAGAGCTACGTAAGCATTAACAGTATGTCATTCAAACAATCATCAACAGAATAACATGGTTTTGAGTATAGGTATCTTCATCAGCAATTTTAAAGTCATTGGACTTTTTCCTTACGATCATTAGGTAGAACACTAAATATTTATGGTTTCATAGTACACACCTTTCTAAAAGCTAGAACGTTTTATACTGGGATGATGAATGCTGCTGTTTTGTCTCGTGTTTATCTCGCGAATTTCACTGCTATAAATGTGGATCTATTGCGTATACAGAATTTTACGATCGAGTATATACTAATATACATGCAGGGTAAGCTTAGTATCAGTCTTCTAAAGAGATCTTTGAATGAGCGTCTGCTAAGGTGGTGGAAATAATTCTTATTGCATTCTTTTGTACAAGGAATATTGTCTACTTGAAGGCCCAGAAATTTGATGTCTATTTCTTCTAATAACATGCCGTTTATCCCAATTCCGATCGGAGTATATGATATTCGAGGAGTTATAAATTGCATGACTTTTGTTGTATGTAGGTTTACAAATAATTATTAGCCTTAAACCAGTAAGACATGAAGTTCTAAACATAATTCATTTAAATTATGCACTCATTTAAGTTTTAATTGGTAACCAGCACACCAGTGTCATCTTTGAACTGTGCGGCAGAGCACGTGGTGACCATGTGCAACGAAGCATTTTTACTTTCTCTACAGGTAAGTAGGGGAAGTATTGTATCCCACCCAAAAATTGGATGTCGAGATTTCACCGGAAATATATGTTTTGAGATCCCCTGAATCCAAAAAAACGCATTTTTAGAAAAAGGTCCGTGTGTGTGTCTGTGTGTCAAGTCTGTGTGTCAGTCAGTCTGTGGACAGCATAACTCAAAAACGAAAAGTCGGTTAAAAACCAAAGTTGGTCTTTAAGTTTAATGTCTTTCAAGGATGCGACACGAAGATTTTGAAGAAAATAGCCCCACCATAACTACCCTTTACATGGAACATTGCTCGAAAATTTTGATTTTCTCGGAAATGGCTCTAACGATTTTGATTAAAATGTCATATGTTTGAGATATTTTTATGGCAAATGAAATCTATATCTTGAATTTTCTGGCTATAGCCCCTATAGTCTATTTACTCTGGACGACTTTTGCATAACTGGTAAACAGTTGGAGATAGACCAAATCATACTATACAAAAATGTAGATCTTGCTAAAATACACAACTTATGCCTCAATGAATTTTCTTGTAGGGTTAACCATTTCGGAGATATTCCTTGTTATGTGTGTGAGTTTCACTTTCGTGAAATGGATCATCGTTGTTCATTTTTTTATATAGTAAGTGTGCAAAGAGAAGAGAATCTCTAAGCTTCAAAAGATGTGGCAGTCGCTCAAAGCCTTCTGTATTCTAACTTTCCCCTTGCACCTACAAGGAAATAAGCAATAAGATAATTTGTACAAATGTTTATCTCAATTAAGACGAAGTAGATATAGGAATTAGAATTTGTACAAATAGTTTGCACAAGAGTAGAGAAAGTCATGTGAGTGCAGCACATCAGATTTTTACTTTCTAATACGTGCAGTAAGTAGAGGGAGTGTTTTATCCGATCCAGAAATTCGATGTAGAGATTTTACAGGAAATATGTGTTTTGAGGCCCTCTGAACCCAAATAATATTTTTAAGAAAACGTCCGTATATGTATATCTGCCTGTGAAAAGCATGATTCAAAAACGAAAAGTCTGTTAAAAAACAAATTTTGGTATTTAAGTTTAGTATTTTTAAGCATGCGACATAAAGATTTTAGAGAAAATTCCTCCAACTTAAACTGCCCGAAAGAGGAGGAAGAGGAAAATATAACCTAAGATTGAGTTAATGCCATCGTACATATCTATGTCTATTTAAATAATGTTTCGTTTTTGTGTCGATCTGGGTGGCTGATTTGGTTAGACGCTGGCCTCTCCCCTCTCTCCCACCTCCTTATCCCCCAGCACTCTCGCCCTCGCACTCTCCCACAACCTCACTCTTTCCCACAACAGCTCCACTCTCTCCTCCCTCCCATACCTCTGCCCTCGCTCTGCATTATCTTCACTCGCCACCTCTACCCTCACTATTCCCAGTATTTCCTCTCTCTTCGCCCTCTCTACCCTCTAGCAACCATCTCACTCCTCTTCCTCTCCCATCTCACCCGAACCCATCTCTCCCTCTCTCCCATTCTCACGTCTTCTCACTCTCTCCCATTCTTACGTTCTCTCCCATTCTCCCAATCTCACGCTCTCTCCCATTCTCCCATCCTCACGCCCTCACATTCTCCCATTCTCACGGTCTTTCGCATTCCCCCATTCTCACGCTCTCTCCCATTCTCATATTATCACGCTCTTTCCCACTCTCCCATCCTCACACTTTCTCCCATGCTCACGCTTTCTCCCATTCTCACACTCTCTCCCATCCTTACACTCTCTCCCACTCTCCTATTATCACGCTCTCTCCCACTCTCCCATCCTCACACTTTCTCCCATGCTCACGCTTTCTCCCATTCTCACGTACTCTCCCATTCTCACGCTCTTTCCCATTCTCATATTATCACGCTCTTTCCCACTCTCCCATCCTCACACTTTCTCCCATGCTCACGCTTTCTCCCATTCTGACGCACTCTTCCATTCTCACGCTCTTTCCCATTCTCATATTATCACGCTCTTTCCCACTCTCCCATCCTCACACTTTCTCCCATGCACACGCTTTCTCCCATTCTCACGCTCTCTCCCATTCTCACGCTCTCTCCCATTCTCACGCTCTCTCCCATTCTCCTATTATCACGCTCTCTCCCACTCTCCCATCCTCACACTTTCTCCCATGCTCACGCTTTCTCACATCCTTATACTCTCTCCCATCCTCACAATCTCTCCAATCCTCACAATCTCTCAGATCCTCAATCTGCCACTGTCATCCGCTCCCATTCTCACCCTTTCTTCCATTCCCAACCACTCTTCCATTCCCACATTTACGACACCGTCACGAACCCCTCTCTCGAACCCACTCACGAAACCCCTCGCGACCCCTAAGACTCACGAGCCCTCTCACTCACGAAACCTCAGTCACGAACCCTAACACAGACCAACCCTATCAGTCACGAAAACCCTCACGAGACCCCTCGCTCACGAGCCCCCTCACTCACAAGCCCTCTCCCTCACGAGCCCTCTCCCGCACGAGCCCCCTCCCGCACGAGCCCTCTCGCTCACGGGCCCTCTCGCTCACGAGCCCTTTCCCTCACGTGCCCTCTCCCTCACGTGCCCTCTCCCTCACGAGCCCTGTCCCTCACGAGCCCTCATCCTCACGAGCCCTCATCCTCACGATCCCTCTCCCTCACGAGCCCCCTCCCTCACGAGCCCTCTACCTCAAGAACCTCCTCCCTCACGAGAACTCTCGCTCACGAGCCCCCTCCCTCACGAGCCCCACGCTCACGAGCCCTCTCCTTCTCGAGCCTCCTCCCTCACGAGCCTCCTCCCTAACGAGCCCCCTCGCTCACAAACTCCCTCGCTCACGAGACCGCTCACTCACGAGCGCCCTCACTCACGAGCCCCTCACTCACTGGCGCCTCACTCACGGACCCACTCACTCACGGACCCCCTGACTCACGAGCGCCCTCACTCACGAGCTCGTGTACTCTGAGAGCCCCCTCAGGTGCCCCCTGAAGGGCCCTCTCAGGGGCCAACTCAAGGGCGCTGTGTGCTGCCCCTCAGGGACCAACTCAGGGGCCCTCTCAGGGGCACACTCAGGGAGCCTCTAACGAGCCTACTCAGGGGCCTCTCCGGGACACTCAGGGGCGTCTCAGAGGCCCTCTAAGGGGCCCTATTACGGTCCCACGAAGGAGCTCACGAACCCTCACGAGCCCTCTCACGAACCCTCTCACGTACCCTCTTACTAAACCTCTCACGATATCTCTCACATAGTCTCCCACAAACCCTCTCGCGAACCCTCTCACAAACCCTCGCGCGAACCCCCTCGCGAACCCTCTCAATAACTCTCTCAGGAGCCCTCTCACGTACCCTCTCATGTAACCCCTCAAGCACCCTCTCGCGTACCCTTCCCATACCCTCTAACGTACCCTCTCACGTACCCTTCTCGAACACGCACGAACACTCTCACGAACACTCTCACGTACCCTTCTCGAACACTCTCACGAACCCTCTCACGAACCTTCTCACGAACCCTCTCACGTACCCTTCTCAAACCCTCTCACCAACCCGCTCACGAACCCTCTCGCGTACCCTCTAACGTACTCTCTCATGTACCCTTCTCGAACACTCACGAACACTCACGTACCCTCTCACGTACCCTTCTCAAACCCTCTCTCGAACCCTCTCACGTAGCCTCTCACATACCCTCTCAGGAACCCTCTCATGAACCCTCGCACGTACCCTCTCGCGCACCCTCTCACGTTCCTCACACCTTCCCTCTCAAGTATCCTCCTACGTACCCTTCTCTAACCCTCTCACGAACCCTCTCACGCACCCTCTCATGTACCCTTCTCAAACCCTCTCTCGAACCCTCTCACGTAGCCTCTCACACACCCTCTCAGGAACCCTCTCACGAACCCTCGCACGTACCGTCTCACGTACCCTTCTCCAACACTCACGAGCCCTCCTACGTACCCTCTCACGTACCTTGCTCTAACCATCTCACGTACCCTTCTCAAACCCTCTCTCGAACCTTCTCCTGAACCCTCTCATGTACGCTTCTCAAACCCTCTCTCGAATCTTCTCTCGAATCTTCTCTCGAACCTTCTCCTGAACCCTCTCACGTACCCTCTCTCGGACGCTCTCACGAACACTGCCGAACCCGCTCATGAACACTGCCGAACCCTATCACGAACACTGCCGAACCCTCTCACGTATCCGTCTAGAACCCTCTCACGTAGCTTTCTCGAACTCTCTCGAGTAGCCTCTCTTGAACCCTCTCGAACCCTCTCACATACCCTTCTGGAACCCTCTCACGTACCTTCTCTCGAGCCCTCTCTCGTTCCCTCTCTTGAACCCTCTCACCTACCCCCTCTGGAACCCTCTGACGTCCCTTTCACGAACCCTCTCTCGTGCCCTCATTTGTACCCTCTCGAACTCTCTCACGAGCCCCCTCACGGAGCCCCTTCACGAGCCCCCTGACGAGCCCGCTCATGAAGCCTCTCACGAACCCTCTGACGAACCGCTTCTCCAACCGCCCATAACCCCTCACGGACCTTCTCACGTACCCTCTGACGTACCCTCTCATGTATCCTCTCACGTACCCTCTCCCCTCTCTCCTAACTTTCTTCGTCCGTCTCTCTTGGTTCATTATTGTCAGAGAAAAATCTTTACCCATCGACTCATTTCTCCACAGTACACTCTAATGCGAAATATGCAATAGAACTAGGAGCTAGTTTCAAGAGCACATGAGTATTTAACACATGTAGGGCAGAAATTGTTCTGGAATAATTTAAACAATAACCGGATAATTACTTTTAAATATACCAGTAGAAAGTGTCATCGTCCAAGGAAGTGCTTCTAAGCAGAGAACCAAATGTACTAGCTCCATTAGCTCCATTAGCTCATTAGCAGTCGAGCAGTGCGGACATACCAGGGACCAGGTACATGCAGAACAATGGGTGTGGATCTGGTGTTTTACCGGGCGAGGATAGGAATGTGGAAGGGCCGGTGTTCGCGGATAGCAGGTAGCGAGCGGGCAGAAGCGACCGGAACTTCGAAGAAATGCTATTTTATGGTTTTTGTATTGGCAAGTTTACTTGTGATAGGAGGAATCGAATTAAATCCTGGGCCTGTTGGAAACACGACACCTGATGAAAGATGTGGGAACTGCAACAAGGCACTGAGGTCAGGTCTTCGGTGTAGCACTTGTGCGAAATGGTACCATTTGGGCTGCCAAAAAATAAAGAGGGACCAGGACATTGAAGAAAATTGGGCATGAAAAGACTGCAGGGGTAATGACATCGTCACTACAAACCAGAAAAAACTGGAGCAGCTACAGGAGGAAGTGCGGGAATTAAGAGAGAAGCTGAAAGATGCAGAAGAAAAAATCCAGAGGCTTGAAGAAGAAAATCGCCAACTAAGAAAGCCACGAGAAGAGGAGGATGGAAAAAAAGACGAGAAATCATGTCTAATAATAGGAGACTCCATTATAAGACATGCAGGAAACCCAAATGCGGAGTTAGTTGCTATCCTGGCATAAGGGCCGATGGTCTACAGAGGGAAATCGAGAGGAAGCAAAACGAGACGGAAAATGACTACCGGACGATTGTGTTGCACGTTGGAAGTAATGACCTAAAGAGGAGCGTTAATTATGCAATGGGGGACATGTACGACCTCGTTAACACGACAAAAAACTGTTTCCTTCAGCAAAAGTCGTTGTTAGTGGAGTTTTGAGGCGAAGCGATGTCAACTGGAGGAAATTGATGCAAGTGAATGATGCGTTTTCATGGGTAGCGGAGCGACTTAACGTGCAGTTTTTGGACCCAAACTCGTGGATTAGTAACTGGGACTTTGGACGAGATGGTGTTCACCTTAATCGAAGAGGATCTTCAAATTTGGCAGCGTTGTTCGAGAGAGTAACCAAGTGGACCGATGGCATCGAGGTGCAGGAACAGCAGTGACATCAACTCCTAGGAAATGACAATTCAGAGATAAGGACTGATTCTTTAAAGCTGTTACAGGTAAATTGTCGTAGTATTGTGAATAAGACTGTAGAATTTTGGAATTTAATAGAAATATGTAATCCAAATGTAATTATAGGTACCGAATCATGGCTGAGCATTGATATTAATGACGCGGAAGTATTTAGATCAGATTACAGGGTGTTCAGAAGGGACAGGGACGGCAGGGGAGGGGGGATTTTTATTTGTACTAAATCAGAATTAAGCAGCAAAGTATTGTGGGTTGAAGAGGATGTAGAAATCATAGCAATAGAGATTATCGACCAAAGAAATGAAGGGAACAATGTAACAATAATAGCTTGCTAAAGACCACCTGGCGAATGCGACTATGTAACTCTCCATAAACTAGCGGCAAAAATCGCTTCTGAAGCACGACATAATATTATCTTAGCAGAAGATTTAAATCTGCCAAACGTGAACTGGGACGGACAGTTAATAGGAGGCGAAGCTCAAAATCTGGTTAAGCTTCTCATCTGGGATCAGGGGCTATTGCAAGTTGTTAGAACAGGTACCCAGCAATCAGCTGTACTGGATGTATTTTTATGCAGGCCGGAATCATTGTTTTCCTCATACGCAGTTTTACCAGGTATAAGTGGCCACAGCAGTGTACAACTAGAACTCAACTGGAAGGGGCGGAAAAACCGGTCTGAAGGGGAAGAAGTAATTAGTTGGAATTTTCGCAGTGCTGACGTGACCGCTATTTAAATATTCCTCCGTCAACAATATAAGCTATTTGTACAATCTGCTTCCGGGGTAAATGCAACATGGGTTAGTTTCAAAACACTGATTTCGGAAGCAATTAAAAAGCACGTTCCATACAAAATTATTAAACAAAACGCTGATCCAGAATTTTATACAAAATCTATTAGGATACTTAAAAGAAAAGCCAGGTGAGTGTTTAATAAAAGAAAGAAATCCGAATGGCATTTTAATAGATTTAAGGAATTGTCTAAACAATTACAAGACGAAAAGTTGCAAGCACAAGAACGATTTTTTGAACAAAATTTTGGCGGGGCAAATAACTGTTGGAGATCCTTTTACAATTATGTAAATAGACGCAGGGGCAATAAAGACAGTATACCAGATCTTAGCGTAAATGGGATTGCTATACTAAGCGATAAGGACAAAGCGAACGCAGTAAATTCACATTTTGTATCTATCTTTCATAAATTGGATGATAATGCTGTACAGGTAATTGGAGATAGTGGGGAATCTACTTTTCAAATAATGGCTTGCAAATTACGCAAAAGGATCAAGATGTTGCAGAATCGAAAGCCGAGGGGGCCCGATAACATACCTACTGAAATATTGAAGATTGGGGGAGAAGCTGTGATTCCCTATCTAATGTTTTTGTTTAACATGTCAATCAATAACTGTGACTTACCAGAAGACTGGAAAACCGCTATCGTAGTTCCTATTTATAAAGGGGGTAATAAAACAGAAATAAATAATTATCGACCAGTTAGTTTAACGTCAATAGTGTGTAAGTTGATGGAGCATTTAATAGCAGAATATATAAGGGAGGAGTTAGAAAACAAAAAATGGTTCAAGGAAGCGCAACATGGGTTTCGACCTGGGTACTCGTGCGAAAGTCAATTAACTTCCTTATTTCAAGACTTAGCAGATGAAGTGGACGCAGGAGGAAGAACTGATGCAGTGGTAATAGACTTTTCTAAAGCATTTGATGTAGTGCCACATAATTTACTTATTGGGAAACTAGCTGGCACAGGAATAGACAAACGAGTGGTTTTATGGGTCAAAGCGTTTTTGGATGGGAGAACACAGCAGGTAAAAGTAGGTAAAGAAATCTCCGAGAGAGGCACAGTGAGTTCGGGAGTACCCCAAGGATCAGTACTGGGTCCGCTACTTTTTCTTATTTTTGTTAATGATATAAGTGCAAATATTACATGTCATATAAAACTGTTTGCAGACGATTGCATTATCTATAATAAAATTCGGAATGCCATAGATGAGTCTCTGCTTCAGGGTGATTTAAATGAAATTAGTAATTGGGCTGCTACAAATAAGATGACGATTAATGCTAAGAAAAGTAAGTCCATTGCATTTAGAAGATCTAAGAGGGAAATTCTTCATAACTATCACATGGGCGGAGAAAAAATTCTGCAAGTAGGTAGCTGCAAGTATTTGGGAGTGCACCTGGCGAGTAACGCTGGGTGGGACGACCAGGTAAATTCTACATCCAGGAAAGCGTGGAAAGCGTTACATTTCTTAATGAGGGTACTGAAAAGGGGGAGCGGAGGGTCCAGGGAAATTGCCTACAAATCTTTGGTGCGGCCGATTATGGAATATGGAGCAGTATGTTGGGACCCATATAGACTTAGTCAAATTGATTCGCTAGAAAGAATACAGAGAAGGGCTATAACATTTATAAAACGAGGTAAATCTTTTGGGCCTAAAAATGGGGAGGCGATTGAATGGGAGCCTCTAAAAGTCCGGCGTAAGAGGCAGAGGTTATGCCCATTATTTCAAGCATATCGTGGTTCAAATGCATGGGTGTGTATTAATGAAAGATTGGACAACCCTACATATTACGGAAGAAAGGATCATTTGTATAAAATTAAAGGTAGAAGGCACAGAACCGACGTAGGAAAGTTCTCCTTTGTCAATAGAACCATTGAGGAATGGAATGAATTACCTGTAGCAGTCTTTCAGGGCTGTCCTTTATCTGTGAAGAAATTTTCGAAAAATATCGTAAATCAAGTAAATGCTGTGTAATTTACTATAAAGTTTACGCACGTGTATTTTTGACATTTATTGAACTGATGGTGAATACTAATGCTAAATTTAAATTGGTTATACTGACAGGATAATTAATTAATTAATGAATGTTAATTAGTATTTAGTTCATTTCATCTATATTTTTATTATTGTTCTTTATTGTATTATGATTGTATTACTATTGTTTGTGCACTCTGTTTGTAACCTTAATTTTTACATTTAACTCTGCCACCGGGTAATACCCATTCGCAGAAAATATATATATATATATATATATATATATATATATATATACATACATACTACATGGCTTATTCAATTTTACTATTAATGTCTTGTTTCAGCAGAAGGAGTCTCGTTTTATAGTTTTTGAGGTATGATTCACATTTTTTGATAATTTAAACATGCAAAGCCTGTTCTTTTGGAAAAATGTTCACCAGGAAACATTGGTGGATGAAAGCTGCTATTCAAGGAAAGAAGCATTCTCAATGAAGGAAGATATCTGACAACATTGTGCCGTACGAATGTACTTGAGTCTAATAATTTTCACACCTCTGCAGCTTTCGTAGCAGTAAATGTAGGAAATTCAACTTTCTGCTTTGGCAGCATGAATGAGAAATGGATGAAAAATCACTATCGTTGAAACATAACTGTTACATCCTTCGGAACTGTAACTGGACGTAACACTTTCCATACCACTCAACTGAGAATGATTTGAGAAAACAGATTCTACAAGTAGAGAAGTAATTTTAAGTTTGTAACTTAATCACATGTTGGAATAGCTCATACACACACATTTTCTTGCCCTATATTGAGATTCGTCGCACATTAGTAAGTTAAGTTGCCTCAAGTTAGTGTGCTACGGCAAATGTTTATCCTCTAATTACAGGAATATTATCGGTTGGTCCGTTTGAATATGGATAAAATGACAGCACTATATGTACAAAGATCCCCAAAGAAAATATCACCGTAGCTCCAATCTGTCACGTTATTTATAGTTGTACGAGGGTATGTGTCCATTTCATTGGTTGATCTAGGCAACGTACCCGTGCACCGAGGTCTAAACCAGCCACTGAAATGGCCACGGCTTTGCACAACGATAAATAATGTGGCATAGACCGAAGGAGAACAGAGATTTTCTTTGCCGCTGTCTGTTGAAGCTGTCCTTGCAATGTACAAAACGGATAAAATCATTTATTGAATATGTGTAAGACGAGGTTCGGTTTAAAACATGAGAGTAGAACTGTTTCATGCCAGGCCATTTGCACACACTCTCGGCTAACGGTATCTTTTCCGGTCTTCTGTGAATGACTTCAACAAAGGGGTGGATTTTCCAGGTAAGCAAATATAGCGCTAGCAAATCTGATGTGCTGCATTCGCATGACTTTCTTTACTCTTGTACAAACTATTTGTACAAATTCTTATTCGTATATCTTCTTCGTCTTAGTTGAGATAAGCATTTGTACAAATTATCTTATTGCTTATTTCCTTGTATGTGCAAGGGGAATATGGGAATACAGAAGGCTTTGAGCGATAGTCAAATATTTTACAGCTTTGAGATCCCGTTCTCTTTGCACACTTACATATAAAAAATAACAACGATGATCCATTTCACGAGAGTTCTAAGCTTTCCGAAACTCACACACATAACAAGGAATATCTCCGAAATGGTTCACCCTACAATAAAATTTATTTGGACATAAATTGTGTATTTTAACAAGATCTACAGTTTTTGTATAGTATGATTTGGTCTATCTCTAACGGTTTACCAATTATGCAAAAGTCGCCCAGAGTAAATACGACTACAGGGGCTATAACCAGAAAATTCAAGATATGCATTTCATTTGTCATAAAAATATCTTAAACATACGACATTTTAATCAAAATCGTTAGAGCGATTTTCAAAAAAATCAACATTTTCGAAAAATTTTCCATGTAAAGGGTAGTTTAGGGTAGAGCTATTTTCTTCAAAATCTTTGTGTCGCATCCTTGAAAGACATTAAACTTAAATACCAACTTTGGTTTTTAACCGACTTTTCGTTTTTGAGTTATGCCGTCCACAGACTGACACACAGACACACACACGGACCTTTTTCTAAAAATGCTTTTTTTTGGATTCAGGGGGCCTCAAAACATATATTTCCAGTGAAATCTCGACATCGAATTTTTGGGTGGAATACAATACTTTCTCTACTTACCAGTAGAGAAAGTAAAAATGCTCTTCTTTCATCCAGGGAGTCTCAAAACATATTTCCGATGAAATCTCGGTATTAGATTTTTGGGTGGAATAAAATACTAGCATCTTTAACTTATAAAGCTGAATATGTATTTACATAAGTGTACGTGTGTGCTTGCGTTTTGCAGTTTTACGTGCGCGCTTTAATTTCCTGAGATAAGGAAAAGTTTTGCTTTTTATGTCTTCTATCTTAAGCCTGCTATTGTACAGTATTAAAAAATTCTTACATACATTTACCCCTTGCTGATGGCCTTTGCTCTTATATTTATGAGCGAAGAAGGAATATAATTTCTCCGTAGACTTGTGACGAACTTTTTTTTAGTGACTTGGGAAGGGGTTTCAATTACACGGGATTACTGCATCGAGATAGGTTCATTATTTACTCGTAACCCAAGGTTAGGATCTCACCACACGGCTTTGTATAAAAATAGTCCTCTAAAGCGCTATCTTGTTTCCATATACGGCCTCTTCCCTTTATATACAAGAAGGAACAAAATGAAACATCTAGGTAAGACCACTAAGAATAAGTTGTTTTAATGCTTCTTCCGCAGGCATTTTAAAGACATGCTTTTTTTCTTTACTGCTTACATTACTATAAAATTTGAAACAGTAATATTAGGGATATTTTTGCATAAAAATTACCCGGTTGCCTGTGCCGTCTAATGAATGCTAACAATAAAACCTGTTATACTTGTGTACATGTTTGTTGCCTTACATGTTATACAAGAACAGCTGAAGCTGAACTTACTTTAATTACCATATGCCATTTACTTTGTTCAAAAGGGGTGATCGAAATGGGGAACGAAATGAAAGGTTCTAAATATCTATCGCTCACGAAGGCTGTCGCGCAGTGGCAAAAACTCCTCGATATGTTACACACACATTTCCTAGCCAGTAACGGTATCTATTATACAGTGTAGTTGTGTCAACTTGCTTGCTGTTTAACCGTCAAATTTGATAATTTTGAGCTATAAATCGACATCGTTATGGGGACACTTTCCGGATTCGGACTTGGAAGAGAATCCAGTGACGAAGAATACATATCAATAACAAAATAAATGTCGCAACAAACCCCACCTGCTTGAGGCCACTCGTGGCCCCCCTTCCAATGTGTACGCTACAACTGTTATTTACTGCCTTCGTTCGTGACTTAGACTATAGTACCACTAAGAACTGAACAAATGCGCCTAGTACCATGCTCGCATCTCTATTATTCAAACCCCTTTTTATCTTACACTAACGCTATGGAGTAAAGATGCTGCAACCTAATACAGCATGCTTTTAAATTATGCCTAAACACTTTTGTTAACCAATCTATGGGCTGCAAAGCTTCGTTTCAACGTAATCAATGATGCACTAAAATTGGGTAAGTTTGGTAGGAAAGGGAAGTAACTGCGATGCAATTGGCCCTATCTTACAGTGATAGGCAGTAACCTCTACTTGTTTTGGGAATAGGAAACTATGCTACATTCCTCTAATGGATAGGTAAAGCTGGACCCATCGTCTGTTCTCACTTGATTTCGTCGTGTGGAGTGAAACACAGTTTATTCTGAAGATGTTATGCACGTGGTCAGCACAGCAGCTGTAATCGAGGAAACGCCTAGGTACGTACGGCTTTGACACGGCAAGTTAAGATGCACGTCGATGCTGGAAGATTGGCGTCTTTCAGTTCTTGCTTTAGGTTAATCAGTTGCGTGTCCCATCGCGGATATAACACTAAATTGCGCAACTGGAGAAGTGATGTGCTAAGATAATCCAGGAAAAATGAAATCCAGTTTTCTCTCCGAGTAGAATTGTAATGTGCTGGGTGGCTCAAATAGATACTGAGCAGTAGGTTGGGTGACCTGCTCTACGGTCACTGAAGGGCTTTTGTGACATACTGAAAGCTCAAGAAGCTTCATCCGGCTTAAGCCACAATACCATATTACAGGTGCTGTAAATTACACTTGCCGCGTGAATGTGGTTTTTGTGAGGTGCCACTTTTGCATTGATCTGTGCAGTACAAACCACCGCCTAATATACATGGGTCAGAGTAAAAATTATGCACAGCAATTTTGATAAATGCTTACGCTTTTATTTATTTTTTTTTTTCAAAACAAGTACATCATCTTAATTACAGACGTTTCTGCCACTTTTTAACAGTCTCCATTCCTTTGTATACATGTTTCCAAGCAGTGACATTTCCATATTCTTGCATTTTGCTCCAGCTTCGTAATAATGGAACCAGCTTTCATCGCCTGTCGTATTACTCGTCAAAAAACCGCTACCTTCAGTTTGAAATCTCTGAAGAGGTGTTTTAGGTGATGCTCCTTCTCTGAAGTTTGTGTTCTTCGGTCAATAGACGTGGGATCCAACGGGCAAAAGCTTCTAATCGAGAAACTTTCAATCATTTCTGTGCTGCACTATATCTTTGAAATGCTTCACCTAACTTCAAACACTGCTGTTCGTTCTTATCCAACAGCACCTGCATGAAATTTGTTTTCCCAAAACTTTGCTGAAGTTACTGAAGGTCTGCAGTGTACAAGTTTTTAAAAGGGTTTTTATATAAAAAAATTATTCTTGTTGTTTCAATGGCTTTAGCCACACATTCACGTATATAATTACAATAACAGCAACAAGATCTATTAAGTAATTTTCGAGATTAGCTGTTCACATAGGAATTGACCATTTCTCTTTTGGACATTTCTTATTTTTTGTATGCTTGCCCCACTAGTTGTAACCAGAGAAACACTATCTTATCTATTTCACACTTTTCTCTAATCTTTCACCGGTGAAGCACTTGTCAAATCAATTATTGTTATCAGAACTAATTCCATTTATTTAGCGCATCCAACCGTTTAAAATGAGTAGCTTTTTACAATTTTGACAATTGTTTCGGTGTTCTATACTGCCTCTGGACAAGTTTTGTGGTCCCCTAAACCCAAAAATAATTTATGTAAAACGACGAGAAGGAGAGAGATATATCAGTTTAACTACAACGAAATGTCAGATAAATATTAATTTTCGTATTTAATTTCAGCCTTTTCCACGGAAATTTTCAAGAAAATACAGCATTCCGTAATTTATTGCATTTTCTCCAAAATGGCACCAAAGAGTTTTAATTAAAATACATGTTTAAGATAATGTGGTGCAGGCTGCACATCAAAGGAGGCTCAAGGTCAGTTACCTCACACCACTACGTTGCTAGGTAACGCCCCACAATGGCGGCTAAGTACATTCACCTTTCCAGAAGGTTTGAGAAGCTTTGTGAAATGTCGATATCCACAAAAATCGCCGGTACCTAATTCTCGGCTATATAAGCGACAGTGGTGACAGAGAAGTCAGTTATTAGTGAGTTTATCGTCAGAGTCAGTTTCTAGTTATTAAGTCAGTGAGTGAGTAAAATTATCAGAGCGAGCTGAGTACAGTTGAGCAGTGGTTTGTATCAAAGTTACGAATAGAACGGAACAGCTGCGAGTTGTAAGGTCACAAGTTGTACATTGTGATTCAGTTTTAAGGGAAATAAAGTGACCTAAAATTAACTGGACTTGTCACAATATGTACTTGCATTACTAATAAAACCTTGAAATAGTTCGTGAAGGAAGTATAGAGAAATGCTAACACTTCAGTCGGTACAAATGTAGAACTTGATGTAATATATAAAATGTATCATTTATCTTTTCCTGTAACATCAGCCCTTCGTTGTTGCATACTTTAGTTTTCCCAGTATGCGATATTTATAAAACATTTTACGCGAACGGACACACAAGATTTCAAGGTACATAGTACGAAACATAACATTCTTGGATGTGCGACCGAACACAATGTTTCAACGTAGTGCAGAACAACTTTCGGAAACATGAAAACACATTCTTCTACGCAGTTGTTATGGTTCCGAGTGAACCAGAACAGCTTTCGAGAAAATAAATTGTTTTCTTAAAAAACTTCCACACTAGATCCAGGACGCCCCCGCACCCCGATACATAGTTAAGCAAGAGCAACCCAAGGAAAACCCCGACATCCCGAAGCTTCACCCTTCCATTCAGAGTAATGAGCTATGAGGTATTGAGCTGGGTGACTTAATGAAACGAGCAGCCTCAGTCACTGTTCCAATAGAGAGAGAGAGAGAGAGAGAGAGAGAGAGAGAGAGAGAGGGGGGGGGATCGCTATGTGCGTTAAGTCACAGTAATCCTCCAAGTCACATCTTCCTGAATGTGACACGCGGCTCGCCAATATTATTTTGAGGTATCTTAATCAGTTACGGGCAAGATATTCAGGAAATTTCCACACCCAAGCAACATTATTTGGGGGAGTGGGAAAATATGCTAGTGTTCATTTTCCTATATGATATTTAACTTCAACTTTTTAGGTATGTTCAGCAACATAGATCCTCGAAATGATGAATCTGAAGGTACTTCTTGTGTTATTTTCCAAAGCCTCTTGTAGGTGCACATTCAAATCTTTGTCAAATTCAATGCTTTACAAGACTTTACAAAGGTTGCCATAACCTCATAACCTTTCTTGTCAAATTGCTTCCAATTTCTTTAAGGTCTTCAAGTCTTGAAAGTAAACAAGGCCATACTCTAAAACAACGATGTCCAACCATGACTCCCTGGAGACGCTTACTAATTAGTTACTATTCCCCACCTCCTCTTTCAGTCGAAGGGTGAATCAGCTCGCAACCAGTCAGTCAGTATCCAGTGAGGTACACAAACAAACAATTCCATGGCAGTTTCCAAGTCATACCTTGAATTTTCTGGGAATGTCCTCTTCATTCCGGATGATTTTTGCATAAATGGTAAACAAAGAGACGGACAAACGCTTACTAAATAAAAAACACGGATCTTGTTAAAACACACAAATTATGTCAAATACCTAGTTTTTCTTTTGAGTGAACCAAAAGAACCTATTTGTTTAAATTGCCCAATACATATACTTTTCTCAAATAGGAATGTTTGTTATTCGTTTCTATCTCTTGACCTTGCAAAGAGAACTGGATTTCAAAGGCTTCTCATAGCAACCAGCTCTTAAAATATTTTACTATCACTTAAAGCCTATTGTATTCCCATAATGCCCTTACACCTAAAAGAATATTAGCAATAAGATAATTTCTGAAAATGCATGTCGATTAGAATATATTAGATAGAGAATTAAGCATTTGCAAGCATAGTGTGTTTAAGAGCGAGTATAGTTTTACATATATGTAGTAGCGAACCTAGTTTCTCCAAATTCTACTATATTAAAGGTCTGTACCACAATAGGTTACGCTACGATCACTTGGTGTATCTTCCAAGGCTATGCACTTCGACTCTGCCGCCAAATATTGATAGACCACTTAAACGTAACAGTAACAAAGAAGTCACAAATGAACATATGTTTATCTCATAAGATTTGGAAGTGCTTTCGTAAATCAAACGCAACGCACACATAACCAAACCGCAACTTCAGCACACTTGAGTGTCACAAGAGTGGCACAGTTTGCGTAAGATGGAAGGAGGTAAATCCAACCTCTCCTCTGTCGTAAACGCTGGACATCGCTGCTCCAAATGGTCAAACATTTGACAATAATTTGATTGCTTTGGCCAATGAAATGCAAGTATTTACACTGAGTCACAATATCAGCAACATGACTGAAAGCTAAAACTAAACAAAAATGGGTGAGGGATGTTGTATTCCAGCTGATTAGTTTATACGAAAGCTGGCAATGTGTGTCTCCGTAGATAACCACGAGGGCATATGAAGTAATTGCCAGGCACATTTCCGAAGTATACAGCATTGCAATGTTATGTGGTATCGTTAATTTATCAATTCTGATTATTTCCACTGTATTCCCTAATCCTAACCTGATTTCATGCGATACAATATGTGAAAATACCAAGTAATTGCGCATTAGAATATTTCATGGCTAATTGTTATACCGTGATGCAATATAGACAGCTTTCCACGCGAAAAAGTATTATTAACGTGTTCTGAAGGGATCCAGTTTGGCAAAAAGACCCCGTGCAATTAATGACATTAATGACAGCAGCGATGTCCAAACGTTTGCGAAAGAAGGAAGGTTGGATTTACCTCCTTACACTATAAGCGGACGTTGCCAGTCTTTACACTGTGCATTGTGTTGCAGTGGCAGTTTGGTTACATATACAGTGTGTTTGATTTACGAAAGCTCTTTCAAATCTTATGCGGTAAAATTTCACTAGTGACTTCTGTGGTACTTTGGTATTGCTTACGCTAAAGGGGTCTATCAATATTTGGCGACAAAGTTGAAGTGCGTAGCCTTAGAATACACACCACGTGATTGTCGCGTAACCTATTGCGATACAGACTTTAATATATTCAATTTGGGGCAACTCTGTTCGCTAAGATATGTAGAGCTATACTCACTCTTGTAGACACTATTCTTGCAAATGCTTATTTCTCTCTCTCCTACATTTTAATCGATATAAGCATTTTCAGTAAGCATCTTCCTGCTAATTTTCTTGTAGGTGCAAGGGGAATATGGGAATACAGTAAGCTTTAAGCGATAGTCCAATATTTAAGAGCTGCTTGCTATGCGATGCCTTTGAAATTCCGTTTTCTTTGCAAGGTCAACAGATAAAAAACGAATAACGTATTCCTATTTGAGAAAAGTATAAGTGTTGGCAAATTCACATAAAATAAAGAGTATCTCGGAAGTGACTCACTCAAAAAGGGACGGAGAGAGAAAGAGGGGGGGGGGGGAGAAAGAGAGAGGGAGGGAGAGAACGCATTTGACATAAATTGCGTTTTAACGAAACCCAGTTTTTATTTAGTAAGACTTTGTCTATTACTGTTTACCATTTGCAAAAGTCATCCAGAATGAAGAGGTCTTCTGACGACATTCCCAGAAATTTCAAGTTATGACTTAGAAACTGTCATGGAATCGCCTGTTTGTCACTGTTTACTGACTGACTGCCTGTTCGCGTTTCTATGCGTCACAGGCCAGAGCAGATACACCCTCCAACTGAAGGAGTGTAGTAGGCAATAGCAGCTACTTATGTAAGCGTCTCCAAAGAGGCAAGGTTGGGCATCGCTGAATGACATTGTTAAGTATTGTCCAATATTGTCGAATGTTTTTCAATATTTGACAATTTTTCTTCTAAACTCTTCAATTGGGAAAAAATCAGGTACAAGGGGCTTAAGTGAAGCTCCAGACAAAATGAGTTAATATTCGTTCGTTAATAAACTTCTAAACGTAGGCAGAGTTTTGGAGAATAGACTTCTCTCTGACTCTCCGATTCCTTTTTATTATTACGATATGTTCTTCAAATCTGCAAATCATAAACAGTAGGTGAAGACACTGCAACTGCTTCATCTGTCTACTGGTTAGGGCACTAGCTTCTAATTAAATTCAAAAGCAACTCAGATTATCACATCTACACAAACATTTTCTCTCTATATGACATTATGTAGTATAGATGAACTCATAAACACCACGCTACCGTGTAATTTTGATTGAAAGCATCTTTTGATTACGAAAACTAAAATGGCACTGCGTTTGAGAACATTTTATGCTTTCAGAAGTCTTACCTGTACTGCCACCTAGAATCCGTTTTGTAATCTGCGCCTCAAGCTGCAGAAATGGATCAGACTATGCAGTTCTAACTTCCCCACAACACTTCACACCTCAAACTGGTGAGTGTGTGTGTGTATGTGACCAAGTTATCTAATCTGGCACTTTTCCCACGTTGCAGAATAGGTTTTGTTGATAACGTGACCATCAGGTATTCCCATCTGCTTTTACTACGAAAATACCAAAACACATAATGTTCTTCCTCTAGGGCACGACTGCACCTAACACTTGCCAGTAAATTGTGGAACACCCATCTATACATAGTAGGCAGAGAAAAAATCCAAACTCTATTTGTTTCGAATGTTTGAATTTGTTTCAAATTCAATAACTATACTTGTTTAAAATAAATGCATGTTTTGAGACCTTCTGGATCCAAATAAAGCATGTTTCCTTTCTCTAGCACTTAACTATGGTAAACTGAATAACTATTGCGCATGGAACTTGGATAATTCGAAGCTGAAGGGACAAGGAAGAAAATTACAAAAATCCAAAAATTCGAATTACAAAAGTAAAGTCTAAAACTGACATTTTAGCAATACAGATACAGCCATGAAAAAAACGACTGAGCGCATTAGCAGAGCAGAATATTTCTAAGTTCGACGTATTGCAGCGCATTTTGCGCAGGTCAATATTTCCAGAATGCAGTTGAGTTTATCAATAATACTTGTTTCATATGTTATCGTCTGTCGGGCACACAAAAAGCTGTTTCTTGAATCACTACTCGCATTTGTATTTGTTCCTGTTAAAAAAAATGGGCGGTATAGCAAACTGCCTATTTGTATGTCCGGTAGTCTCGTTTTCATATGTTATCGTCTATCAGTAAATTCGGTGCATGTTGGAAATATCGACTTGTGTAAATCGCGCTGCAACAAATCTTGGAAATATTCTGCTCTCCTAACGCGCTCGACCATTTTCTCCATGGCTGTACCTACATCCATCAGGCTTTCCCGGTTGTCTCACTCTTTTTCGACTGTTTCCATTTTCACTCGAGGCACTGCTTAAAATTTTCTCCTTATTCTTCAGATAAGTTGAGAAAGTGTTCGGTGTTCGGTTCTTTCGCGATTTCACATTTTTTCTTCTAATCCTTTTCAACATCTCGAATGAAGGTGACATTTTCCATAAAAGCTAAAGTCTTGCACTGGACACCAGTTTACTAAGAGACAGTGACATTGATTTGCAACACACTGAACAGCAGCAAGTTCAAGCGACAACTAAAGGCGCACGTGTTTTAAACAAGGGGATGTGGGAGCAGGTATAGAAGCTTAAGGCCGGCAGCTAGGAAAGATATTCCGCCCCTTCCCCCAAACAGGATTCCAACTGCATTCCGACAAAACAAACAACCTCGGAGCTGTGATCCCTTCGGCAGAAATACATGGACGATGTTATATTAAACTTTCGCGTTTAGATTAATTTTGGACTTACTTTTCTGAACAAAAACTTCGAATTAAGAAAAATGAAATTCGAATTAAATGTTGTATTTTCTTTCTTTGGATTGCTTTAATACGAAATTCAATAGGCCAAGACAAATCTTCGAATTAACGATTTCGAATTATAAACGTTTGAGTTACCCAGTTCCATTGTATTCTAATACCGAGATTTCACCGGAAATATACTTTTGACATTCCTGAAATTACAACAAAATAAATCTAACAACACTTTTTAAGAAGGCCAGTATCCACGTGTAAGTGTGTGCAGAAAAGCACAATTCAAACACCAAACTTGGTATATGAGCTTTCCATCTTCCAAAGATGCTGCTAGATTTTCTCAATTTGGTCTACTGTGGGTGAGTGGGTGAGTGAATAGGTGAGTGAGTGGGTGGGTGGGTGGGTGAGTGAGTGAGTGAGTGAGTGGGTGAGTGGGTGGGTGGGTGGGTGAGTGAGTGGGTGGGTGAGTGAGTGAGTGGGTGGGTGGGTGAGTGAGTGGGTGGGTGAGTGAGTGAGTGGGTGGGTGAGTGGGTGGGTGAGTGAGTGGGTGGGTGGGTGGGTGAGTGAGTGAGTGGGTGGGTGAGTGAGTGGGTGGGTGAGTGGGTGGGTGGGTGAGTGGGTGAGTGAGTGAGTGAGTGAGTGAGTGAGTGAGTGAGTGAGTGAGTGAGTGAGTGAGTGAGTGAGTGGAGTTTAAGGGCCCGTCGACAGTTAAGTCATTTGTGTGCTATTTTGATAAAAATGCCATGTTTGATATAGTGACATGAATACAATGCATTATTTTGAATTGTCTGGGAATACACTGCGACGACCCGTTTATTCTGAGTGAATTTTAATAACCATCAAAACTGAGGAGATAGACGTCAGGAAAAATGTAAATGATTTTCAAACGTCTAACAGTGTTAAATCATGTTTTACTTTCTCTATCTACTACATACTTACAGTATGTACAAAAAGTATTCCACCAAAATTTAAAAATAATTACAAAAAATTATAATCAGAACAATAATTATCAATAAAGAATGAATAGAGAAAACGAACGCAAAATGCGTAGACTCGCGAATTTAAAAAGCTGAGAGTGGGAAGTGTAATGGTTCTGTAGTGTCATTATCATGGCAGCCCACACTTTCACTTGGTGAGTCGATGCGCAAGCATCGTTATGTTCTTTAAAGGTGTAAGTGCGCGGAATATAGGACACAATGACCGAAAATTGGTAACATTAGAGTGAAGCATATTTTAAGTGTTTAAATACGAGCACAGTTTCGTTTAGTTGCTGAATTATCTCATATTTTAGATTGGCGGGTAACTTCTCATTGGAAATACTTTAAAGACGTCATCACCATGATAAGTGTCGTTCTTTCTAAACAAAACTCAGGCATACCTTGTGAAAGGAATCTTAGTGCTCTATCGGCGGCAAGGGACTGAATCAAATGACCTTTGGACATCGTTAGGCGGCGTGAGGCATTGTTACTTCAAACTACCTTATCAATGTGTGATCTACAAAACGCTAATTCTACTACAAAATTGTTACACCAACGACCGGCGAGTTCGGCTTCAGCCTGTTATACTATACTTGCCTACAAATGTATAAATGAGTAATGAAAGTCTATCCGTATTAACAAGAAATTGGAAGGAGAATAATCTTTTGTAATGAATACTTTGTAGAATAGCGAGTAGAGAAAGTCAAATGAACGTAGCACATCAGCTTTTTTGTAGCTTTAAGACGCTCATCAGATGTTTTCTGTTGTGTGTCGGAATTTCTAGTATTTTAAGCCACACCTTTCTGAAATGTTCTGTCCATTTCTGTTTTTTTGTTTATGTCGTTGCTGTATTGTCTCTCAACAGGCCAGGCAAAGAGTATACAAAGTGTCAATCAAGTATAAGGAGCGTTTTGGAGAGGACGGGGAGGGGGGGGGGGGCAAATAAAAAGTCGGTTATCGTATTTGCGTCCTGTATATTTCTATATTTGCAATATAATGTGTATATAAACCATCTAGAAAAATATTTATCGTGAAAAGCACGAAATTAAAAACAAATTGTTTTCAGAATAATTTATGAAAGAGGTAGTGTGACTGTAACGTTATTTTGGATGGCATCTACCGACAGTAGAGAATGTAAGAATGAACTTGCTTTGCGCCATTTGTTGCTCAAGTAATTTGACCTCATCTTCGAAGGCAACTAGAACACGATGTGACGCAGTTGTTGCGGTGAGTAGCAAAGCAATCATAAATCTCAATTGTGTGAAAGGATTTGTCAGCGACTGTAGCATAACAAACAAATGAAGCAGCGGGCCCCCCTTGTACTGACCCTACGTATGGATCACATACTCAGCGGGATAAATTTAAACTGCCAACGAGCGCGTGGCATCTCTGCTGTAATTACTGTTTCATATAATGCACCGACATTCTGGCTGCTGTAATCTAAACTTCACTTAACGAATAGAACATGTACACTTCTTTCTTGTGAATGGCATGACAAACTATTTATTGTTTTGTTATAATCAGCATAGGAATTCTTAAGCAGTTGGCTTCAAGTTATCTGAAGATTCAAACCATGTGTAAGTACAAGAATTAAACAACTAGCTTGGACCGAGGTAAGATGAATGGTTAAAGAAATGTAACAGGTAACTTATCCTTACAGGAATTGTACGATATAACGCTTGCGGGTATATCACTAGTGACCGAAACAGGCTGGCAGGGCTTCTGAAAAATATAGAAACGGTAGAAAATGACCAGTGTGAGAAAGACGGAGTAGTTGAAAACTTCGTCTACGTTTTAAATCCTAAATACTAGCGTGAATACACATTACAAGGTTGGCACTACTATCGCAGGCGCGACTAGAAGCACGAATCCTGCTTCAGATATCGCTGTGCAGCTGGAATTGTTTACTGACGAACTGCCTCGCTGCATTCCTGCCAGGGACCATGAGTTGGTGAACGGAGTGTAGTTGAGTGTTTTTCTCCCTCTTCTTTCTTTTTCAAGCTTTCAGTATGCGTAGTTTGAGGACTGCGTTTGTTTTCTAATCCGGCGAACTTTGTTAGTTGAATACGTTTTTTACCAGGATTTTTTTTATCGTAAGAAGACAAATTTTGGGTATGTGCCAGCTCTCTGGACCCAAAATCCCTAAACATACTGACAGTAAAGCTCTAAATGTAGCTGCAGGTTTCCACTTTGCCCTTAACTGGTGACGTAAAGTAGTCACACTACTGGTGACATGATGTCTGGTAAGCTAAAGTTAAAGTTTATTGGTTTTTCAAGATTCTAAGCCTTTTATTCTATCAAGGCATTATTAAGCATTATTTTGATGTATGGTAAGTTTAGCAATGTTATTATTTTAAACGTGAAAAAAAAAAAAATTAAAAATCCTCTTGTGTAAATAATTAGAAAATAAAACGTTTACTTGATGTTTTTTTCTCACTACGTACAAAGATATTAACAAAACACCAGGTATATTCATATTTAGCAAAGTATGCCGATTATAAAAAAAATAAAGTGTTTATATTTCAATCAGTGTCGTCAAAACGTGCATATCTTTCCTATTGTGTTTTTTCCCCACAGTTTATGCAGATTTTTTAGAGTCTTTGTGATCTGTCTTAAGGATTGGCAAATCGCAAACGTAGTAGAAGATTGGAAAATCTCTTTTAGGGTGCAATGAGACAATATTTCTCTGCAATTGCCATTTGTTGCAGACGTAGATGAAATATCTTTATCATCTGATTTGAAAGCAGCATCGTTTGGGATCCTTCCATAGTACTGTGGCTCGGAGGGTGAACATATCTTCTCAGGGGCTCCCTTTTGCACATTTATGGCTTCTAAAATACAAATAGGCTCTCCTCACTTCAGTTTCTGTTTATTTGTGGCATTTTCATTTTCAGTGCAAGGGCTTTCAGCCACTACAACAGAATCACGTTTACGATTTTTCTTTGAAGTTCATTTTCAATTACTATTCGCTATCCATGTTACTTTCATCATTACTGGTATCTTCATTCTATATTTTAAGCACTAGAATTTCAAAATCAGAGTTTTTGAGCGTCACTCCGCTGGATAGAACAATACAATTCGTCATTATAAACAATACTGCTTCTGATATAAGAAATCACGTGACGTCTGTCAGACGTTGCCATTCTCTTGGACAGTAAACAACCAAGGCCTATTCACTGAACTTACTGGAATATCTAGAGTAAGCAAAGACAAGAAGGTACTGTAAGCATCAGATATCAACTTGTCATATACAATGCAGGATCTTAACTAGCACGACGTCCGAGAGACGTTGAGGGTTAGTTTCGTAGCAGGATGTCAGGAACATTCTCCGTTGTGGCGCCTGTGCAAGATCTGACTTGTGGAACATCCTGTGCTGTTGCAGGTGCTAAGAAACATAAAGGCCGCCGTTGTTGAGGGCGCGTCAAGGTCCTTCAGAAGCGTTACATAAATTGCGCCTGCGCCGAAGGACCACCAGCGCTAAATTCCCCTCATTTCGCACGGATCGTAGTTTGGATTTGATTAACGACATGAAAACACCGGCTAGGGAAACAGGAGTATGTTATCTAATGGTGCACCCTGGAGGGCATGCGCCAAGTAACTTGATTCCTGAACACATTAATGTGAGGAAAACTTTGTTAACCTGAGCTGGTGCTCTAGGCTAGTTAACAGTACAGGCATTCATGAAGCAAGGATGTACAGAGATCTTACTGAGGCTGCCACAAGTCCAAATGTTTACTTCCTCTATACGTATAGTAAAAATGAAAACTACCGTGTTTCACCCAAAAATTCAAGGTCGAAACTTCACCGAAAATATATGATTTGAGACCCCTGAGCTACAAAAAAGCATTTTAGAAAAAAATATCCGTGCCAGCGTTGGTTATTTTTTTTTTTTTTTCCTCCAAATTTTGATCAAAATATATTTTCAAGATATTGTCATACTTTTCTGAGAAAAGCCTCTGAAGTCCTATTCATTCTGAATGACTTTTGCATAACTAATAAACATAAGAGATAGACAAAATCTTACTACACAATTATTATAGATCTCCTTAAAGCACACAATTAATGTTAATGCTTAACCACTTCCAAGACACTTCTTGTTATTGGTTTGAATTTTCAAATGCGTATTTTCTCAAATGGGAAGCCGTTATTCGTTTTTACTTCTTGGACATGCAAAGTGAACGAAATTTCAATGCCCCACAGAGCAATTCACTCTTAAAAGAATTGACTATGGCTTAAAGCCTATCGTATTCCCTAATCCCCTTCTATCTACAAGGATATATGCAATAAGACAAGTTCTAGTTGCTTTAACATGAAATACACAAAAGAATAAGCATTTGTAGGCATAGTTTGTATAAGAGTGACTAGAGAAAGTAATATAAAGCACTTATTTATAAAATTAATAATAAAATGGTAAGACACATATCCAATGAAATGAATGGAGAAACTTTATGGGTTATATATATAAATTATTAAATAAATTTATTATTCTTATAAAACACCATTTGTGTAATTAGCTGTGCCTTCGGCAATTAAATATTTTAAAATGTGCAATTGTATTTATCACACTGACTGATAAAAAAATAACTAAAGTTGAAAATACGTTAAAACAAGTTAAACAAAATGTAGAAAAATGACTTCACAATAAAACTATTTTGAGAGCAGAAAATGTAACAAAAATGGCAATTTAAGCAGTAAAATGTTTTTATATACGATTGTAAATACGATGTTCCTATATGTTTTTGTTCCAGAAAAGAACTTTAAAATATGTGAAGTTGAACCTCAGAACTTGTGCATTTCGTCGTATCTAAAGCGTTAACTTCAAGTTACAATAATTTCTCGGGACGTAAATGATCTACCCTGACATTCTTAAGTGTGATTTTCCATGTTATAAATTGCATTATAAACAATACAGGATGCCTATTAAAAACATAGGCTTAACAGAATATCATTGATATTGACTCGGGATCGTGTTTGGGAACATGGGTTCCTAGTCGAAAGTTACTCAGTTTTGTCTGCTCTTTCTGTTCCTTAAGTTTTTCAGTAAATTTTTTGAAGTACAAAAGCACAGGTGAGTCAGCTGCCCCTTATTTTCCAGTTTTATGGAATCCTCATGTTAAACTCTAACATGAAAACATCGGCCCCTATGCTAGATTCCACCCAAGTATTCAACATGGGTGTGTTTGTCTTGGGTGTCTCTCAAGCTACCAGGTACCTCAGTTGGAACGAGCGCACGATTCGTTAGTAAACCATGAGCTGCAGAGGTGGTTCGAATCCCCTCCCTGTACTAATTTTTTCACTGTGTAATGTTTACAAATAACGTCAGTTGAACAAATATTACGTGTAAAGCGTTGTTATTTGAATTTGTAATTGTTTTATTCCTACTTTATGGTATTGTTGATATTTCTCCAGGTACATATTTTGAGTTGCTTGCACTTTGACTGTTGCTCCTCTGTAGATCAAAGCATATCAACATACCCGTCTGTTGCATACATGGTAAAGGAGTGGTACAAAATATCGTGTGACAGCATACACGTGGAGAATGAAGGGAGTTGGCATTCATAATAACACACAACATCAAGAGGCAGAAGTCATTATACCTGTTCTACTACAAAATGCAGACAACCAAAAACGTTTTAAATTATATCCTAAACCCTCAGAGACTTTAAAATTAGATTATTGTGAATTCGGTTTCCAAGTTTTGATGAACAGAAAAAAAATTACAATGTCGAGATGCAAACCCGTGTCCCGGTGGTTAGCGGACAGAATACCGTCATAATTCTTTTCAGCCATTTAGAGGCTTGACTGAAAGCACACTTCGAGTTCAAACCCTAGATCCACTACGCCAGGTGCTATGCCATTGGCACCTCGCGAATTTTCGAGCCTAATTCAGCCCTTTAAGACAGTTTCAAACCTTTGCTGGACGTTTTAATGTTATTGCTTAAATGGCAAAGGCCGTTATGCATGTTATTTGAGTTGTACGACACGTAGTTTATGCCAAAATTTAAATAAGCCGTTATTTCATAATTTGTGCGTTTTGACTGTACGGGTCCATGGTGGATAAGGCCTGTCTGTCATTTTTTTGGCCGCCAACCCGGCTATAAGTACAAGATTCCGCCATTTTCTTTTTACCTGATGCTGTTAATGTACTCATATGACAGGTCCGTATTTTCAAAGGCGTTTACTGAACTGTGTTGCTATGTATGCTCTAGCAAAAGGTTTGTAAAATCGGCTGGAAACCGGGAATTCGCTCTCAGTAAACGAGTTGTATGTTTTTGAGGTGTACTTTAGCGAGGAGTACGTTCTGTACCTTAAACCGCTCTTCCTCTAAATTTTGCGTATTCATCTGTCTAAGAACGTCAAACAATACGTTTTACTAAGCGCAAATGGATGGCGTTTGAAGGGTGGCCTACCTCCCAAAAAAATAAGGCGCGGCTGACTTACCTGGTATATATATATACCAGGTGAGTCAGCCGCCCCTTATTTTTTGGGAGGTAGGCCACCCTTCAAACGGCATGTGCGCTTAAACATACCAATATGAAACAACATTTTTATAGCACAATAATTCTATGTCTGCAAAATTGTGTTTAACTTCCATGTTAAACTCTGATACTATAATTTCCTTATTTTATGTGTTAAATGTGTATAAACGAACCTTATTTCAATTGCACCTGTCTATAGGTATGCTTAAACAACTACCCAGTTGTAGTTCACCAATAAAGAAGCTTCAAAGAATACCATAAAACAATTAAATATGAAAATAATAAGTTTTCAGAATAATAATTGTAAATTGTAAGTATTACACGGTAAAAAAATTAGTACATGCTGGGGATTCGAACCACCTTCATAGTAGCCAGATTACATCGGAGTCTTGCGCTCGTTCTAACTGAGCTACCTAGTAGTGTATGAGACACACATTCCAATTAACATATAGTATTCGCCAGTCCCAGTGATCTTTTGCAGACGTGCAAACGTCAGCTAATTACGAATATATTAAAACGCAACGCGAAAACATCTATATTAATACTAAATTCATCGAGCAATTTAACATCCATGTATAATATGTGGGTAGAACCTAGTAATGTGGTCGATGTTTTCGTGTTGGAGTTTAAAATGCGGATTGCATAAAACTCGAGAATAAGGGGCAGCTTATATATATATGTGTGTGTGTGTGTGTGTGTGTGTGTGTGTGTGTGTGTGTGTGTGTGTGTGTGTGTGTGTGTGTATATATATATATATATATATATATATATATATATATACATATACACACATATACAGGCTGGAAGTTAAGTTATTACATTAATTTAAACCAGTGGTAGATCTCGGTATTTGGAACAAATTTTGTATCTTACGTTTTTGTCTCCGACCATTTCTTATGGAGATATTTTAGTTTTATCGAAAACAACCTGGCAACACTGCAGGTCACTTTCACTAGCTCCGTACATAAACAAACAGCGTAGCGGTACGTTTTGAAAACAAACTCATACCCTGCCTTGTCCTTCAGCGTTTACTTTGACAGTGTAGGCCAATCACAAGCGTTTGCTCCCAAAACATTACCGAAAGCGAAAGCTGTTTACATCCACAAACGTATTCCTAAACGTCTATTCCTACACGTCTTTTCAGTGATTAATTAATGCGAAACCCTATATGATGTCCCATAATTACTACCGAAGTTACGTCAGAAATAAGTTACTCTACGCATCTTACAAGTAACAAACTGTTATCTTTGCATATTCTTGTGGAATTGCGCATCCAACTTGGATAAAAAACGATTGATTTTTTCGAAATCGGCTGATCAAAGAACAAAATGCCATTAGACGTTTTTGTTTGTAATGCTTCTATGAAGCACATATTAGAAGAACTGTAATGACTTCCCTTCCATCCTGTATAAATATATACATGCATATACATACATATATATACATATACGCACGCACACACAGATATATACACACATATACACAGTACATACATTAATAAACCCCGGCACGACAGCCCACGAGGGGCCAAGGCCTACCGCCCAGCCGCTGCGTCCTCCACCTCTGCACACTACAGGCGTCATTGGTGAGGTGCAGTACTGGAGGGTGGGACGTGGTCAGCGCCCCGAGCCCTCCCGGTGTGTATACATTACATACATATATACACATACAAGAGAGCACATAAAACAAACATCTCGTTGCTTACAGTTAATCACAGCTTTACTATTCAAAATTGGACCGACAAACTTTCAAACCAGAGAAATGGCTGGTGTTTTGCGACAGTACGGCAGAATAGGGGACGCCGATGCACTCTTTGTGTTAATCGCAATGGGCTTCCGTTCCAACATTTACTTTGAATAATTGAGTTTTTCCGTGGTTTCCCCATGCCACTTAGGTGAATGCTGGAATGCTTAATTTCATGTCACCCAGTGTAGAGCGTTCCAGTTTTAAGCTGACAAGAGCAAATATTGTGTTTAGAACAAATGCTTATCTGCTCAGATGAATTCACAATACCATCAGAGTTCCTCTCCGTGCGACAAACATGTGAAACAGGCCGAAAATCCATGCGGTGCTAAGAGGCAAGAGCAGGAACAGGTTGCCCGGGTTAACCCGGGCGAAGGGTAAATCGCCGCGGTAGTACTACGGATTTATCAACGTGCGATATGAAAGAATCTCCTTTTCGCAAGCGTTTATGTTCAAGGTAGTGACGATGATGGTCATTTGGTTCCCTTGTTTGCTATTTGCGCGGGTTGGTGGCATCGCGCCACCGGGATGTCTACCCATACAGGCGGCGAAAGACATCACCTTTTATATCACACGGATAAATCCGTACTAATCGGATAGGTACCGTGGCGATTTACCCTCCGTCCGGGTTAACCTGGGTGACTTGATCTTGCTCTTGGCTCTTGAACATTGTCCGATGCTGCGTAGAACAACGCAAACCTACTTCATCTCGCAGGTTAAGCCACATGACGGCTAGGTACTGCAGTAGCGACATCTCCACTAGGACTTCTGGCTTCTTCTGGAATGCTGCGTACTTGACCGACCACTTGCCTGACCGCTGCCAGTGAGCGCCAATCCGAAAGGAGTGAGGTGTGTGAGGTGGGGGACAGTTAAATGTTGCAGTTTTATTACGGGACAATTGTTTAAATTGTTGTATTGATATTCATTTGAACATACATTTAGGCTAAATAAGTGATTACATTTTACATAGTAAACAATGTACATTATCCTAAATAAGAAATTACGATACGTACTACTCACTTAAATTATTAGCTACCAAAAACAATTAAATAATCAGGTTGCATAGTTTACCTTATTGCAATAGGAATGCAATTTCGGCACTTGCAAAGTATCTAGTTTCTTCAAAACAAATCGCAAAGACATTCCTAATAATATAACGAATCAAACCTGTGTAGCATAAATCATTGTATGCCTTTGCCCCGGGCTGTCCGCCATATTCTCTGCTTCTACAGCTATGAGCAGGAGTTTAAATAAAGATGAACTTGCCTCAGCTCTCGGTCACCTTCTTCTGGTGGACAGACAGTCTTTCCTATCAAGTCTTTTAAGGTATTTGAACTGCACGGTTGACCACAGCGTCAGCCGTGAAACTGGTTTTGGCGGTTACATAGAGTTCCACGTTATTCCACTGTGAGGCGCTAGTACACTACCGACATTGATCGACATTGTTTACTGAGGCGGCAGACGTTCCACAAGGTCTTCTCTCTGCTCACAAGAGATAGCGCTACGGTAATTTTTGCAAAAACATATTTGAGACGCCTAGTATCAAACGCCGACAAATCTACTGATCTAATATTTCGAATAATGGCAAAAAACTGACCAGAATAAACCGTTGTCCACAGTAATTGAACTTCAATGTTAAAATATTAAATTACTAATTTGACATGAAATTTTAGAGCATAAAGTATTTATGGAATATGGTTTTTAAAATATTTCAGAAATAACTTGAAGGAAATTGGATGTGGTGGGGTTTCATACCAAAATTGGGATTTGGTGGTTTCTAAGACCGAAGAATGAAAGATTTGAAACTACAGCTAACACCAAAAGAGGCCCTCTTACCTGCGTAATATAAAAATAAGTTTCATGCATTTAGTTATCTAAAAGGTTAGTTTCAATATGCAATAAAAGTAGGTGTGGCTTGATTACTACACAAATCAGGAAGTATTACTAAAAGTATGACTACTTGCTTTTTAAACGTTTATTTCATTTTTACATGTGTCTGTTTCTTCCTCGTGAATTACTTCGTCTTCCTTTTCTACAACCTGAGATCCTAGATCTTCTCGGTTTTCTAAAGCAGAATAAAATTGAACCAGTTCATTGTTCCTGCATTTTTCTCCAAAATGTTTTGATAGTTATTTTGATACTTCACGTACTTTGGCAGAACTAAATCTCTTTTAAATTTTGTGGTCTGATGTGCATCATGTTTAGATCAGCCTTAGTGAAAAACTTAGCCCTACAAACTCCACTTCAATAAAATGAATAAATAATTAATTCCCCTGGGTTAAGCTTAAAATGCCGTTGCCGGAGTTTAGCACTTTTTCAGTTGCAAATTTACAATCGAGATCAGGACTATTATTTACTTTGAATACTGTTCCACACTTTTGGATAAGTTTTTCATTCTCTTCAAGCTGAAGGAAGGTATTTTTGCAGGTCCTTTTCAATTACGCTAAACACCCGATCTTTATGTTATGTGTCGGGTTTTGCTATCATATCATGGCTGCATTGAATTACTTGGGGTAAAATTTATCAAAAGTGATGCATAAGTGAACTTGGTCAAACATGGATTTGGTGGCTTTTGATACTAGGTGCCTCATTTATTTTACGGAAAGTTAGCTGTTTTTTTAGTCTGTGTGAGAAAATAGAGAGGAATTGAGGTATACGGATATGGTGATTAACGTTAATTGTATTATCTAAGAACAATTAGCTATGAAGTGTAAATGACTTCATGGAATGTGCAATACACAGCATGAATTTTAATTTAAGTTCAATCGTGGATATGAACAAAGCAAATGGAAATATGTGTAACCAAAATAATAGAAGACATCTATCATTCCTAACTTAGGTGATTCTGCAGATGCTGATACCTCTTTACTTCACGGTGTGTGAAAACAGCTCCTTCTAAACTCAGGAGATCTATAGTATATTGTTATACACCCATCTGTTCACAAATATTCCATGCAACTGTAAAACCACTGATAAAAAATTTGAGATTTGTAGAGGTATAGTGACAAATATTCTTTTGAATAGTTATTGTAAGCTAAAACATGAAGTAATGACCGGAATTAATGTTGGAGATAAACAGAAACTTCATACCTTAGTGTAAAAATTGCTAATAATGGTCTCTTATGCAATAAAAATAAATTAAATGTTTGCAAACTGCTACTTATTATTTTTCCAGATCAGAACCAAAGATCGTGTGATGATGGTTTTGTTGTACTTCAAACATTTTTCAGTAAAGTTTTGCATTGTCAAATAAATCAAAACATGTGTATCCTTTAACAATCTTTAATTTTTATTCCATTTTATCCTTTTTCAGTTTTCCACATATCAAAAGCCCTAATAATGTGCTTTATTAAGTCAGCTGACTCATGACCCATATATTACGGGCGCTATCCTGTTTTTGTGATCAGGACTGTAGTATGAAGCTGGACTTGGCTGAGGCATGAGAGGGGCTTGAATTGTTAATCTGCTCACGGAGTCGATTTATTTACCATCAAATATGGTATGTGACAGTATTGCCAACTTTGTCTATATGTCGCTAGATCTGGTGTCTTTTGAAGTCACGAAGAGACAGGATCTCAAAGACAGCGCCTAGTAGCTTTCCTGACCATTTTAGTTGACATTTACGAACAATTTTGGAGGATTCAAATTTTTGGGTTGATACATTGTTGAGGAATAATTGCGTTTTTAAGTATGAAATAAATAAACAATAAAAATTATTTTCCTCGAGAAGAATTGTAGTCTCCTTGTCAAATAAGTGAAATAGAAAATCAGTGGCGTAACTTAAATGCTAAAACCTCCAAGCATTTCCGGTGCAGTGGAGTAGATTCTTACAAAGATGCGGCGGCATTACCCACACTGTCTGTATGTAACTGCTGTGATACGTATTACATATTTAGCTCTCGCTGCCAACAAGTGTTACGCATTATAATATGTTGTTATTTGTATTACTTTTCTATTCGTTAAACAAGGCTGCAGTTTGAAAGAACGGACAGACTATTGGCAGTGAAGGGTGTAAGGTAATAACAAAATTGGCTGAAGAATGTCACGAAGAAGCAAAATTAGCACCACTGAAGTGTGTAATTTCTCGAAATAACTTGCGTTTGACAAATCATTGTGAGATACAGAAAAGCAATGTATCTATTCTAAAGGACAAAAGGTGTTACAATTGGTGAAAAATCACTGCATACTCCGGGAAAAAAGATACCATGTGCTAAGGAATTTATATTCCATTGTGTTGATTTTGATATATCCACATATACAGATGGAAGATACTGCTTCGGCCAGAATAACCTGGCTGATAAGTACAGATGTAAGAAATACAAACTGCTAAGTTTCGTTTCGGTAGGTTTCATCGTTTTGTAAAAATTTCATTTTTTTTCGTCAATGTAAATGGCAAAGCTTGCTGTCCACGCACACGCCAGCGACCTGTGTTGAACCCGACCAGCGTGTGCTTCCAGCTCATCACAGCCTCAATTGTAAATAAAACACCTGATTGGCGTGTGCCTCGCGGCCAACACTACCTCAATTGTAAACAAAACACCCGACCAGCGTGTGCTTCGATGTAAACGAAACACTTGCCTCATAAGTTTACCGCACTGCTTGAGCGGCCCACTATCTTGGGACATTAACACGAATCTAAATACTATGCCGGAAAGGTGCTAATGTAACTGAAATTATGCATTCGTTCAAGTAATAATGAAGATTCGGTTTTCCGAAGTTAACAAAGCAGAAATATGAAACAATCGAAATCACATATTTTAGAGTTAAAACAATACTGACATCAAGTGATACAGATTTTTCTAATAGTGGACATTATTATTATTATTATTATTATTATTATTATTATTATTATTATTATTATTATTATTATTATTATTATTATTATTATATTATTATTATTATTATTATTATTATTATTATTATTATTATTATTATTATTATTATTATTATTATTATTATCATTATCATCATCATCATCTTTATCATTATCATTATCATTATCATTATCATTATCATTATCATTATCATTATCATTATGATTATTATTATTATTATTATTATTATTATTATTATTATTATTATTATTATTATTGTTGTTGTTTTTGTTGTTATATAATACTAATTTACGCTGAATTTAACGCTGAAATTTAGAGAGGAAGACAATTCATATCAGTAAGTAAGCAACTGAGGCTAATAGACCGAGAGCAATATGAAGGGTGAAAAAGGTCATTAGGCAGTGTTTTCATCTTCCTACACGAACCGAATGTTATTTTGCTTTCTTGCTGGTGCCACCTTAAGTTGTACACTTTATTCGTTTGTTCCCGAAACTTCAAAACACGAGTAACACCCTTAAAGATAATCCCAGCGTCATGCAGGTTTTCTGTAATCTAGATGTCACGCGGTTCGCCAGCGACCTGTAAGTCACCGCCTACTGGAATACTACTGCCAACACAACTCCTACACATGAACGCATAATGCATTCACTTTCAGAAACGTTTAGCTTTCACGTTCCTGCAATGTGGGCGCAAGGCGGATCTGAACCCTCCTGCCCTCAATAATTCACCGCCAGAATCCAGCAAAGGCTCTTTCGACCCATCGTTATTAATATGGAACTGCATCCCAAAAACCGACCAGGGCGTTTGTAAAGATCTATAGAGGACTACGCGAGCCGAATTCTTAGGCCCGGCTTGTCCCGGCTCGATCTATACCGAGCCTGTGTATAGGTTATATTGTACCACCCAGTCTGGGCCCGATTGTCTAATTTAGTTCTAAATAACAAAATGTTGCTGTTATAATAATAATAATAATAATAATAATAATAATAATAATAATAATAATAATAATAATAATAATAATAATAATAATAATAATAATAATAATAATAATAATAATAATAATAATAATAATAATAATAATAATAATAATAATAATAATAATAATAATAATAATAATAATAATAATAATAATAATAATAATAATAATAATAATAATAATAATAATAATAATAATAATAATAATAATAATAATAATAATAATAATTTATTATTTCACGGATTTCTACGGTTGGCACGCTTCACCTCTTTTGCCTATCTAGACACATATGTTGTAGGTTTCTCACTCTCATTGCTTAATTCACTTCATCCTTCCAGTATCTTTTTGGCCTCCCTCGTCCTCTTCTTTCTTGTGGTATCCATTCTAATATTTTCCTTGGCCATCTTCCTTAGCCCATCCTTTTGGTGCGTCCTAACCATTTAAACATTTTACACTCCATTTGCCTAATTTTATAGACTTCCTGGTGTCTTTCTTCATTTGTAATCTTATCCAATCTTGATTTTCTACTTTTTCTTACACAGTCAACTTCCGTGGCTCATAGCTTGTTTCTTTGACGGTAATTTGCATCCCATACCTCAGCTCCATTAGGCAAAATACTTTGAATAATACTGCCATTTAATTTCTTTGTTGTTGCCTTTGTGATTGTGATACCATATGTCCTTGTTGATTTTTAAACTCATGGAGTTACATGTTATAATCATAATCATCATCAGCAGCAGTACACAAAGGGTCCTGGGTTCAACCTCCTGCATCGCCATGAGAATTCTTTACTCCGCTGAAGTGACTGGTAAGGGATGCATTCAGGACTTGAGAAACCACTTGCAGAAATGTGAGACCTAGTTCGGGATGCACTCAGCCTCATTAGGTCCATGAGGGGTGAATTGAGAAGCTACTTGATTGAGAATTGGCGGACCCTGCTAAGACCGCATTAATCAGCAGTGCGGGATCGGGCCGTTGACCACGTCCCACCGTCTAGTACTGCACCCCATTCATGATGCCTGTGGTGGGCAGAGGTAGGAGACACAGCGGCCGGGCGGTAGGTCTTGGCCTGGAAAGCGCTATTGCGCTTATTGTGCATGCTGCATTAATTGTGCTATTTCGGGCAGCTCTATATCGCGGACCAAAAAAGTGAAAAATTAAGTTTTCGACTCTATTTTCTATTCCTGACTTATGGGTTCGTTTCAGGGGTTTCCGTGGGTCGCTAGGCGAATGCTAAAAAGGATAATTGCATACTCCGAATTTCCTGTCCCACCATTTCACCTCACCTCTCACTTAATTTCACCTTTCATCCTGGTCGGCCATATGCAGGGTTCCAACTGTCGGAGGGAGTTGCAGTGCTCATGGCAGGTGCATTGCTCTCTATAATCCTCGTCCTCCGGATTGGGGGAGGTCTCTTAACTTGTAGGGGCTCACAATCGCGAGTGCCACTTTACGGATCATTGGTCTACCAAGCAGGGAAAACCACACCGAGCAAAATGACACGGCGTTAATGTGTAAGGCTCTAAGTCGTGAGGTCTACGTTCAAATCTTGCCAGAACTGCCCCCTCTGACATTCGCTTCTCACCAAAGCGGCCCGGATTCGATCCCAGACAACCGCATGTGGGATTTGTGGTGGACGAAGCGGTGCTGGGGTGGGTTTCCTCCGGGTTCTCCGGTTTCCCTCGCCATTTCATTCCACCGGTGCTCAATGTTCATTCCATATATCGTCAGTGTCACCGCCTGCGGTGCCGTATGTAGTAAAAGGGGGTGTTAAACACTACAAAAAAAGAACGTGTCCACATACATATGGACAGTCAGACATTACTTGTTGAAACCTGCAAGTTATTTGGCACTGATGGAGTTGTACTCTTGCCGTTTAAGTAACGTGGCGTTCCAGACATGACTTCTTTTTTTCCGCACGGGTGTATATCCGAGAGATCACGAAATGAATCTGAGCTACAGTAGTAAACAAAACTTCATTGCCGTGCCGTTGTTACAACGAAAATAGAAAAAACAACTGTTATGTGATGGACAAACTCAACGTAAGAGCTTGTTCCAAAGATTAAAATGTCCCTAAAAAGCAATATGTAATCACAGCAGACCTTCCAAAGCCCGGACTCAGCATTACGACGAACATTAAAAAATGTATAAGACATTTCAACAAAGCGAGTCCTGGCTGTGTCGCAATACTTACCCTAAATTCAGGCCTGGAGCGTTTCTCTCCCCAAGTTCCTTTCCCAAATATTTAATTACATGTATTATCAGTGTCCACCGCTTGCTGATGCATTGAGTTCCATATAAGCTGTCCCTATTACTTCACGGGGTAATTTACCAACCTTCTCAGCCGGCGCGTGCATAGCAGGGAGGGGGATGTGTGGAGCATTCTACCTTTGTTATTCGACCAAGTAGTAGCGTATGTTAGGAACCCTAGGACTAAATTTTTAGCTGACAACGACATTTTTGGTTTTTTAATTATATTGTATAATTAATATTCTAGAGCCATCTGTGAATTATTTTGGTTAAAGTCCAGCGACATGTTTAAGACACCAGTGCGCTTCGTTTTAACCACACTGGGGAAGTCACACTGATGTTCTCTCTGTCCCTCCCTCCCCCCTCTCTCCCTCCCTCTCTTTCTCTCAGCGTTGCAGTCTGTATGACATTTATTCCTTACGTTTCTGTTTTGCTCTGATTTTTGTGTAAATTTACATACATAATCCCAAACGTGTTGTCTAAAGATTCAAATATACATTTGATGATTACTTTATTCATTGGATCACAAAAGATAATGTACTAAAAGGAATTTTAAGACCAACAAATTCATAAAAACAAAGATGTATTTCTCGGCAAGTAATAACAGCAACCAAATACTTTAATCTATTTTTAGTTTACTTAACCCTGCGGCATGCGCACTGAAGATGTTACATCAGCGGGCGCGTGCGGCATGCAGTGCCGCCTAACTTTAAATACCATTTACAGGCAAATTTTCTTGTTGTCCGGTATAATTAATATTAAGTCACAAACAATAATATATTTGTTAATGCCAGTGTTTAATATAATATTTATATAAATACATAAGCTGGAATAAATGAAAATGCATGACATTTATTTAAGCCTGGTAGGTTTACCGGGCACGTACTGAGCAAAATCACTACGTCCGCGAAACACAGTAAGCATTCCGCTCGCGTATGGTTGAGAGCTCCCCAGGATTGTAGTTGGAGATCGTGGATGGTGACAAGTTCATCAACTGTAAGTATTGTCAAACCTCAGTGACTGAAGCAAGAACAGAAAGCGCTTGTGAGTAAATTCTGTCCTTAGAATGGTCATTCCTGTTCCATTTGATGCTCACAGCTCTAATAAATCTGTGTCCTTTTTGTAAGCCATGAGAATCAGCGCTCCTAATGGAGCCTTTATTTCAGAAGCAGTACTTCTGTAATCTGTATCCCTCGTGTAATTTAAAGATGATCTCTTGTTGTTTGGTATCTCTTTGTGCTTACAAGAAGAGAAACAGTTATCTCAGGATCAAAACATTGTGGGTATATGGGGGAGCCAATTTGCCATTTGAAGACATTGCTCAAAGTTATATGCAGGGCTAGGACAAATATCCACTGGACGGGGAATCAACGTACAACCTTCTACCTAATACACGTGGCGTCATACTGAACATACGGATCCAGGGGTGTACAGTTGACAGTCAGTAGCTCGACTGCAGTACTCACAGTGAAGAGTTGGTCGCTCTGTGTTTACGTTCTGTTCTCTGCTGTACAAAGTTCAGTATGTCAGAATCATAACGTGCTGACACATTGAAAACATTAGTGGAAGAATTTGGTACAAATAATTAATATAACATAACTCAAAAGCGAAAAGGCTGTTAAAAACCAAAATTGGTATTTAAGTTTGATGTCTTTTAAGGATGCGACACGAAGATTTTGAAGAAACTTCTTCCACCCTAAACCACCCTTAACATGCAACATTTTTCGAAAATTTTGATTTTCTCGAAAGTGGTTCTAACAATTTTGATTAAAATGCCATGTTTAAGATATCTTTATGACAAATGAAATATACATTTTGAATTTTCTGGCTATGACCTATGTAGTCCTGTTTACTCTTGATGACTTTTGAATAACTCGTAAACCATAAGAGATAGACCATATCTTACTGTACAAAAAAATGTAGATCTTGATTAAACACACAAGTTATGTTTATTTTTTTTTTTTATTTTTTTTTAAATAGAGTGAACCATTTCAAAGATATTTTTTGCTATTTTTGTGAGTTTTGTGAAACAAACTTCCGTAAAATGGAACATCGTTATTCATTTTGATATGTTAGTCGTGCAAAGAGAACGGAATTTGAAAGCGTTAAAAGATTTCACTATCGCCCGAAATCTACTGTATTCCTATATTTCCCTTGCACTTACAACGAAATACGCATTAAGATAATTTCTACAAATGTTTATCTCAACTAACACGTACAAGATACAGGAGTAAGAGTTTGTAAGAATGGTTAGTACAAGAGTAGAGAAAGTCATGTGAGTGTAATACATCAGATTTTTTAAATTAGATTTGCTGCTACACCCCTGACTGATGTTTACAGTTCCTGGTTACCTGTGTCACCCCCTTCCCCTCTCCGCACTATCCACATATACTCGCAGCGCGCAGACATTGCAAACAAAAGGATATTTGTTCTAGCTCTAGTTATATGTATATATTCAATGTGAATAATCTAGAACTGTGCACTAAACCACAACGCCACCGCCACTGTATGCGTGAAAAGGTAAACAAATAGACACGATTTCACCTTGCTATACATACGCTAGTTGTGAAGGTTAGTAGATTGCCTCACTCAGCTGCGGTAACGGCATTAATGGAAATGAGTATACCATACTGTGGTAAGAATAGGCGCTAAATGCTACTAAGGGAAAGACCGAAAAGCCCAATGTCAGAGTAGGAGGTCAACGGGAATCGAAACCGGAACCCCCCGAATGCGAGGCACATACGTTACTGCGGAGCCATCTCGGTTGGTACCTCAACATTCCCGTACCGACAATACACCCCCTAGGTTAGGGTAGCCGCTCCAAAGAAAATTCCAACCCGGGACTTCCCGAAGCGTGAGCCTAAGCCGGTTGTTATTTGAATATCTGAATGCACTTAACATGAGTCCTACGATATTTGTATTCTACTGATGAATGGACGTACTTCATAACAAGTTCGTCAGGGTCAAATAGACTAATGGGGAATAGCGTTTAGAAAGCAACAATCGTTTGAGGTCGACCAAGCACGTAAACGGAATGATTAACACCATGGCCTCTGTCGCTCCTAACAGCAGGTACCTCATGTGAACCCCTGCTGTGCTAAACCGGCTTCACTATTATCCATCAATTTAATTAACAATCCTAATCACGTGCTTTAGCTTCCTTGTATAGCAACCTTCGGTGTTATAATGAGACGGAGCTGGGAAACATCGAACACAATGTTAGTCGTGCGTAGTTTGTCATTTTCTGCAGACTGACATAGCACTTTATTTTTAGCATGGTTGTTAAAGCTACAACAGATCCCCTAACCTCTGCTATAACGAATGGTGGAACCACTGAACATATCATGGTGAATGCCGACCGACAGGAGAGTCAAGTATTGTATTTGTCTCAGGAGTTTAGCTATGACCTTGTGGTTGACACAAGTGAACCTGGGATATCGCGCTGTTGTTTTTACCTCTCACTCTGACATTTTACAGCCTGCTTCAAAGTGACTTATCCTTTCTTTCCCGGTACAATAAATATTACGCGAAAGAGCACCGCTAATACATTATATTGCCGTATAAAACAAAGCAATTATGGCCATACTTTCAATAATATCACTAATAAATTATGTTTATTTGAGAATCAAGAACCACACGATATAATATTGTAGCAACACTGACACTGCTTACTTACAGTCCAACTGCCTCATAGACAGTAATTTTGGACTGCTGGTGTTACTCTGTTTACATCTTACCAAGAAGCTCCCCACTTCACACCACGATTGTGCGTTCAAGGACAAATACATTCTCCTGAGTTAATGAGAGTACCGTAGGCTTCTGACGATAAAATGAGGGTGCTCTGCTATATGGAGGGGAAAGGGAGATATTAGCACATCTCAGTTCAAGATCACGTCATATATTTATCTATATTAACTACTGTGTTCCCCTCATGAGAATGTGACTGTAAGGAATGTGTTTGACATCAACTCCATAGTATAGGGCAGGGGAAGACAGGTAACGCTGCTGTGACGTCAGCCCACTCAGCACACATGCTCCCAGAGCAAGCCAGTTGAACGTGTGACGTCACAACGGGCAAGAGGAAATGGGATACGGGGCATCGTAACCTTAATGCTGACTGTTTCAATTACGGAATAGTCACAGATTATAAATAATTACATTTCGGCTTTATGCCATATATATATATATAATTCTAGTTTATGTGAACAGTCATGTTATAACGCAAATAGAACAGAAATTATAACTATTTTGCCTGAGCAAGAGGAGAGCTATGCAGAAAAATTAGGTGGACATTTTCCGACATTTGTCGTTTCGCTTTTCTTTAACTAGTTTGTCAATGTTAGGGCGTAATGTACGGCACATTTGTAACCGAAGGCTGCATGTTAGATTGTGCTCTGACAATATGCTTCGGGATTTTGACTTAGAAAGGTTCATTACCGAAAAGAATTGTTCGTACACATACGTGGAACCAAACATACATAATATCCGTGCAGCAAGGGCATACATCCTCAGAAATCTGGTTTGAGGAACATTCTTATAACAATCAGCCCAGTCTTCCTTGTGTTTACATTTGTCCTTCAGCAAATCGTCGCACTGTAAATTTATCAATTCAATTTGCTACATGCTAGAAACATTGTTAACATCCAATGAATACGGGGGGTCGCAAAGATCTGAAACGTAGTTGACAATGTTTCTACATCTTGAAGCCTGGTCTCAAACTAGTGTGAAACACGGGGAACTGAACACATGCGCCGCTGATCTAGGCAACCTAGCAATACACTGCTCTCGCCTGACGTCACACGAACGTACAAGCTGGCTCCTCGTTTCAATACGTCACACGGCCCGAAGTTGTCTTCCCCTGGTATAGGGGCAGCGTGTATGCCTCACACCCAAGAAGTGCAGAGTTTGAATCTCGGTTACAGTGAGTTACCTGAATAAGGGTTTTTCCTGCTGAGAAATGTCGGGTAACTTTAAGCTCTAGGAACCATTTCAGCATAGTTATAATCAGTTCGTTCTATCACCGACGTTCGGCTTAAGAAGATCTACATGTTTTGCGTAGTAAGACTTTGCCTATCCCTTACGGTTTGTTACTTCTGTAAAAGTCATTTCCTGAAAATCTTCGTGCCGCATTCCTAGAAGCTGCTGAACTTAAGCCTAAAGGTTTGTATTTAACCAATTTGCTATTTTAATTTCACAAACAACACATAGGGATCTTTTTCTAATAAAACTATTTTTAAATGTAGGGAGTCTTAAAACGTGTATTTCCAGTGAGATCTCGGTATCGAATTTCTGTATACTTCTATATTTTGTACACTCAGTACAGGTAAGTAGTGCTAAAGTAAAATGTCTATATTTTCAATTCACAGACGAAGGTATGTTTCATTTATTAACACATCATTTTACACTGAAAGCCTCAGTTACTAATAGGATCACTTTGCTAGGATCTGATATGTTGCATTCATATGAGTTTCTCTACTCTTGTACTAACTATTCTTACAAATTCTTATTCCTTCTTAATACTTATCTTCATGTTAATCGAGATAAATATATGCAGAAATTTTCTTATTGCTGATTTTCTTTTCTTTCTAGAAGCTAGGGGAATATGGGAATTCAGTAGGCTTTGAGCGATAGTCAAACCTTTTAAAGCTTTCAAATTCCGTTCTGTTTGCACTCCATTTGAGAAAGGTTTAAGTACTGCAAAACTCCCACAAATAACAAGGAATATCTCCAAAATAGTTCACTCCACAAAAAATGCATTTGAACATAACTTGTGTGTTTTAACGAGATTACATTTTTTTGTTCAATAAGATTTGGTCTATCTCTTAAGGTTACGAAAAAGTCATCAAGAGTAAACAGGACTAATAAGCTATATCCAGAAAATTCAAAATATACATTTCATTTCCCTTAAAAATTTCTCGAGCATATGTTATTTTCATCAAAATCGTTAGAGCCATTATTGACAAAACCAAAATTTTCCATGTAAGGGGTGGTTTAGGGTGGAGAAATTTTACTCAAAATCTTCCTGTCGCATCCTTGAAAGGTGGTTTATTTTTAACCGACTTTTCGTTTTTGAGTTATGCTATTCACAGACAGACAGACAGACAGACAGACACACACACACACACACACACACACACACACACACACACACACACACACACACACACACACACACACACACACACACAGACAGACCTTTTTCTAAAAATACTTTTTTGGATTCTGAGGGCCTCAAAACATATATTTCTGGTGAAATCTCGAAATGTTGGGTGGAATACAATACTTCCTCCACTTACTATACGTAGTAGAGAAAGTAAAAATTCGAAATTTCTTTTTCAACATTTCAACACACTTGTGTATTAAATAACCAATTGATAAAATATAAATAATAAAATTGTAACTCATGCCTTTTTAAAAGCTCTCTCTCTCTCTCTCTCTCTCTCTCTCTCTCTCTCTCTCTCTCTCTGTCACACAGGGAAAGCTGAAGTTGCCAATGACGATAACTCATTTCCTCTGATTTGGTTACGAACATAGTTATCAGGTGTTCTCCAAATGCACTCATGCGGTACCTCTAAACTCTCATCGGCGTGAGAGAATTTTGAAATGAGTTAGGGTACTCTTATTAGAGCTGCTATGGAAGTCATAATCTATTAGTATGTAAACATTGAATTAAACACTTCGTGATATTTATTTTTTCACTAATATTAACTATCGCCATGTAACTTATCATTACTCAACTCCAGACATTGTTGAAATGTAAATACAGTCTTCAAAACCGGACATTGGCTTACTGCTGCAGAAACATTTACTTCGCCCGCTATTCATGCATGTACTGTCTAGGGTGAGGTTGTATAAATAGCATAAGTCAGCTCCACTTCTTTCACAAGACCATTTGGATCATTCTCAATGCCTCGCGATAGATTCCCAATAACCGGAGACAGCGAGCTGCAAATAAACACGATTAACCAATTCAGCTTTTTTCAGCCCGAGTGCAGGGAAAGGATCTACAGCCGCCGAACACAAAATCTCTTTCTTCTTAAGAATTTGAAAACGACGTGTGAAAGTGCTGTATGCTATTATACTGTATTCATATTTCTCACATTATTAGAAAAGAGTGGAGTTAAAGGCTAATAATTGCTACGCTTTAGATATTTGATTCAATTTCTGCATGCGAGAGTGTTACCTCGTATAATGTGTATAGCATGTGACAATGCTGAATAATTAAATACAGGTCTTCCACTCGGTCTAAGTCCTTGCTTTTCGCTTATAATAAGTTTAGGGTAGTGGCGATTCTATATTTCAGACCGCAAACAGCCAACCGAGTGATCACCTGGCTAAACGATCACACATGCTAACAACGGCCTCTATGAGAGCAGAAGATCTAGCAGAAAAGGAACTCTTCACCTTGAGGAATTAAATGCATAAAGATGAAAGTGAAAGAGCAGGAAGTACTCCAGATGGAAATCAGTAAAGCAACCCAACAAGAAGAGAGAACTCCGTAAAGCAACCCATAAGAGGACTCTCGTTTATCCAAGGAGAAGAGAACCATCTAAGGACGACGACGAAGCGATAGCAGGACCAGAGTCGGCCCGAGAGAGTATTAGAAGTGTTATCTATACTTGACAGGGCTTAAACAGTTGTTGATGGGATGGGGGTTGTAGGACGACGGAAATGACTAAGGTAGGGGAAGTGAAAGTAAGTAGCAAGCTTGCATCTCAACGGTTACCTACAGGCCAGGGTGTAATGGGTGCAATGGAAATTGCGACTACTGGTGTAATGTATTCCCAACATTATTATTTGTTTGGGGTGGCTATTGTAAATTTTGAAATTCAAGCACTTCTTGGAGGATTGTGTAGGAGCTCAACTTTTGTCGCTGGTAGAATCCTATGTGTTACTGGAGGTGTCTACATGCCATGCGAGGAGCCCGGTGATGCTCAAGCATTTTCTGGGTTCATAATCCCCAAAATAACCATCTGAGGAGAGGAGACTGACAGAAAACCTCTACTGGAACCAAGGCAAGGTTACAGTCCCACCAGTCTTACCCTATGCAGCACTCGTAATGCGACTAGAGGACAATGTAAGTCTCGAATTTGCTAAAATTGGATCTCGAGCCTAGCGACGAATAAGGTATAGGTACACAATTTGAAGTAGTGGGGGAATTATGAATAGGACATGGAATGTGAGGGAAATATGTATCAAATAATTAATTTCGCACTGTTTTCAATTAATGCACGGCTGTAAGAGAAGAGAGGAACAGTGGCAAGTTTACCTATAGAAGGTAGTGGGGCCAGCCCAACACACCTTAACACTGGGTATTATCAACACTAGGCTGGTAAACGTGTTGCGCTAGATTGTAAAGTGATAACACGCCGTTATCAGTGTATAGTATGGCACGTTCACAAAATACATGACCTATTCGGCACTAATTGGACTAATATAATGCTACAAGTGCTCGGTGTACAATTTGAGGAGAAAAACGTGTTGTGTGTCACAGTAAGTACTATCGATGGTCTGACATTAAGAATGCCGCTTCCATGCACTCCCTGCTGGGGAGGGAAGTGAGAAATACGGTCTGTTATGTAGCCTATTATCGGTGCAGCATGGTAAATAATTATAAGTTCAAATCTTAGTTATTCTAAATTTAATAATAAATTCTCTTTGTTGCTCAGAGAAAAGAATATCACAAAATGGTTTCACTTTCTCTCTATTAGCCGCGGCAATTTGGAATATCGATATTAGGTCTTTGCTTTAGGTAATATGCCATTGCTATTTTGGCATGAGTGCCTAATGAAGCAATTATGCATGACATTGCAGATATTAACAACCTATAGAAATTAATTGTTCTTGCACACTAGCCGTGCGTAGGACAAGGTTGAAAAACGCTGGAATGAGACCAAAAAATGCAATGTTATAGCCGGTATTTGAGCCATGGATCTACCGGTCTCCGTTGGCTGCTCTAACAACCGGAAAATCCGTAGTTCAGATCCCGGCTATGACACTGAATTTTTCAGTCTCATTCCAGCGCTTTCCAACTATGTCCTACACACGCCTAGTGTGGAAGAACAATTAGTTTCTATTAATTGACTTTATGCTCGACCATACCCAAATTTATTAATCATAAGTCTGATAGCGATCCTTTAATGGACCTCCTTAAGTTCAAACTTTCATTAAAGGACTGGTCTTTATCCAATCGGAGAATTCAATTTACATTAAAGTACAGGTATTCCACCAATCAAAAAATTCCCATGCAGCAACGGCAAAGCGCAAAATCGATTAACTCTCGAAACGCAACTAGCACGAGTTTAGAAAACGCTAAAATGTCGGACAAACACACAACACACAAATTAACCTCAATACAGCATCAACTTCCAAGAATATTGCACTAAGCACAGTCCCGCAAATTAATTTCACTAATTGCACAATAAATAATTTATACGTGGAATAAAGTTTCGCCTGAAAACCAATATATTCAATTTGCCTTATATTTTTGAATGTTACGTAACATTCCAAAGTTTATCATTTTCATAATACAGCCGTGACGTGCTGGAAACGAATCGATCGTTTAGCGCCTGCGCAGAACTCTAAATATCAGCTGATGCAATATGTAGGTCATTGTCCCGGTGAGTGTAAAACATTTTTACAATATTTCAACTATAAAATTAGGCATATGGTCGAGCATAAATTGTCGTATGAAACTTAACTATAATGGTAATTAAGACGCTCGTATGAAAATTACATATACTAACATATACTCGCGTCTTAATTACTACCATTATAGTCTCGTTACATAATATCCTATTATAGTTGGTTAAACTATGAAGCCCAGGACCTAAGTACTTGCAGCACAGTAAGTCGCCATTAAGGTATGCAATCTCACATTAATATGAGTTCTCCTTGTGGTTTACCGGGAAAATGCGAGTGAGTTGGGGAATTCAATGTTCTATCGGCATGTTGGCCATGGTAGCTCAATGGTTAGAGCAGTCGTATGGAGATCAGAAGATCCGTGATTCAGATCCCGGCTATGGCATCGAATTTTTCAGTCTCATGCCACCCCTTTCCATATTAACAACCTGTTTACAATGGTAGCGTTATACAGAATGGAAGTGAAATGATCTGCCAGACTTTAACAGCAAATTTCTCATGTTGTGAATAACATGAAAGTCTAATACCAAAATGTTGAAAAGTTTATAGTTTTCTAGAAAAAAATATTTTTATCAAAAAAATTTATCATCACCTGGCTGAATTATTATTCACTGAAGGTTCTTGATTTGTGGCTATATTCATAGCAAATTGAATAAACGACAAATTTTTCCTTTGGCGTATTTCAATAGATTCAAAGGATTTTGTGTAAATTAAATTTAAAAGAACCCACAATTTGTTGCCTTTTTGTTGCAATAAATTGTGGGTTCCTTTAAAGTTCTTTTAAATTTAAAACCCGTTGTATCTATTGAAATGCGCTAAAGGAAAAATTTGTTGTTTATTCAATTTTCTATGAATATAGCCATAAATCAAAAACCTTCAATGAGTAATTTTTCAGCCAGGTGATGATAAATTGTTTTGATAAAAATATTTCTTTCCAAAAAACTATAAACTTTTCAACATTCTTTTTTAAATTAACGTCCTCCAACATTGTGTCATATCGGACGAATGAATGAAATGAAAAGGGCGAAATGATGCTCAAATGAGCCCGAGGTCCATGGAGCTTTAAGTTACCCGGCATTCGTCTTCTCAGGGTAGGGAAAACCTCGGAAAAAAACCTTACCCGGATAACTTAACCTGAGCGAGATTCGAACTCGCGACCTCTTGAACGTGACGCAGACACACTAACCATCACGCTACCGAGGCGGGTGCACAATTAGACTTTCTTGTTATTCACATCATGAGAAATTCGCTGTTCAAGTCTGGCGGATCATTTCACTTCCACCTGTATAAAATTGATATACCGGTTTTACTTTTCTTTTTAAACAGTTCTTAAATTTACGTTAATTGTCCTAATATTTATTCTAAATAATTCTACCTTAAATGGCCCTCATATTTTGCTATTTGCCTGATAACTCTACACTACTATCACACACTTTAAAAGCCTAAGCATGCCCATAAATACGATTGTGCAAAACATTCCTTTGATGCTTCTTTTAGGAGTGCCATAAATTTCTTGGCAACGGCTAAATAAAACCTAATACTAACATAAATCGCAGCAGGTAATCTCCGGTACATCCTAAGGCTGGAAGATTCAATAAGAGGGCAACCAATCGTGCTTCAGAAGATCCTGCCTCGTGTTTTATGGCAACGAATTCCTTTTTTAGCACGTTTCTGCCATCAATATTTAATTTCTCACTGGCAGTAGATCCTTTAGAGGAAATATTACTTCATCAGGTTATTTTCTAACTTGTTTTCGGGATATATTCCTGGTCTTTGACTTCCTCTGCATACACTTTACTCAGGTCATAGACGTTATAGAGACTTGTGCAGAGCTTACGAGAATGCATCAGTGAAATTTGGTAAAAAAACAAGAAAACTCCCATTGTTTTACATTTTATTACGCTTCCAACTTTAATTTATACGCTACAGAATTCTTTTTTTTTAATATCAAGAACTTTAAAGCGACAAAGACCTATTTAATCGGTCCTTTATCGTGAATTTCCAACTATGTTTTTCTCAAACCTCCTTTTTTAACATTTGTTACTGCTCACAATGCTCCTTGGAATGCAGTTTATAACTTATTGGCTTGAATTGTTCAGGATAGCTTCAGGACTAACGCATTTAAAAATTGCTGTGCACTAGTTAAAATATTAAATAGGTCATTTTGAGATGAATTATTTTCTATAATTCACATTGAAAAGACTGAACAATTAAATAACACACATACAAAAATTGTTTTTCTTCGAAACTAATTAAAATTAAGAAATGTCTCACAACAATTTCTTAAGTTTGTACACTAAGCTCAAATTAAACATTTGCGACTCATATTCATAAACTTTAAGGTGCGGCGGATTGTGGATTGATTTTATAAATAGTGTCCTTAACTTGTTGGAGGCTACGATGGCGCCTTGTATATTATGAGGATATTCAGTTAAAGGTGTGGTTTGGATTTACCCCGGCTATGGAACCGCTCAGCAGTTGAACATGTAGGTATCTCTAGTCAGGTGTGGAGGGAAAGGTGCTAGGAATTTTGGAAGTGTTCAGGCTACAAAATATGCATGTTGAGGATATAATTAGGCATACACTTTCGGACACGCCATAGTCTATATTACACATAAACGAAACATTACACTGTCCTATAAGACTTAAAGCTTTCACGGCGAGCGTTATTAATCAAGGCTTCACGCGAGATCAGCTGTGTGAGATTTAGAAACATTGAGCTTTCGGCCTTTCTGATGAAGGCCATGGAGTCTACAATGGCCGAGATCTCACTGGAAATACACGTTTTAAGACTCCCTACATCTAGAAATAGCTTTATTAGAAAAAAGATCCCTGTGTGTTGTTTGTCTGTGAAACTAAAATAGCAAATTGGTTAAATACAAACAATTATGCTTAAGTTCAGCAGCTTCTAGGAATGCGGCACGAAGAATAGTTACACACAATTAATTGCAAATGTTTGGTGAACAAAAGAGTGAGATGGAAATCCAAGGAATAAATGGGTATAAGCTAAAGAACAAAGGAAAGGTTTCTCTTGAGATAGCAAACACATTAGAACCCGTTCAACTTACTTGTTATGTGGTAGAGAAATTACCAAGAAGTCTAAATATGATCTTGGGGCAAGATTGGCTTTTACAAAATGGTTATGTATTAACTAAGTCAATCACGATAGCTCGTTATAGTGAAACTGTGATGCAGTTCCCTAAACAAGAAAAAAGTGTTGGGTATATTGAACATCAAATTTTACAGCCAGGTTTGATTTGTGCAGCTAGTCTAGTTAAGTGTGAAGACTCGTTCACCTGTATGATAGTTCATGTAACTTCAGAGGTTTTAGTAGCAAATACTGTTCCTAAATTGATAAAACCTCCTACACAGATAAGACCTGCAAAGCAAACAGGAAGTCTACCCACTGCACAAAGAATAAACCTTTTGAATAATAAAAACATATAAACATATAAACGAGGGGGCCGAAGAGATAATACAAATTTGTCAGCCATTTGTTGATGTTTTCAAGTTACCAGGGGACAAGTTAACAACTACAGCAGCCGACCATTAAATCCCTACTCCAAGTATTTCAAAAGGAAGGGCAACTACACTTAAAAATTGTAGATTACCGGTAGTTCATCATCAAGAAATTCAGTCGCAGATAGAAAAGATGTTAGAAGAGGGCACTATTACTCATAGTAAAAGTGAATGGAATTTCCCTCTTATTGTAGTATCAAAGAAAGAGGATGCGTCGGGAAAAAGAAAATGGAGAATTTACATAGATTTCAGAAAATTGAATGAGGTTACAGTAGGGGATAGTTGCCCTTTGCCTAATATTCAGGATATCTTAGACAAAATTGGCAGATCCCGTTATTTCTCTGCACTAGACTGTGCAAGCGGTTATTTACGGGTGCCAATTAATCCTAAAGACCAATGCAAAACTGCATTTAGCACTGGAAGCGGACACTTCGAATACAAAATGATGTGCTTCGGATGTCTGCTCCGGCAACATTTCAGCGTATAATGGATGCTGTACTTAGAGAATCCATTGGAAAAAGGTGCTTTGTATATATGGATGACATTTTAATTTTAGGAGAAACATTGCAGGAACACAAAGACAAGTTAATAGACGTACTCTTAAAATTAAGAGAATACAATATAAAAACTGAACCTGATAAACATGTGAATTCTTGAGACCAGAATTATCTAGAACATGTAATAACAGCAGGTGTCAAACCTGATCCTAGAAAGATAAGTGCTGGCTGCTAGCAACTTTCCTACTCCAAAAACGCCTAAACACATAAAATCATTTTTAGGTTTAGCTGGTTATTACAGAAAATTCATAGATCAATGTAGCGCAGTAGCTAGACCGTTAACAAATTTACTTAAAGGAGATAAGGAATGGCTTTGGGATGAGGCCGAACAGGCTAGTTTCGATTTGATAAAATATAAACTTACGCATGCGCCTCTCTTACAATATCCAGATTGTGAACAATCATTCACCTTGACAACAGACACTAGTGGATTTGCGGTAGGTGGTATCTTGAGCCACGGTAAACTGGGGAAAGATAAGCCTATAGCCTATGCAAGTAGAACACTTAATACGGCAGAAGGAAATTACTACTGAGAAGGAATTTTACTTTCGATATTAAATAGAGACCTCAAAGAAAATCCTCTGTAAAACGAAATGAAGAAACCACATTCAAAATCATGAGTAGTTGACTCTAATTATTTGATGTATTCTAATTGAATAGTGAAAGCATCCAAAATCCGGAAAAGCCCTAAACACTAAGGCAGCAATGTCCAACCTTGCCTCTTTGGAGACGTTTATGTAAATAGCTGCTATTCTCCACCTCCTCGTTCAGTAGGGGGGAGGGGGTCAATCAGCTTACAACCAGACAATCAGTATCCAGTGACGCACACAAGCAGGCGATTCCATCACAGTTTCTAGGTCATACCTTGAATTTTCTGCGAATGTCCTCAGAAGACCTCATTCTGGATGATTTTTATATAAATAGCAAACAGTAAGAGACAGACAAAAGCTTACTGAATAAAAAATGCGGATCTCGTTAAAACACACAATTTATGTGAAATACTTCTTTTTTCTTTTGAGTGAATCATTCCTGAGATATTCTTTATTATTTGTTTGAACTTGCCAATAATTATGCTTTTCTCAAATAGGAATATGTTAATCGTGTTTTCTAATCTCTTGGCCCTGCAGAGAACGGAACTTCAAATGCATCATATAGCAACCAGCTGTTACAACTTTTCACTATTGCGTAAAGCCTACTGTATTCCCATATTTCCCTTACACCTAAAAGAAAATTAGCAACAAGATACTTTCTGAAAACGCACATGGTCGATTAAAATCTATTAGATAGAGAAATAAGCATTTGCAAGCAAAGTTTGTATAAGAGTGAGTATAGCTCTACATATATTTGCGAACAGAGTTCTCCAAATTGAGCTATATTAAAAGTCTGTATCGCAATAGGTTACGCGACGATCACTTGGTGGATCTTCTAAGGCTATGATTTTGTCGCTAAATACTGACTTCTTAAATCTGAGCAGTACCAAAGAAGTCACTAATGAACAGAAGTTTATCCTGTAATATTTGAAAGTGTTTTCTAAATCAAACGCAACGTACGTATAACTAAACCGTCACTGCAACACTGTTGAGCGTTAAAAGAGTGGCACAGTCCGCATAAAGTGGGAGGAGGTAAATCCAACCTCTCATCTTTCGCAAACGTTGAATATCGTTGCGCTAAGCTGACGACATTTCAAATTGCTCTACCTCTCCCTACTTTCTTGGGACCCTAAGTTGACCTGCCTTAAGTTTATCCTGAATGCTGCTCCCTTACATTAATTCCTCTATCCAACCTGCTGCTTTTATAAAAGATCATCTACAACCCTTTCCATGCATTTTACTTCATCGTTAACCTCTTGCTTCCTTGGATCAGAAATTGTTAAAGCGGGTTACGAACCCCGGTGACGCCCCTAGCAGATGCTCTTCTGTAATTGTTTACAGGTCGTTACAAAAACCAGACAGAGATAATTAGATTTCGCAATTTCTTGTTCCAAATGCTTCATCAATACACAGATCACATTACTACCGGACTGTTTTTGCAACTTTCAAATACCAGATGCCCAAGGAAAAACGAGCACTCTATAGCCACTAAAAGCCTGTCAGAGAAACAGTGGTGGTGTTTAATGGTAGGCAAAGCCTGACTGCAGGCAAACAACTATCTTTTAAATCACAATTAACATGAAGTGTTTCATTAACGAAATGTGGTACTTGCAAAAGCGTAACTCATCTAGATGAACGTTGTGTATTGCCATTGGATAATGGAGCAGCAAATCAACTCCGCCATTAGCTTGTACTTGCTTAGTCATCAGGACGGGGCGGGAGCCCATTTTTCGGACAGGCTGACGACGTGGGCTCTACAAAGCATACGCCTTCTGTTCACTGCTCTTGATCGTCAATTGTTCCCTCAAACATTAATGCGTGTTATTTGGAATAAAAAAAAACGGATGCATTGTTAAGGAGATGTCACAAACATGTTATCAATAGCACCTGGAAGTCTGAACCGACGGATCTGCCCTTTCTGTCAGCTCGTTCTTGATGGGACATCAAAAGCGACCGCATGTGATGGAAGCTGTTGTACTCCTATCAAAACATCCCAATGTTCTGTGTTTCGCCTATTGTGGTTTTCTTTTAACAGACGATTTCTTTCTAAACTAACAAAAACGTTGGTATCTGAAAAATTCAACTTATCTGGTATCTGCTATATGTTAAAGAAATGCACTTAGAGAAAAAAAGTACCAAAACATTCCTTCAGCGTTGCGGTTTACACCTATATTTCCCGTAAACAACCGAGACTTCTCGAAATTTTCAGTGGAATACTACCTGAATCAATATTATTAGAAATCTTTGCAGTGAGCCTCATCATTGCCTTTATGACGGTTTATAAATATATTTGTTGAGGGAAGACATCAGAACTTTTGGAACTTGATTCACACATTGAAACCCAAAGTTTTAGAAGCACTAGCAACATCGCGTACGGTAACGTTTAGAAACTTTGTTTAAGGTAACTTCCCGACACATAGATACAGTTGAGATCATTACAATATCTATTATCACACGTTAGAGAGAAATGTTCAGGTATCTGTCTAGCGCCAATCCTGAGGTTAACTACTTATTTGATTTAAGGACCAAAGCACATGTATACACACCGTCATACAACCAACAGGCTCTCGACATTCCAAGATATGCTCTAAATCGAAGATGAATTTACCGAAACAATAGACTAATGACCAAGGCAGGCACGCATCATTCTGATTGCGCCGCGTGCCCCTACAGCTCCAAATTCCATGTCCACCGTAGTCTAGGAGTGATATGCATAAAACAGCGATGCCCAACCTTGCCTTATTGTAAACACGTAATTAACTGCTACTTCCCCAACTCCGGCCTTCACTCGGAGAGTGCGTTAGCTAGTGCCTGTGACAGGTAAAATCACAGTCAGTATCCAGTGACGGACACAAACAGACAATACCATGGTAGTTTCTAAATCTGCCTTGAAATTTCTAGGAATGTCCACAGAAGACCTCTCCCTTCTAAATTATTTTTGCATAAATGGTAAAGAGTAAGGAGCAGACAAAAGCTTACCAAATAAAAAATCTTATGTGTTGCACTCACATGACTTTCTCTACTCTTGTACTAACCATTCTTACAAACTCTAATTCTTATATCTTGTTCGTGTTAAGATAAACATTTGTACAAATTATCTTATTGCTTATTTCCTTGTTGGTGCAAGTGGAATATTAGAATACAGTAGGCTTTGTGCGATAGTCAACTCTTTAAAAGCTTTGAGATTCCGTTATCTTTGCACACTTAACATACCAAAAAAAAAAAAAAAAAAAAAAAAAAAAAAAAAAAAAAAAAAAAAAAAAAAGATGTTCCATTTCACGAAAGTTGTTTTCCGAAGCTCACACACATAACAATGAATATCTCCGAAATGGCTCACCCTACAAGAAAATTTATTCAGTCATAAATTGTGTATTTTAGCAAGGTCTACATTTTTTGGTCTATATCTAACGGTTTACCAGTTATTCCAAAGTCGTCCAGAGCAAATGCTACTACAGGCGCTATAGTCAGAAAGTTCAAAATATACATTTCATTTGTCATAAAAATATCTCAAACATATGACCTTTTAATCAAAATCGTTAGAGCTA
>JAUKNM010000103.1:675000-855000 GCA_030765045.1 Tenodera sinensis
ATGTTTTTCGAAAATTTTGATTTTCTCAAAAATGGCTGTAACTACTTTGATTAGCTAATATGTTTAATATATTTTTAAGGCAAGTGGAATGTATATTTTGGATTTTCTGGCTATAGCCTATGTAGTTATGTTTACTCTTGATGACTTTTACATAACTGATAAACTGTAAGAAATAGATAAAATCTTACTACACAAAAATGTATATCTCGTTAAAATACACAAGTTATGTCCAAATGCATTTTTTCTTCTTTTTTGTGGAGTGAACTATTTCGGAGATATTACTTGTTATTCTTGTGAGTTTCGCAATACTTATACTTTTCTCAAATGGAAGGTCGTTATTCACTTTTCTATCTCTTTGCCGTGTAAATTTCAAAGCCTTCATCTGTCCACCAGCTTTAAAAGATTTGACTATCGCTCTAAGCCTACTGTATTCCCATGTTCCCCTTGTACCTACAGGAAAATTGCAAATAAGATAATTTCTACATTTATCTCGACTAAGATGAAGAAAATAGAGTAATAAGAGTTTGTAAGAAGTTAGTACAACAGCAGAGAAAGTAATGTAAGTGCGAGACATAAGTATTTTTGGTGAAAGTGTTTACAATATGTTTAACATATTTGCATGACCAATATAGGGTACAGGTACTTTGAATTTTCTGGAAATTTCCTGTAAAGTCTTCTTCATTGAGAAGGAATTGTATAATTTTATGTAAGTGATAAATCACAAGAGATAAACAAAGACGTTCTGCACGAAAAAATGTAGGTCTCATTTCCGACATGTTTATGGTATTGGTGTGAATTTTCAAACACTTTATTACTTTGTGAAGTGTTTGGTGAAATTGATTTGTTTCCCGCCATGTCATGCAAAGAGAATACTTTCAGACGCAACATATCCCCACAATTAACTGCTCTTCCACAGAATATCCGTGTGCAGGATAAGGTTTGAATGAGACTGAACTGGAATCTGCACGAAATTTTTAAGTAGTGAAACCATTTCTGTAAACGTTTGTCTCGATAAACGTGAACTGAAACGATAACGGGTGGAGAAAGCCAGCGAATGTCAGGTTTTTAGGTAAAAGATGATTACTACACCTCTATACGCATTTTGGAACCAAACTTTGTGCTTCTCTTTCCTTCTCTTCCTCTCCTTCTTTCTTTCTTTCCTTCTTTCTTTCTCTCTTTGTTTGTTTCTTTCTTCAGGTAAACAAGTCATTAAATGATTTTAGGTCAGAAGGATATGTCTTTCATTTAACACCGACATCACACTTGAAGAACCTCTTCACTTTACATACAGGAAGGGCAGTAAAATAGCCGATAGATGTGTTTTGATCATACTGTACGCGTTACATGATTTCCAGCAATTCATAAGCACTTTATGGCAAAACAGCCATTGAGCGAGTGGGCAAGTGTTGGCAAGCGAAGCTAATTTCCCCACTGCTATGAAGACATGTAGCGAACTCATAAAGTACAAAGCAGACAATGGGATGTGATGCTCACGTGGGAAGTCGATACATGTGTTTCTCCGATTTACGGGACAGCCCCACCCCCGCAATTCATGACTAGTACCGGCCACCTTTATTTCTTCTGACCCTTCTGCCCACTACCGAAAACAGCAATTTGTTTTAGCGCCTCCTCTTGTATTTGTTGGTTATCTGATGTATTCTACATAGTGAATAACTATTCTACATACATAGTGAATTACTAACTGAATAGTAATATTGGTTTTTTCATAAATAACTGGCTGTACCATGGAGATACATACCAGAGCGGTCCCAGAAGTACTCGAACTGAAGTATAGATAGCGCTTGTTTCAAACAAATACCTGTAGCAGAAAGTACCAACTTTATAAAGCTTAAGTTTGAATTTTGACGATGCTACGTTGTTTAGTATTTGTTTGGCAGCCATGAATACTGAAAGCTCTCAGCGAATTTGTAAACATGGATAAAACTGATCATCGTTATATGATACAATACTTTCATTTGAAACGCTTTAGTCCAACTACTATTAAAGCCGAGCTAGATTCTACTTTGGGAGAGTCTGCTCCTTCATTCACAACCGAAAAATATTAGGTGGCTGAGTTCATGGCCGTACGAGCTGCGATAGTGGTCGACCGAATCAGGTAACCACGCCAGAAATTATAAAGAAAATCCACAAAATGCTATTGGATGATCATTGGCTGAAAGTGCGCGAGTTAGCAGACACTGCAGGCATTTCGAAAGGTGCTGTACATCGCATACAGACTAAATATTTGGGCATGAGAAAGCTTTGCGCAACATGGGTGCCGCGTTTACTCACAATGGAATAAAAACAGCGTCGTGAGGATGCTTCAATCGGGTGTTTGGCAATGCTTTGCCACAATAAAGCTGTGTTTTTGCGTCCATTCATAACCACATAGATGAAACATGTGTCCATCACTTCACATCTGAGACAAAGGAGCTGTCGAAACAGTGGACTGAACGAGGTGAATCGGCTCCAAACAAGGCGAAGACAGACAAGACAAGATTATGGTGTCAGGATTTTGGGATGCACAAGGGATAATTTTCATTATCTCCAAAAAGGAAAAGCAATCAACGGCGAGTATTATGCGAACTTGTTGCAGCGTTTGAGTGATGAAATCAAGCGAAAACTTTCGCATCTAGAGAAAAACAAAGTATTGTTTCAGCAAGAAATGCACCAGTTCACACATCCATTATTACCATTGCCAAACTCAATGAGTTTGAATTGCTTTCTTATGCACCCTATTCGCCAGATTTAGCCCCCTCTGATTACTTTTTGCTTCCAAACTTGAAGAAATTGCTTGGTGGTAAAATATTTGCCAACAATAAAGAGGTAGGCTAGGTAGAGCTTGAGGATAATTTCTGCAAATGTTTATATCGACTAACATGAAGATAAGAATTAAGAAGGAATAAGAGTTTGTAAGAATAGTTAGTACAAGAGTAGAGAAAGTCATGTGAGTGCAACACGTCAGACTTTTTAGTTTGGTTAACTTCTAAAAATAAATTAAGCATGCAAAAGGGACATTGCCTTCTTCAGTTTCTATTTCGTCTTCTACACAGGTCCTATCTCAACTGAACCTCAAACATCCATTTGCCAAGTCTTGTACCACCCACGATATGGTCTGTTAATGCAGTTCCAATGTTCTTCTTGATGACTCTATGTATTTTGATTAATCTACTTTGTCCATGAGGGTTCCGTTGTTGCCAAGTCTACACGCCATATCAGGTCAGTGGTCACATTTAACAAACTCTCATTGTCAGTTATTATGATGAACGAAGCAACTTGCTATTGGTCAGCACAGGATGCTAGGAAATTTATGAGCTTATGTGATGCCAGTGTAATACATTGCTATAGGCAATGAATTGACAGTGTGAATGAGAATTAGATGTTTCCAAATAGATATACTGAAGTGCAAAAAGGATCAGTAGACAGCTTCATGTTGTTCAAAGCAACAACTTCCATGAAAACGTACGTATATTCCTTTGCACCCTACAGTTAGGAGCAGTCAATTGGAGGAGCCTCTAGTAACTAGAGCACAACTTGCACGTGGGTCATGATGCGACCTTTGTACACAAAACGAATTTAGTAATATGCACTGTTTAGGAACAACTCTCAGTTTCTTATCGTCTTACGGGGTCTCGCAAGGAATAAGGCATAGCTAGTGACAGTTGCAATATGTGCTGAACAATCCTATGTCATAAGAAAAGCTTTAGTTTTATCCCTAGAATCATAAAACAGTGTAAAGCTTTACAGTAAACATAGTGCAATATGACACTGAAAAATATAAAAACGTTTAATATAAACTACCCTATATTTATACTGGAATAAAACTAGCATCGAAATAGCTCTAAACATGTTTGTCCATTATGTTATATTATAACACAGCTTCTGCTTTCTAATGAAAGTTATTATTTTAATACCTGTGCAATAAATTACCTTTTTGGGTGGTATTAATATTTAACTGCAGTTCTGTGAATTTACAGTTTCTGAAATTTGTCTAACTGTATTTCCAGCTTACCATAGACTAATAATCTGGCCACGTGTAACATCTGATGTATAGGGCTTACTGTGAATCAAACAACAGTTGAGCTTAATGAGTGACGATTTACTGAGCGACCAAAAAAATCAATACTTTCCCTTCAGGCCGACGTGTCATTGGTTATAATTATAACTGTCCAGCTGGTAGCCAGAATAGATCTGTCACTAAGAGGGGTAAAGTCAGAGAAAGAAGGGGAAGCTCGAAGGCCTCGTTAAACAATGCATCTTACTAAATTCGCTTTCTGTACTACCAAAGTGACTACTAAGAGGAACGGAGGAATGGGTGATTCTGAAAGTGTTCTTATATTCACCGTATTTAATAAATATTTTTAATCACGTTCGTTCTGTGATAAGTCGGAGTTAGTTAAACATGTGGGACCAATTTCTGATTTTGAAAAGAAAAGCAAAAGAAAAAAAAAAAAAAAAAGAGGAACTCAGTAAAGGGCTTTGTGCATACATTTAACTCTAAAATTTATAGAAAGCTTCTGGCCGTCTTTGTCGCTCGGGAAGGATAAGTCTCCTTGGAATAGTTAAGATCGAAGTTATTCGTGTATAACGTATGTAATTTCTATTTTTAATTTATGCCTTTGCAAAATTTTTTAGGATACATCATTATCCTTATATGTTCTGTAGTACCTTAAACATAACCTCACCAATGAAAGGCGAATGGAGACGCTGCATGTACCTTTACATACAGATTTGTTGGTTAACGATAGAATGGTAAAATGGCTGAATGAGATCTATATATTTTAATTTATTAAAAAACACCAAATGGTTTTTATTTTGGAAGGCGTTACGCAATAGTTACGCAATACCATAAGTTCAAAATAACACCTGTGTTATACTTTTTAGACAAATACACAGCAAAATCAAACATTAAAATCTCATTGTTTGATACAAGTTTGTATAATTGCTTATATTATGGTTAAATTTAATTTTGTATGATCGCTTTATAAATTAGATTTAAATCTCTTAATCTTTGCCAACTCCAATTAGTGGCCTCATTTGGACCTTTGACTCTATGTCAACTTCCGGAAGGGGACTTAGCACCTCGACCGAAAGGCAATCTTTGATGTCTATGTTCCTGACGGGGCACCCCTCGGGAGGATGGATGAGGCGAATGGACCATAAAGGTGGCCGGTACCCTGCCATGATAGAGCAGGTGGCAGGGTTCCCTACATTTTGCCAGTTAGAAGCACCTCGGCGAAGGCTGGCTCGGCCTGGTCCCTCTCCCACCCCTTCGGGTTCGTAACCCCAAGGGGGACACGGGACTCGGCAACCGACTCTCCTCCTCCCCTCGGACTTGCACCATCCCATGGGAAAGCAGTAAGCTCACCTTCCAATCCGTGGGGCGAGATTTCCAGAGTGCATTCTTTCGTTCTGCCGTACTGCTGTCGCGACGCTCGCAGACGCTTCCAACTCGGAAAGATACCTAACGGGACGAAGGGTGACATGAAATGATTAATGTAACGAAATACACTATTTATGTCGGAATAATTTTTTTGTAGAGTGAACCATTTCGGAGACATTCCTTGTTATTTGTGTCAGTTTCGGAAAACTTAAAACTACCATGAAATGGAACATCATGGTTCATTTTTTTTTTTTTTTTTTTTTTTTTTTTAATGTTAAGAGTGCAAAGAGAATGGAATCTCAAAGCTTTAAAAGATTTGACTATCGCTCAAATCCTACTGTATTCTAATATTCCCTTTGCACATACAAGGAAATAAGCAATAAGATAATTTGTACAGCTTCTTATCTCAACTAACACGAAAAAGATATAGGAATAAGAGTTTGTAGGAATGTTTAGGACAAGAATAGAGAAAGTCATGTGAGTGCAACACCATATTTTTATATGTTAAGTGCACAAAGAGAACGGAATTTGAAAGCTTTAAAATATTTGACTATCGCTCAAAGCATACTGTATTCCCATATTCCCCTTGCAGTGCAAGAAAACAAGCAATAAGATAATTTCTGCTAATGTTTATCTCAACTAACAGGAAGAAGATAGAAAAATAACAGTTTGTAAGAATGGTTAGTAAAAGAGGTCATGTGAGTGCAACACATCAGATTTGTTTAATGTACGAATGAATCATCGTCAAAGTTATAAATACGTAACAGTGAACCATTCATTTCCCTTAGGTTACAAGGGTTGGCCACACCTTCGTTACAGAAATGTTAATGAGATGCAGTTCTCAGATAACACTCGTGACCTGATGCGTTCCACGTGCCAAGATGTCCGCACCACATTCCACGTCAATGCGTGACGTGCACTAAGGGAGGGGAAAAAGCAGTTCAGCGTACTTACAATCTTAGCTCGTTGCAACAAACCATGAAAACTAATGTTACTCTTTACCTTTAGAAGCCATTGGATTCTTATCTATCCGAAATTGCATTCTCTACCATGTACACATATGTTGCACCCATTAAAAAAAAAAAAATCACTGGAAATTCATGCTTTAGAGGCCTGAAACGGGCCATAATTCAAGAAATTATATGAAAGAACGTATGTAAACATTGGTATACCGGCTAATTCTTTTAAGTGTTATGTAAAATATGTGAATGCTCATACATCTGATGTGTTGCACTCATATGATTTTCTCTACTCCTGTACTAACTATTCTTACAAACTCTTATTCCTCTATCTTGTTCGAGATAAACATTTTAAGAAATTATCTTACTGCTAATTTTCTTGTAGATACAAGGGGAATATGGGAATACAGTAGAGTTTGAGCGATACTCAAATCTTTTAAAGCTGAAGGCTTTGAAATGACGTTCCCTTTGCACGACAAAAGAGATAAGAAAGTGAATAATGACCTTCCAAAACTCACAAATAACAAGGAATATCTCCGAAATGGTTCACTCCACAAAAAATGCATTTGAACATAACTTGTGTTCTAATCAGATCTACATTTTATAGTAAGATTTGATCTATCCCTTATGGTTTACTAGTTAGCAAAAGTCATCAAGAGTAAATAGGACTACATAGGCTATAGCTAGAAATTTCAAAATATACATTTAATTTGCCATAAAAATACCTTAAACACGTGGCATATTAATCAAAGCCATTAGAACCATTTTTGAGAAATGCAAAATTTTCGAAATATTTTTTCCATGTAAAGGGTAGTTTAGGGTGGAGGAATTTTCTTCTGAATCTTCATATCACATCCTTGAGAGATATTAAACTTAAATACCAACTTTGGTTTTTAACCGACTTTTCATTTTTGAGTTATGCTGTTCTCAGGGATACATAGATACACCCACATGGACCATTTTCTAAAAATACTTTTTTTATTCAGGGGCTCTCAAAACATATTCCCGGTGAAATCTCGACATCGAATTTTTGGGTCGAATACAATACTTCCTCTACTTATTATAAGTATAGAGAAAGTAAACATGTAATTAAGTACTAGGTTTTATAGCATTAAACTCAATATTTATGTTAAATGTTAAATAATATGAATAGAAGAGTTATTAGAAAGAAATGAGGAGGATGCTCAATTGTTTGAATTATTATAGTATTCACGACCACTAAGTCTATTACAATGAATACAGCAACACCCGGGTTCTGATGGCATGGCACCTTCCTACTGTTGCATTATAGGAATTGTTAAATCCTTACCATGAGTCTAGATTATGAAAATGCATATCTATTCGGCCATTTTTGGTCATTTTGTGCCATTTATTTACATTTTTTTCTGAATGTTACGTCATTACTCGTACTTTTTCAGTTTCGTAACCCTTGTGCCCTTATTTGGTCATTTTCTTGCATTTACATTGAGTATATAAAGGTTTTTATATTATGCACAACTTGTGGTCATTTATTCTATTCTATTATTGTCACCTTTACGAAAGGATAACTTTTCAAACATCAGAAGTTCACTATTTAGCTTAAAAATAACCGTACCTACCTTATTTATATAAATAATCGTTCCTACTCAATGGTTAGTATGTAAATCTTAGATGGTCATTCAGATAATTATGATCAGGCTTAGTAGTCCAGCTACAATAAGGAGGAATCAAGTTATCGGGTTCGCAGTGCATGTGATGGCACAGTGTGCCAACCAGTTCTGATTTAATTCTTTTGATTGTGATAACACCGCAGGCTTCTCTTCTCCTGGCGTCAGACATAACCCCTCCCATTGTTTCCCCATCGGTAGCCAGCATCTACTTAGATTCATTGGTGACAGATTGGCTATCCTAAAACGTGTGTCATAAAAAACCGTCAAATAATACGCGAAAGCGTTCTTTCCAAACAAAATGGGAGGAAATGTTCTTCTGTTTTGCAGAAGGAGAATGTGTGAGGTGTTTTATTTGCTTCAATCTTCATATCAGTGCATACAGAAGCAACATATTATAACGGCATTATAATTTGTATTACAAAGATCACTCCAGGTACTTGTGCATGGATTGGTGGCGCCGTTGTGTTTACATACACCTGTTATACAAAGCACGCGCAGTTCTTCCGTTGGCCGCAAGCATACAAACGCAATGCTATCTGTCCTGAGTAGTAAGTTATAAACTGTTTATATTAGAAATAAAGGAGGAACCATTAAACCTGAATTATAAATTAACACTTAGTTCACTATCTTAATTTTACGATTAAAACGAAAAAAACATTGGAAGATTTAAAGTATGCATAAAACGGTGGTCTCAACATTAGAGAATGAATTACTCAGACAATAAAACAAAAACAAATTCTCGCTGTTTATGATATTGTTTGGGAACTTCCAAAATTGCTAAAGCCATTTAGTGATGGAGGATTTATTTAACTTTAAACTTGCTTATCAATCTGTCAATTAATTCTTTACAAAAATACGCAACTAAATTGAACGAAACAAAAGTTGATTTCGACACCGATTTAAGGACTTCAGAACTACGGAAAAAATTTTTATTTGCCGATACTTTCACTGTGGACATTACGGAAATCGGATTAAATTTACAAATGGAAGTCGGGCATCTATCGACAGATTAATAATAATAATAATAATAATAATAATAATAATAATAATAATAATAATAATAATAATAATAATAATAATAGTAATAATAATGATGATATTATTATTATTATTATTATTATTATTATTATTATTATTATTATTATTATTATTATTATTATTATTATTATTATTATTATTATTATTATTATTATTATTATTATTATTTATTGTTATATACCTACTTCTACCTGTATGGTAGCCATAAATGTATAAATAAGTTTATAATTTTGTGCATTTTTTCATAACTTTAAGCAATCTCGGTCTTAGGTAAAATTTTTATAATTATGTTTATAAGTATGTTTTTAGCTTTAGACCTATTTTATAAATAACTTTTCAAACATTTTAGGTTGCCAAAATTCGGCCCTAGTAATCTGTGTAGGAATACACTTTATATTTCCTTTATGTCGCATTGTCTATGCAGCAACAAACAAAATAGCTCCCTGTGTATTCAGGAGCAATTCAACTAATTAATATTTCACGGAGTATAAAAGCGAAACTGGCAAAACTTCCTTTAATTTGTAATAACTCTAAGAAATGCAAAATAATGTAGATTTCACATACATCTTTCATATTTTACACAAACAGAAAAACAATTTTTCTGGGTCAATTTACTTCTGCTAGTAAACAGAAATTAGGCGGCGCCGTGGCCGAGCGGTTAGACCGTTCGCCTACCACCTCGATCCCGGGAAGCCGCATATGGTATCCGGTGGACGAAGTGGCGTCTGTGCGGGTTTTCTCCGGGTTCTCCGGTTTCTCCCGCCATTCATTGTACCAGCTGATCCATCATCACCTTTCCAATAATCCATTTCGCGTGCATTTCATATCATTCTCATTCTCACTATCATACCTGGTGCTTAGGTGAGCCCCCGCTTCCAGCTCTTCACTCTATCTGGTTCATAGGTTCCTCTACTCCTCGACAGGCGTCTGACCGTAGGCACTGACTTATAAGTCCTAGGGGCTGTAAGTTCTACAAAAGGGGAGGGTAATCAGGTAAAGAAGAAATAGTAATCGGGTTACCCCATATAAATGTATGTAGGCTTTGCAGATAATATTCCGGGATAACTTAAAACGCGCTTACAATATTATGATGCATTTCAAACTAACTGTTTAACCTATTTCAAGCAAAAAGATTTGAATTATTCATAGCGGCTCACACACTTACCTAATATCTACTTAAAGTCTACAAATACTAAATTGGACTGAAAGAACTACAGTAGGGAGTTCATGTTGCTGATGTTACTAAAGCGTCACTGCGTGAATGTATTTTAAACTTTACCTTTATGATGAATTCTTACGCCATATAAGAGCATCTGAACCTGTCTTCGATTCAGCCACTACTTACCTGAAAAAAGAACAAACATTGTTTAATAATACTCCTTAAGGCTTAAGTAAACCAAAACTGACCTAGTTACAAAACCTTGTTCCGAAATATTAACAGTTGAATACTTATAAAACATTTAAGCTGCTTTTACTGTCTCATAGCAGGTATAGGCATTCTTAAGCAGTTAGCTTCAAGTTATCTACACTAGAACGTTTGCACTTCAGAGAGTGCAAAACAAGAGGGCAAAGGTCAGCGACAGACAGGTAAAAATCGGTCCCAGAACTGCCTGCCAAAATAATATGAATGGGTGTTGGTTGGTTATCTATGACACCCTTGCCTATACTCCAGCAACAGTTCAATATATTTCCATCGTCCTTACTTTAGTGCTTAAAAATTCCTATGCTTGCTCATGAGAAAAATAACAAAATGCATGTAATACTCAAGACTTGTGACATATGATATATTCATAACTTGTACGTAATTCGTGACTATACCGTTTAAAAGGTTATTCTAAACAGAAATTTTGAACATAGTTCTTCAATAATCCTTTTAAATAATAGGTAATTCTACAAAATAAACGAAATATTTAATTCATCCCTGTATTCTTGGGAAAGCTTTCTAAGTTGTGTAGGTTTAACATAAAACATAAATAATAACACGAAATATACACACCTATTTTCAAAAGCAAATCACGTTGTATACTTCTCGCTAAATTTAAAAAATCTGATGTGTTGCACTCACATGACTTTCTCTACTCTGGTACTAACCATTCTTACAAACTGTTATTCCTATATCTTCTTCGTGTTAAGATAAACATTTGTACATAATTATCGTATTGCTTATTTCCTTGTAGGTACAAGGGGAATATTACAACACACTAGGCTTTGTGCGATAGTCAAATCTTTTAAAGTTTTGAGATTCCGTTCTCCTTGCACACTTAACATACAAAAAAATGAACAACGATGTTCCATTTCACGAAAGTTATGTTTTCCGAAACTCACACACATAACAAGGAATATCTCCGAAATGGTTCAACGTACAAAATAATTTATTTGGACATACATTTTGTATTTTAGCAATGTCTACATTTTTTGTATAGTATGATTTGGTCTATCTCTAACGGTTTACCAGTTATTCAAAAGTCGTCTAGAGTAAATACGACTACAGGGACTATAGCCAGAAAATTCAAGATATACATTTCATTTGTCATAAAAATATCTCAAACATATGACATTTTAATCAAAATCGTTAGAGCCATTTTCAAGAAAACAAAATTTTCCATCTAAAGGGTAGTTTAGGCTAGAACTATTTTCTTCAAAATCTTCGTGTCGTATCCTTGAAAGATACTACCTAGTTTTCGTTTTTGAGTTATGCTGTCCACAGACACACAGACTGACACACAGACTGACACTGACTCTCTCTCTCACTCACTCACTCACTCACTCACTCACTCACTCACTCACTCACTCACACACACACACGGACCTTTTTCTAAAAATGCTTTTTTTGGATTCAGGGGGTCTCAAAACATATATTTCCGGTGAAATCTCGACATCAAATTTTTGGTTGGAATACAATACTTTCTCTACTTACCAGTAGAGAAAGTAAAAAGGTACAAGTGATAAACCGTATGAAAGAAGTGAATGAGGCTCATTTTCTTCTCCTCAAAGGGGCCAAAGTTACAAGGTACCAACTAGCTTTTGTAGCTTCTGAGAGTCACTGGGCACATAGCAAAGTTGCCGAATTCCTTCGCTCAAAATGTTATGCAGTATTTATAGTAGTACACATCCCTTAACCACCACATTCCAAGAAGCTGTAAAAATGTCCCTCGACCTTCTTCCGCTACTAATTACATGTACACAATAGACAGAGCCCTCTCAGTATACTCCTAATTAAAGACTCTGCGTTGTCGTGTCAGTTAAGCACTGTTGTGCATTCAGTGTCTAAAAGATAGTGGGATGAGGAAGGCCGGTGAGACATGAGGAATAATAAGCACTGCCGCTTCTCAGCTTTTAGACAAATATGCCACGCTGCTCTATCGGACTAATTGACAACACAAAAATGTTTAGGGGGAGGGGGGGGGGGCAAGAACGGGAGGGAAACACGGGGTATGCGGCCACGATACCCGAAACAAACGAGTACCACAAGACACATGGCTTGAAAGTTTGCATTTATAGCCTCTTACAAAGAAGCAACATATCATTTGTACCTTTTCTGAATCTTGAAATCTCCTACATTTAAACGAGCAATTCTTGTATATAAATATATTTCGCGCAACTTGGAAACGGCTCTAAAGATTTCCATCAAATTTTGTAGTCAGACAGGGTTTTGCTTATTAAGTTTATCTATATAGGTGTCATTCCTGGGAAAAAAAAAAAAAAAAAAGAAAGAAAGCGATTTTACGCGTAACAGTCACAATTACTCTAAACCTTATTTTGGCCATAATTTCTCTGTTAATGGACCAATTTCAACAAACAAGCCAGGATATTAAAGGTCTCGTCAAGAGCTTTCAGAAAACCTAAAGAAAGCTGACCTAGGTATCTTAGTCTACGCGTAACAGTCACAATTAGTCGAAACCTTATTTTAGCCACAATTTCTCAGTTAATGGGCCTATTTCAAAAAACAAGCCAAGATATTAAACGTCTCGTCACGGAAACGGCTCCAACATTTAGGATGACAGTTTATATTTAATTTACATTTTGCTTTTCAAGTTTATCTAAGTATCTTTCCACTCCCCCCCCCAAAAAAAAAACACGATTAAAAAAAGGAAAAAGAAAAGAAAAGCCGAGCGAAGCTCGGTCGCCCAAGTACTATACGGTTAAAACAACATAGAACACCAAACGATTAATTAAATTTGTATAAAACATTTTAAATGAAACGAAACATCTTGTTGTAAAAGCACCTACCACACAGTAAAAATCGGACGTGTTGCATTCACATAACTTTCTCTACTCTTATACAAACTGTTCTTTCAAACTCTTACTCCTTTACCTACTTCGTGTTAATTGGGATAAACGTTTGCTGCAGATATCTTATTGCTAATCTTCTTATAGATGCAAGGGGGATATGGTAACACAGAAAACGATAGTAAATCTTCTAAAAGCTGGTCGCTATGTAATGTCTTTGAGATTCCATTCTACTTGTATGGCCAGGACATTAAAAAAGAATAACTTAAAACTATAATTATTGGAAGAATCAAATAACAAGGAATATCTCGGAAATGGTTCAATCCACAAAAAAGGAATTTGATTTTAATTCTAAATCAGAATGAAGAAGACTTTGAGGACATTCCCAGAAAATTCAAAACATACGTTTCATTTCTTCTGAAAATGTCTTAAATAGATATATGGTATTTTAATCAAAACCGTAGGACAATGCTTGACAAAATAACAATTTCGAACAATGTTCCATGTAAAGGGTAGTCCAGGGTAGTAGGACTATCTTAAAAATCCTCGAACCGCATTCCTGGACGATGCTCAACTTAAGCACCAAATTTGGTATTTAACCCACTTTTCGTTTTTGAGTTAAGCTGACCAAAGACACACAGAGACGCACGCGCAAACATCTCCCCTCCCACACGCGCGCACACACCACACACACATACACGCACACACACACAAACACACATACACACACAAAAGAGCGTTTTTCTAGAAATGGTTTTTCTGGATTCACGGAGTTTCAAAAAGAAAGAAAAAAAAAAAAAAAAAAAGAATATATATATATATATATATTTCCAGTGAAATATCTGCATTGTATTCCACTCAAAAATTCGAGATTTCCAAGAAATACATGTTTTAAACTCCCTGAAGAAAGAAGCATTTTTAGAAAAAAAAAAAAAAAGTGTCTGTGCGTGTGTGTGTGTGAATGTGTGTGCGTGTGTGTGAATGTGTGTGCGTGTGTGTGAATGTGTGTGTGTGTGTGTGAATGTGTGTGTGTGTGTCTGTCTGTCTGTCTGTCTGTCTGTCTGTCTGTCTGTCTGTCTGTCTGTCTGTCTGTCTGTCTGTCTGTCTGTCTGTCTGTAAATAGCGTAACTCAAAAACGAAAGATCGGTTAAAAACCAAAGTTGATATTTAAGTTTAGTATTTTTCAAGGATGCAATACGATGATTTTTAGTAAAATGCCTCAACCCTAAACTACCCTTTACGTGGAAAATTTTTCGAAAATTTCGATATTCTCAAAAATGGTAACAATTTTGATTAAGATGCTATATGTTTAAATATATTTCAATGGCAAATGAAATGTATATTTTGAATTTTCTGGCTATAGCCTATGTAGTCCTGTTTACTTTTGATGACTTTGCACAACTGGTAAACCATATTTTACTATATAAAAATGTAGATTTTGTTAAAACACACAGGTTATGTCGAAATGCATGAACCATTTCTGAGATACTTCTTATTTGTGTGAGTTCTGCAAACTTTTCTCAAATAGAAGGTCGTTATTCACTTTTTATTTCTTGGCCGTGCAAAGAGAACGGAATCTCAAAACCTTCACGTAACGACCAGCTCCAAAAGATTTAACTATCGCTCAGAGCCTACTGCCTTTCCATATTCCCTTGCACCTACAAGGAAATTACCAATAAGATAATTTCTGCAAATATTTAACTCCACCAACATGAAGAAGATAGAGGAATAAGAGATTGGAGGAAAAGTTAGTACAAGAGCAGTGAAGGTCGTGTGAGTGCTACGCATCAGATTTTTATAAGCTGTGCCCCACCAATAAAATCTGCACAGACAGCCAATATGCCTTCCACTAGCAGTTCTCTCTTAGTCCGGAAAAACGAAATTCCCCAAGTACGGGTAGATTGAACACAGCAGTATCTTAGATCTACGCTTATCTTGCTCCCCTTCCAAATACCTCTCCACTCCTGAGAGTGTTTAATCGTTATAGGATGATACCATATGAAACACAAGAAATAATGCGTAAAAAGAAATGCGGATTTCTTCCTCTAGACATTTCTGTACCACATGGAAAAGTCACTATTTTTAAATGTGTGACATCAACAGACGGCTGGAAGGGTGTTCCGGTGGCGGAAATAGCGGATTCGTGTCAACTGGAGAGGGGTATGTGAAACTGAAACACACCAAATGGTCTGGAGGCTGACAGAGTAAAAAAGTGTTTCGACTGTTGCTGCATATGTATTAGCAGGATACAACAGTAGCGCCATGTGTGTTAGACGTCATTAACTTGCTGACCGCAATATTTGCACCAGTGTGCAATTGTTACTTCCTAGTGCGGTGCGGTTTTACATAAACTTCCATTCAACGAAAACACCACACTTTCCTCCTTTTAAATCATCGATGTTAGGACATCTGAACTAGACATTGGGCAGAAAATATCATAACAGTTACACTGCAACGGTTAACTTAATGTAACGGTTATTTAAATAACGAAGACAGACAGTAGCTAGGGCAGCTACAAAACAAAAATGAACATGGGCCTAGCCAATAGTGATGTTGCTCTTTCGGCGTTGCCAGTTTTATGCGCAAGGCGGTTTCTGTATGACAAATACACTCTTCTTCAAAGACAAACTATTCCATCCTTGTCCTCAAAAAACACCGACAACGCTTAGTATGTTGTGCGGGATGGCAAACTGATCGGTCCGGAAATGCACGGTTGGGACGCTGGGGAGCGTCGAAGTTTGAGAACGAACGGTTTTGACAATTTATTAACATTCGTTTTGATATTTTAATACGGAAGGTATGCTACCCTTTAGCTATCTGTGTACAGGGATGAACGACTTGGGTATAATAACATACTTGCACATCTGCTAAATTCCTCCATAGTGGTGCGCATTCTATTGCATTCTTTGTATACCTTCCAATACTACTGCATTAAGAGCAGTGCGAAACATACAAGTACACAGCTGTTGAAAGGGCCAACATGAACTCCAACACACTTTGATGTAAATGTGCGGAATCATCTCAACGTCGCATATCCAAATCGATGGATTCCATGGCCAGTACGGTCGCCATATCTGACACCTCTCGACTATTTTCTGTGGAGTTGTATGAAGAGTATGGTGTAACATTATCCTCCTGTAACATCAGCGGAGGATCTGAATGCTCGAGTCCACGGAGCGATTCAAAATCTTCAACGACTATCATACTTATTGACGTATTGGGTCATGTGTTTCAGGCATATTTAAAAACCGAACTGTTTGCCGTCCCGCACAACATACTAAGTGTTGTCTGTGCTTTTTTGGGACACCCTGTGTGTATGTATACAATTTGTGTCAAATACGAGTCGTATTTGGAGCCATCTAGCTCCTTGGAGAATGAATATATATGGCTTATATTTTTTTATTGTTTTATAAAGCTTTATTTAAGGTCACTTTAACCTTAAGGCGGGCGGGCGGGCGGGCAGGTAGGCAGGCAGGCGGGCAGGCAGGCAGGCAGGCAGGAAGGTAGATAGATAAACCGGTTCAAATTTAAAGGGTAACAGGTAAGAAAACTGAGAGGGAGAAGCTATCGTAACCTATAGAGGTTGACCCTCATAGTTTTTTGAAACCCTCTTTTGCGATTTGCAGCAGTTCAATTACTTGCGTATTTTCCTTTGAAGTTCTGTTTTCCTGCTATTTCTGACAAACAACCATTCAATATTTTAGACTTCGATGAGAAATTTCAGATCAAATACATTACTTCATGTCCGCTGAATAAGGCCAATTTGCAAATTTTACAGCAAGCATGCGTGGGTCTCCATGAATAGCTTAAAAAAGCGTGGTATACCAACTTTATTTAAACGTTTTAAATTTAATTTCATTATAGAGTAATATGACGACTCTAATGCCGAATATTTTGTTTCTATCCTCGCTGTGAGTTAGTTCTGGATTTATAACGTTAATGTTGTTCTCTTTACATTGAGATTAGTTTCTTGCGACCAAGTGTAAGATAAATGTTGGAATGATATTCTCTTTGGACTCACAAGCACATTACGTCCCTCACTCTTGTAGACAGATATGAGCTGGCAAGTCGACCTCTGAGACCACCTGGCATAACTAACAGATAAGCCATCCTGGCTTCCTCCCGCGGCTAGAAGCATGTGACTCGGAAAACATTTGAAGCCGGCTATATATGGTAGAACGTACGAACGTAAAAAATCTGGTGTTACATTCACATGCCTTCTCTACTCATTCTTCAACGAAGTATTCTCAAGAAAGCTTATTTTTTTATCTACTTCAGCTAAGAGACCAAACATTTGCAGAAATTATTTTATTATATACTTTATTTCCTTAGAGGTAGGTACAAGGGGAATAAAGGAACACAGTAGGTTTAAGCGATAATCAAATCTTTTAGGAAGGGTTGTTTATGTGACGGCTTTGAAATTCCGTGCCCATTGCATGAAAACGAGAAAAATAAACAAATAAAAATTTTTCAGTTACATAAGTGTAAAATATTAAGCAATTCAAGCCAAAAATAAAGAACATCTCGGAAATGGTTAATGTATGATTTAACAAGATCTTTGTATGTGTGCGCGCGCGCGTGTGTGTGTGTGTGTGTGTGTGTGTGTGTGTGTGTGTGTGTGTGTGTGTGTGTGTGCAGCGCGCGTGTCAAGTTTTCATGTGTCTCTTGCGGTTTTCAAGTTATAAAAATTCACTCAAAATGAAGTGGATTTCACAGACTGTGCTCAAAAAATGCATTTTGTGGTGCAAATACCTTAAACATGTGTTTTAATGAACATCGTAAGACATTTTTGAGAAGATCGAAGACTTTTAATACTCTTCCAAGTAAAGGGTAGTTTGGAGTGGGGAGATCTTGTTGGAATCTTCCTTTGTAGATCTTGAAATTAAAATATTTAGTCGACTTTTACTTCCTTTAGTATGTGATTCACACACATGGACGTTTTCCTAAGAAGACCTTTCTTTTTAAATTCTGAATGCTTCTAAACATGTATTTACGGTGAAATCGAGACATTTTTTTTTTTTGCGTGGACTAATAATTCCGCATACCTTGTACCACACGCAAGTGGCAGAGAAGGTAAGAAGGCATAAGTTTATATTCCAAAATAACATTTGTTTACACTTTTTACTGGCCCATATGATCCACCTTAATGATCCCCTAATAGTATGAGGTTCACAACTGTAAAAGTCATTTTTCGAAAACCATTTTTGTCTCAGAGATACTGTCGGTTTAAGGTTTTGGCGACTCACTCGGTATAATATCAGGCTATTTCATATAAAAGAGTTGGCAGTTAAAACGTATGACTAACATCAAAATTAAAATATTAGATTTATAAGAGTACAGCGACACCATATTTTCATATAAATTAAATTTTGTATGTAATTAAACGCGAAATTTATTGTGCACCTACTGTTAAATATCAAACTTGGTACATAAGTTCAACCTATTCCAAGGATGAGACACGAGCCTTTCCGAGAAAAACCCCCCGCTGCAAACCGCCCTTTATACTCAAAATGTTTCTAATGTTTTTATTTTCTCAAAAATGGATTCAACGATTTTGATCGTTATATCATATGCTGAAAGTATTTTCATGAGAAATGAAATGTTTATCTTGGATTTTTTGGGGATACTCTCCGAAGTTCTCTTTGTTCTGGATGCCTTTGAATAATTAGTAGATCTAAGGGATAGACAAAATCTCACTACAAAGAGACTGCAGATCTCCTTAAAGCATACACTTTATGTCAAATAGACGTAATGATGATTGGGGCCCAGATTTCGACGATTTTGCTTTTTTTTTTCTGATGATGCTAAGCCGATGCTATGAAAAAATACGTGGTTTATAACATTGAGTTAAATTAACACACTTTTAAAGGTTATTTTCGACATTTTTATCTGAGAAGGTATTTTCTACGTGTTATAAGTCATTTTAACAACGAATCCAAGGTTTGCTTGTTTTTTTTTTTTTTTTTTTTTTTTTTTTTTTTTTTTTTTTTTGTCATTTTTCGCGAATTTGGTTGAATTATTCTTAAATTAGTAGAATCAAGTTTCAGTACCTTAAAATCTAAAAATTCTTGGAAATCTGTTGGAATGGGACTACTTGTTAAACATTTGGCCTCGTTCAACTGAACGCTTCAGGTTTATTGTAAGACAGACTTGTCCTCTAAAGGAATGAGGGATGAATCTATCTGCTACTTTTGAGGATCGCACCACGGGTACAGAGATATTTTTAGACGTGGGAATGGTGAAAACTTGTGCAGTGGTTTATGTTCAAGTTCACTTTTGTATTTATAAGACACAGGGGTGTCAGATTAGTATCTCTCCGACTTTGTGCAGTCAACATCGCGGGAATGCGTCTTTTAAGTACACTTATTACTTGCATTATCAGCAGTCTTTATTAAACCCAGACGTTACCCCCACCATCAATTTACATGACGTCACTCGCGCAGACGCTAGCAAGGTCATTCGCCACATCTAAAAAATACCACTGTTCTGTTATAATGTAGCTATACTGCTCGCAAAAGTTAAAGGCATGTGAACGCTGGCCAATGCTCAAGTAGAGCGCTGTTGCCAAGCGTAGTGCGTGTACCGACAGAGTTTCTGTACATAAGAGCGCGTGAGATATATGTACCACATTCGGCAGCGCTGGTAGGAGAGACAAACTTAGTATTCGCTGGAGTCTGCAGTACGGCCCGCCTCCATGCCTTTAATTTTTGCGAAGATTATAGTGTTTGAGGTGATATGTGTATGTCGTCATGCCGAAAGCGAAACACGTATTTCCACGAAATTGTACACCAAATAGAATTGGTGGTCAGTTGCAAGCAATATAAGTCATGTGGAAGGTGAAGTGGGCAAACTTATCTTTGTTAAAATAGAAAATGCGTTTAACAAGAAAAATAGAAAATGTGTTTAACAAGAACAGTGTGCAAGATTGCTGGAGAAATCAGGTAAGAAGTATTCCGTCGATGAAGAAGAAATGGAAATCGGCGATATTTGTTGCTCTAAGCATGCCCTTCTATCTTCTGTTGTGATGAAAGGAGCTTATCGATGTGTAAGTCCATATTGGTTGACAATAGACATTCGTTCAATTTTGAAAATGTACAAAAGCTGTTTGCAACGAATTGTAATTCACTGATAAAGCATAAGCGAAATGTGTAAGATCAACGAATGAAGGTACTTCTTAAGTCATTCTGTGTGCTTTTGGGTCATTTTAATAAATTTTAAGGTCATAAAGACATCATTTTAAGGTCATTATTTAATATTACTTAATACATCAAAATCCGGGCGCTAATAGTTTTGTTTTTTTGAAAGACATTTCCGAGATATTCCTTGTTATTGGTTTGAAGTTTCTAATACTTCGACTTTTCCCAAATGGAAAACATTTTTTTCTCGTGGTTATATAAAGAATATAGAATTTCAAAGGCATCACATAGCGACATGATCTTATCACCTTATCTCTGTAACCTTACAAGATGTGTGATGAAAGTTTATCTGGATTGACAATAAATAACTAAAATAACAGGCTAAGAATTTTCTGTCGAAGAGTGAATGAGAAAGTTATATGAATGTAACACAAGATTTTTGCTTTGACAAAGCAAATTAGTGCTCATCTAACATGGAAGTCACTAAAAACCGACTAATACGAAGTTTTCCTCAATCAGCGTTTGTTTTTGGGAGGTATTACATGAATTACATGTGTGATTCAGACATGTCATATTGAGTGTTCAACTAATATTACTTAGTGATTGTTTTGTACCCACCGTTGTCCGTTTATAACAAACATGGAGCAATGGAGGTTAGATCTTATAAAATACTTTTACTTTAGTTACAGACATTTATCTTAAATTATATGCGTGCAGTACTGACCACAAGGTTTAGTAATTGTTAGCATCTTTCAGCGGCATTGCATTGAACTAAAATATTGTTTTTGTAAACAAGAATTAACTAAACAAAAATATAAAACTAAAACACAGATCCAATGAAATATGTGAAGGAAATTTACAAGACTTGGTTGGGACTTGGGTACATATATCTGGGGAAGTCATCTGCTGCTGCAGTGTAAAAGCAGACACATTTAAATTGTAGAACATTTTAGACGCGTATAATGGAGCAACGAAAAGATGATTAAAAAAACTGAATACACAGATGTTCCTTGCAAGAGATCCTTGTTGTGCCACTAGCTTATTATTGTCACTGCAGGAGAACTGAACCAAATCTTGGAGTCACTATATCTTATAACTAGAGACCGGATGTTAGGTAAAACCTATGCTTTATTCTTATATATCATAAAATTAACTTGATATAAGTTAATGTCATGGTATTAGGGTTGTTTACTGTAAATAAAATTTCGCCTGTTTCCATGTTAAATGCCTATAATTACCCAATTCTCTGACTTTCAAAAATATCTTTGCATTACAGTAAAGCATTGGAAATGTACGCATGGCTGCTGACCAATGTTTTGTAAATGCTTTACAACCCACTTTCACTCCGTATCTTAAAAATTCCTTAGCTTTTGGCGACGCAACACTTGTTTCTGGAGGGATGTTTATGGTTGTGAAAGGCTGGCTGACTGTGCGAGTGGTAGGAGGGAGTTTATGGACCAAACATGATTATTCACCACTTTTGTGAAGCTCAAAAACAAGCGACGCAATGCAAGTACCCATCTCTTTCTTAAGCTATCGCGCCGTAACTATAAACATGCGTGTATGTCGAGATGCAGAAAGGACGAAGGGACATTGTTGACCTGCTTAGTCTCAGTTAACTTTCCTCATCCATCGAAGGCTGGTGTTCTGCGCAAATACCACGACAGTGTCAGGTGATTTCTTGTTAACATTTACTGGAAATCTGTTTCTTCTTCTTCTTCTTCTTCTTCTTCTTCTTCTTCTTCTTCTTCTTTATCTGATTACCTTCCCCATACGGAGGACTTACAAGCCTGTGCCTAGGGTCAGACGCCTGTCGGGGAGCAGACGAACCTATGGACCGGACAGAGTGAAGACTTGGAAACGGGTGGTCAGCCCAGCGCCAGGTACGAGAGTAAGGGAGAGAGAAATGGATGAATGGAAAGGTGATGATGGAGTCGTTGGTGGAATGAGAGGCTGGGGAAACCGGAGAGAACCCACCCAGACGCCACTTCGTTCACCACGAATACCGCATGCGGGTCCCTGGATCGAACCCCGGCGTATTTGGTTACAGGCAAACGGTCTAACCGCTCGGCCATGGTACCGCCCTGGAAGCTGTTTCACCATACAAATAAGCAGATTAAAAGAAACTAAATATGTTTGTGATGGAATTCAGTGACGAATTTTCGACAGATGGCTCAATCATATTTTGCAAAGCCTGTGAAACGTCGGTGAACTGTGCTAAAAGTGTCACATTATTCAATATGTTCAAACACAAACCCTCTCTGTTGAATGACAGAAGCAGGTGAACCGAAACAAACTCTGAAAGCATCTCGTGTGCGATTTCCCAACCCGAAACACAATATTCACTTGATCTCCGCAAAGCGTTTATTGACGCCGGTATTCCATCATTAAATGAAGCATTATTTGAATGTTTAATTTCATTTGGTAGCGAACAGTATGTAAAATATCTTCCACACCTATTCCATCTGGTAAGCGTATACAGCATAATGTAAACGCACTATAAAACGTTGGAACGTGGTGCTTCAAATCCCACACATGGAATTCTCGTTGATTCCAACCATTGGGGGGGGGGGGGGGGGGCGGATTTTTCGGTCCATGTATAGGACCGGCACCTACTCAGTATCATGATGCGTTTGAACTGGCATAGATATGAGGTTACGAAAGCCAACGTTCCGGGGGCCAGAAACATGGTGGTGGGCATATTTCCCCGTATCGGCTGGACGATCGTCCACCTCTTTGTGATGTGGGCGTGAGATCGGTAGCCGAGTTGGTAGGCCAAGGTCTACAAGGATTACAGTGCCACAGATTTAACTTTTTTATGCTGCGTGTCTCAAACATTTACAACGCTTGGTATATTGTAGAGATGGCCAACTCATTACAAGAAGGAATCCATGTCCAGAAAAGTGTGGTTTGGGCGCGGTTGAATGGCGAAGCACGAGAATAGCTTGGGTTCCCTGATGGGTGTTTGTTCCATATGAACCTAACAAATGGGATATATTGCAAAAGGGTTTCGAACTGTCTGCATACTACTTGATCGCAGATCCTACATCAGTGGTTCTCAGCCTTACGAAGCAATGTTTACGGTTACCTGGTAAGAGTTCATATCGATCCGTGATTCGAGCAATGAAGTCTACATCTGATGTTAACAGGAGTATTGCACCCCAACAGAAAATAGAAGAGGGATGTAGGATCTGGCTGTGACGACTATGGAAAACTGACCCCCTTACGTCGATTTGGATATGTGGCGTTCAGATGATCCATCACATTTACATCATAGTGTGATGGAGCTCCGTCCATTTAACAGTCACATTACCTTCCTAATGTATGTACGTCCAATAGGGCAGGCTAAACATCGCTTGCAAACGTGAGGTAGGCTGGTCCTTTGAGACTGACAGTATATATGACCCAGTGACATTGTCACAAATTACCCCATGCCATGCGTTAATACTAAACCTGTGTAGATGGCTTCGAATACCTCGCACCCACGCCGCTTGCAAAAAAAGATTCTGAACAAATTGTGACCCTCCCCGTTTGCAAGCTTTGAACTCCTACAGCTTCCAAATTGTGCTTTTCCGTACACGTTTTTCTTCTTGAAATATGCATCTTTGCCTTCCCACACACCATACTAAGCGCTATAGGTGTTTCTATAAACGACAGTTTTCCTATTGATTTGATTTAAACCAAAATTGTAAAAAAAAGGGGGGGGGGCATTATAAACTAGTGATTATGATGAAATCAAATCCAATGTGTAGAAAGACCACTATGCACTATTAGTATTTTTATCTCCTAACAGTGGTTAACTATAAAGCTCGAAAATTTAAATGCATTTGCACATTTAGACATCCGGTATAAAATGCTAATATATGTATACCTAACCCATTTTTCTGACCTGATATATGTAGAAACCTATAAAAGACAGTTTTCCTACTGATTTAAACCATAATTGTAAACAAAAAGTCAATTATATACTAGTGATTATAATAAAATCAATCCAATGTGAAGAAAAACACTAAAACACTATGGATTATCAATCTTATTCCCTAACAGTGGAATAACTATAAATTCCGAAAGTTTAAAAACATTTGCAACTTTGCAAAGTGCCTTTCAGGTGGAATATTATATACAACATTTGAGATAGTTTTGGTTTTACCGGGATACCTGAACAGATGAGAAGACTGATGTGCACACAGTGAAAACTCCACGGTAGCTCAGGCGATAAGAGCTTCCCTTACAAGAGTTCAAGATCTGTAATTATTCGAGTTCGGGCTGTGGCATTAAACCTTCAAATAAATAGTAATAATAATAATAATAATAATAATAATAATAATAATAATAATAATAATAATAATAATAATAATAATAATAATAATAATAATAATAATAATAATAATAATAATAATAATAATAATAATAATAATAAAATCATTATATTCCTATTAGACATTATTATTATTACTATTATTATTATTATTACTATTATTATTATTATTATTATTATTATTATTATTATTATTATTATTAGCATTAGCATTATCATCATCATCATCCCTGTTTAATCGTAGGCTGTTCTCGACATTTCCTGTTGAAAAACTTATTGTCTCATTGTTATTTCTGGACTGTATTCTGTTTTCCTTGATGGAGTCTCGCAATCCTCACCTTGAAACTACCATTATCGTTACGTCAGCCAGAACAGGATGCCAAACATTCATGCTGTACTACAAGGCAATTGCAACATGTTTAGCAAGGTTTTCATTCCAGGCAAGGCAGGTACCTACGTCAGGGACAGTTCAGTGTGACGTAAAATAAACATGCAGCAAACGAGACCATAGTAATATTTCCAGAGTGTCGTTCCTCACGAATTATACCTATCGATAGTTTTCAACTGTTTTGCAGGTACTGCTTCAGCCATACGTTAACGAGGGATTCTACATGATGAGTGTAACACATATGTCCAATACAATTATTGTCAATAAAGAAGCGTTTATCCGAAAAAAATCGTGTTAAATATTTGGAGCCATCTAACTTCTTGACGAATTGGTATAAATTGTTTACCATTTCACATCGTGTGAAGAATGCTGTAATGCATTTCTACTTTAATTCGGATGAATTTGGTCACAATTTAATGTTAACATCATGTTGGAAAAATCTCTCTCAGAAATTAAACTTTGCATGACATTTTAACATTAAATTGTGACTAAATTCATTCGAACAAAGGTAGAAATACATCACACCATTGTTCACACGATGTTTGCGCGACAGTTGGTATAGTATATTCATTCGTCAAGAAGCTAGATCAGCGATGTCCAACCTTTACGAGTGTGGGTTTACCTCTTTCCAACATCCACGGACTTCGCCTCTTTCTAACCCCCTACCGGGCGTGTGTTGGCGGGTTGGTGTCACATACGTTGCGTTTGCTTTACGAAACCTCCTTCAAATCTCACGCGATAAACATTAGTTCATTAGTGATTTCTTTAGTACTACTGCTTGCGTTTAAGAAGTCTAACAACCTTTGACATAGCCTTAGAAGATCCACCAAGTGATCGTCCCGTAACCTACTGGGATAAAGACTTAATATGGTTCAATTTGGAGAAATTCTGTTCGCAAACTATGCAGAGCTATATTCACTCTTGTACACTATTCTTACAAATGCTCATTTCTCTATGTGCTAAATGCTCTTCTCATGTTTGCCATTTATGCAAAATTCATCCAGAATTAAGAGATCTTCTGAGAACATTCGCAGAGAATTCAAGGTATGACTTACATAGAAATTCCATGGAATTACCTGATTGTGTCCGTCACTGCATACTCACCGTCTGTCCCTCCGATTGAGTGGGTTATTGTCGCTCGCTGCGCTGCGTAAGGTTCTCCAAAGAGAACATTTTAGACATCTCTGAGCTAGATGGCTCTAAATATTTGACACAATTTTTTTTTCGACGAAACGGTTCTTTATTGACAATAATTATATTTGTTACACTCATGTAGAATCGCTGGTTAATGTATAGCCAAAGCAGGACCTTCCACCCTGAATATATAAGGATATTTAGTGCTGTGAACTGGTTTACATTTTCTACTGCTTACCTACAGTAGATGAAGTATTATATTTCACTCAAATATTCGATATCGAGATTTCACCGGAAATAGATTATTGCAGTTTCTCGGGGAAAAATTTTTAGAAAAAGGTCCCTGTGTGTGTCAGTCTATGTGTGAGCATGTTGTTTGTATCACAGTAGTGTTGAAGGTCCGTTCTTGTTGCATATTGTGCCACCAACAGTACCCACTGATAGTTGCAATGAAATTATATTTGGGAAGAAAATGTTTAGGCCTAAATTTAGGGCATTTTCCAGTTATTACGTCTAAGGAAACCCTGGAAAGAAACCTCAGTCAGGGAGGAGGCTCCTGGCATGATTTGAACCTCGGACCTTCTGTTCACGAGTCTGTGTCTTTTGCCTATGAACACGATAACTTAAAACCGAAAGGCCGGATGAATACCAAACTATATTTAAGTTTAGCATTTTCCCCAGCATCGACATTAAGAATTTCAAGAAACCCCCAACCCAAATTACCCTTTACACAAATCAAATTAGTTATTTATATTTTTTCTCAAAACCGACAAACGATCTTAATTTAAAAAAAAATGTTTAAAGTATTTGCACGGCAAACGAAAGGGAGATATATCTTGAATTTTCTGGGAATGGTCTGTAAAGAGCTCTTCAGTCACCAAGAGTTTTGTTTAAGTTCTAAACCATTTAAAATGTGCAAATTGTGTAAAATAACAGATCTGTGGCATTTACTGTTAGAGTTATAGCCCTCTTTTCCAAGCTTTGGTTGCGTTAGTCTACCATTCCCATGGAGGAAGGGATAAAGTAAAGGAACCAAGGAGACTACACGCAGCTGACAGACATGTCACAAAGATGCGAGGAAGTCCCTAACAGTTCCAGTCAGTCGTGGTAGATGAGAAGTCATCCCAGCATTTACTTACTGATCAGGAAAAACCATCAACAATCCAAGGCTAGAGTGGGTAGTCGAGGGAAATCAAACCCAATACCTCCCGAATACGACTCTCACGCGCTACTGTGGAGCCAGGTTCCTCGAGGGTATTTACCGATATTAAGACAGCAACCATAATTATATTTTAATGCGAAATGGCGAATTAAAGGATTTGGGGCCAATAGGTATACCGATAAAGATTGATAGACCAAGGAGGGGTTCCCGCATAACTAAGGCATAGTTGTGTACGTAGGACAGTGGGCCCTTTATGCCGCTACCGCCACCCCTAGGAGGGAGCGATGTGTGGGTAACGATGGGCGCAAGCATGAGTAGTTACAGTACGAACGCATTGGCTGCCCCTGCTCGACACCCACAAGCCCTTCATCCCAGCGGTCTCCATCAAGAGTCCACTGTCTGACCGGGCAGACCCGGAACGATCTCAAGGAGGAAACCTTCATAGAGCACATAGACACCGTCCAACCGCAACCCGCCGAGCACCGTCGCCTGAAATAGATGAGAAGGGAAGTATGGGAATGGGAAATATGGGAACGGGTGGACGGGTAAACCGTGGTATGAAGATACGCATCCCAGCATTCGCCTAAGTGATAAGGGGAATACCACAAAACTCCGAGACAGTGCGCGGTCGACGGGGATCGAACCTACGACCTGCCAAATGCGAGTCACATGTGCTGCCACCCGCACCATCTCATTCAGTTAGACAGGATGGAACTGGTATTCTTTGCTTACTTCCGTGCAGGTATTCGTTCACTGTTTAGGGCAGATTTACTTTAATTTACAGTTGTCATTTCTTTGCGACTGAGGAAGTCTACACGAACTAAGTTCATGTCTGTAAACACACGCCTCCTGTTGGAACTAAGTGGTGATTCACGGAGGAAATGGGCGAAACGGGACTTCCGCCATGGCAACAAACTTTCTGCTAATACGGTGCATCTATTGTTTGTTGTCCTTTACTTGTAACAGTGAATCAGAACTATATGGCGTGACGGCACTTCGTAAATAGCTTCCCATCGTTATCTTGCTTGGGGAGGCAGTATTAGCGATTCCCAAACACATATGAACAGAATGACATATTACTCGTATATGGGTGGTGATTTTTTAGCAATTTCATTTCTACATTATTATAAATATTAATATAAATCCTATACCGATAAAGCAAAGGCTAAATTATTACCACCAATTATGGACATCCCAAAATAGCCACACAACTTACAAACATAACTCCTCCAATGATAAACATATTGATCCTATAGACATGGAGGAGCTAAAAACAGTATTAACTAAATACAAATCTCAGGAATCACCAGGCTCAGATGGTATTGATATCGAACTTCTCAAACACAGCTCATCTTGCTTCCTAGGAAAATGTTTAGACCTCAACATATGCTGGAAAATAGAACAAATACCAGATGAATGGAAGAAGGCTGGAGTGATAACACACCTATAAAAGAGGTAATCGAAAATATTGCAACAGCTATAAGGAGTGAGTGTGTTGGGTTTAAGGGCCCGTCGACAACTGCAACAGCTATAGAGCCATTAAACCAAAACAATGGCTTTCAGAGGAAAGAACCATCTCAGATCTAAAATCTCCTTCAACAAGAATATTATAGAACAAGTCAATGCCTTTAGCTATCTGGGCTGGAATCTCTCTTACTTCAATCCGAGAGACACAGGAATCAAACTAGCCAAATTCCAACAACTCCTATACATAATCAAGAAAACACTAATCAACAAAGTCAGACCAGAGACAATTTTGAAATTTTACAAAATGGTGACAATCCCAACTTTATGGCTCAGAATCGTGGACTTTAACCACAAACCAACTTTGACAACAGAAGCTGCTGAAATTAAAGACTTAAGACCTTAAGAGCATATTATACTTAGTATGATCACAAAAGCAATGAAGAAATAAGAGAAGAACTACATGTCACATCCATAACAGAAACCATCAACACCTACAGAAATAACTGGTATCAACACATATTACGAATACCGGAGGACAGACTAATCTAGACAGACTACGTAATAAAGAAAGTAAAGGTATAGGAAATGCAATTTGTCTGTTCATAAACCCTTTCAGTTTTTGTTCATTATCATCATCGTTTGGTCTGCAAGATGAACTAGAGCATATAGAAACTATAGTTACTGATCGAAATATGAAAAATTCAAACTTTGATTTCTACAGACAATTTTATTACCAAGTGAAAGTTTCCCACAAATACACAGCTTTACGACCTACCTAATAGCAATTTTTGACACGCCACTTATGCGAAGGAACCCTTTCAAAAATCAGCTTGATAAAAAGTAATTTAAGGTCTATATTAACTGACGAGCATTTAGATGTGTTTATTCGGTTGTGTACGTCTTTATCCCCGGACATTGAGGCATTAGTGAGATCAGAAAGGCTTGCAATTGTCATAACAGAGAAGTAAACAAAACGTCCTTAATATAAAATAAATAACAAATGCATGGTGATCTTTTTCACGGTTTAGTTCACAAACAAGTGTTCACAGTGCCAAGACGATGTACATGTTCGCCACTAAGCAAGCCACGGCCAACGATCTTTGTTACGTCACAGCAGTAAATGGCGGACAAGCATTTCTCCTCAATGGCGTGCGTGAGTGTCGCAACCGTTGCACCGTGAGCGCAAAATGCCGCTTGTCGCTCATAGATGGCATCCTAAGGCATGGATGTCGAAATGGCCGATTAACTTTGTTTTATAACCTTCAGTTTATAACTGTCCGAATGTTATCCACAGGCCTTTGATTTTCAAGTGTGTAACAAGTCAACGTAAAGGTAAAGGTAAAGACGAAGGAACCCCTTAAAACCTTTGTTTCCTTGGTTCTCCAACATAAGTACAATAAGGAGGCAACAATCCTCATAGGCACCATGGCCTGGTGGTGAAGCCATCTGTCTAGTAAACAGAAAACTAGGGTTCGCATCCCACCGATGCATAATTTTATTTTATGTAATGTACTTTGCTCATTTAAGGGCTGCCAAGAAGACCAAGTATAAACAATTACGCTTAGATATATTGTAGGCAATGATGTCGATGCACCTTCTGCTACCTCTATTGGACAATAGGTATACTTCCTGATGGAGAATGAAACATTTCTCCTTCATACTTGTGGTAACAGCTTCGGATCTTATCATGTCTGTTGTTTGGCACCACTTTTCCATACGGGCAAGCACCCACAACATATGCAAGTGAATATGCCACACGATTAGTGTTTGGGTTCAAATGTTGCAAAGTTTTCACCTCGTATGAAATCTTCCTAACAATCTACCAATACTGGAGATTTCCTGAACATAATTTAATCGTTGTAAACAGGCATCAAATGAAAAGAAAGAAAAAAAAAAAAAAAAAAAAAAAATCTGACGTGTCGGCACTCACATGACTTCCTCTGCTCTTACACTAAATAATCTTACAAACTCTTATTCCTGTATGTTAGCGGAAATAAACATTTGCAGAAATTTCCTTATTGCTAATTTTCTTGTAGCTGCAAGAGGAATATGGGAATACAGTGTTGTTTCCTATCCCTAATAACGATTTTGACTTTGTTCCTATTTTTCAGAAAGCCATGTCTCCACCACCGATCATGCTTTGTTTGTTTTCCCTTCATCCAAGCAATCGCTCTGCACCTCCGTTTCCACTGGAGAAGGCTCGTGCGTATTGCAATCATGCCCAGAAGTTCCCACTCCTCTTTACGGGCTTTCCAAACACCACCACTTATTCGAGAGCGCCTACTTCCTACTGTACTTTCCAAGAGTCCAAAGCAAAACATCGATTGGAGAGGCATCAGGAGATTTCACTGGCATGTTGCTGAATGGAATAGTGTGTATTTCAGTTTCCTGCTCCATTCCTTGCAAGACTGCAACATTCGAAACAGAGATGTGACTGGACACCCTATCTTGGTGCACTCAGATATTGTTTTGGTCTCTCCCATAGAGAACCGGGATTTCAGTGTGGTAAATTGGTGTGAGAACTTCATCCTGATAATACTTGGAATTGATCTTGGTTTTTTAGCAACTCTACGAATTATCAGTTTCCCATTGCAGCAGTAACCAGCGATGACAATAAATCCCTTTGAGAAACTTTCTCTGCATTCTGCATACCACTTTTGACAATTTTTTCCACCCTTTGGTCAGCAGTAAATTGCACGGAGTTTGTTGCAGGCACTGAAATACACATATGGCTCAAGTAATGTGACCACAAATTTCCACTTTTCTCCTGCTAGGTGCTTCTTCTGTTGTGCGACGCTCAAACGTGTGACATGACAGCAACTAATGAAGTCGACCTTTGTTTCGTTTTTCCACATTTAAACCCTTGTTTATAATGGTGTTAACAGTCTTTATTTGGGAATTGTTGTAATTTACAAAATTCCTTAAAGTTTTGCTATTCTCGTTCAAAGTTAATTCTTCATTATTACCTATCAATTTTCCCAATATCTGTTTGCCTACACGAGCATTAAAGTTCCCTCCTATAATTCTGATTTATTTATTGAATTTAAATGTGCTTGTAATGATTCATAAAATTCTAAGCTTTCTTCTTTCCTGCCCCCCTCGGACGCATATATACCAACTGCAGTGAAGTGTCCTCTTGGCATTCTTATTCTTACATTAATAATTCGATCATTCACAAAATTGTAACTAACAGTTACAAAAATGTTAACAGTTTTGAGGGATATTCCCAATTTGTTTGCAATGGTTCGTTGTATGGTTGGATTACTGCTAGAGATGAGGGCCTTGATCTTTCGTATCACCTCTGGAGAGCATCTGGCAGCAGCTTATGGGTTTGCCTGTTTTCTTCCTTTTAGAGTTAATCTCATGCAACCCTTTGCCTTTTTATTCAACATTCCGCTAATACCGCACTTTGACAAAACAAAATTTCACTTCTTGATTGCTTAAATAATAGCAGAATAACTATGCTGTGCATTGGAAAGGGCAGTAATGTAGCCTTCCCAATATAGTTCATAATGACAACCACACATATCATACTGCTATGAAGGCAGCATAGGAACTGGTTTGTTTGTTTGTTTGTTTGTTTGTTTGTTTGTTTGTTTGTTTGTTTGCTTCACATATGTTTGACCTTGCAGCACACGCAGAACCACAGTAATCACATTCGCAATGCGTTATCAGAGATCGGAAACAACCCTCCGCACATTAGGCTTTGAGCAATAGTCACATCTTTATAAGCTGGTAGCTATACCGGGTGGAAGGGAAGTCATTATATTAATTTGAGCCAGTGGCAGATCTCGGTATTTGAAACACATTTTGTATCTTACGTTTTTGCCTCCAAACATTTCCTATGGAGATATTTTAGTTTTATCGAAAACAACCTGGCAACACTGCAGATTGTGTGGGTGGTCACTTTCCCTAGCTCCGTACATAAATAAACAGCGCAACGGTGCGTTTTGAAAACAAATTCATACCCTGCCTTGCCCTTCCGTGTTTCTGTGACAGTATAGGCCAACCACAAGCGTTAGCTCCCAAAACATTACCGAAAGCGAAAGCTGTTTACATCCACAAACCAGGTCAATTCCCTAAGCAACCTCAACGTAACGTTGTCGAGTTACGTCATCTCTGAAATAGCAGCTCAGAGTATTCATGCACGTGTTTTAAGTGATTAATTATTTCGAAACCCTGTGTGATGCCCTATAATTGAAGGGTCTAACTGCAAAACTCACATTCTCCACTCTTGGGTGAAATACATTTTTTTTTTTTTTTTTTTTTTGCGTATTCCTGTTCTAAATGTTACCTCCATGTGAATGAAGTCAAATTATATAACTAAAATGGCATTCTCCTATATTAAAGAAGGGAAGAAAATTGGATGTGGCAGCAAAACTCACATTCTCCACCACCATTTTGGCTGCTAAAGTTACATTCTCCTCTCAGCCAATAGGAAGCTTTCATTAGGTCATGTGATTATCAGTTGTTTATACTACTATGGGAGCTTGTTGAATATTGTGTTCCTGAAATTTTCATAAAAGTGTTGTGAAATTTATTTAGATAATGCATTCATTGGCTGTTACACCAGTCAATAATATTTTATTTTGAAACATTTAAGTATGCAGCCAGTAAAGAGGCGACGTCCAAAAGATAATAAGTATCAGAGAAAAGCAGCTCGAGCGAAATACTATATTCACAATCACAATAAGGAACTGGTACCAGTATGCTTGGCAACATTCCTGGGTGTTTTGCAGGTATCAAGAAATCGAGTGATATGTATTGGTGAAACATTTTACAATACTGGTGAAGTGGCCAAGGAACGTCGGGGTGATGATAGAACTGGTAACAAAGTAGTGCTAAGAGAGAAAATAGTATTACATTTATAAATAGGCTCACCTGTAGCGAAACAAACTATTGTGCTAACACGACTGGACGAAAGTATTTATCTTCGGAGTTGAATATAAGGAAGTTATGGAGAATGTATTCAGAAGATACTGAAGCTGAGACTCTGCAGGTGAAAGAAACTTACTTTCGTTATATTTTAACAGGTTCTATAGCCTTGGGTTTAGCAGTCCCAGGGTAGACGTTTGCTCCACTTGCCTACAGCTTGAATCTCTGAACTTTTTTAAACATGTAATAGATGGTCCAAAAATTAATGTAGGGGCATATGAACATGAGTGTGAATGCAGTTATGCAGAAGAATCACTTATTTTACACATTTAAGACAGACTTTTTCACTTAATTTCAATGTATAAAATTGTGATTTGCTAATGTATATGTATATTTGCCAAGAAGTGTTACATCTTCATTATTCCTGGTATCAAAAATAACATTCTCCATATTTTTACATTGCAGAACTGACATTCTCCACAGCTTGGTTGCAAAAGTCACATTCTCCAATGTTTAATCCTGTTTTTCCATCAATTAAATACCTAGATATATTTTTTATATGAAGCAACATTTCTTTATTATTCACTCTTCATAGAAATTGCAAAACAATTGTTAATCAATGAATATTTTCATTTGTATTAGTTTTTTGTGGATTTCTTAAAATTTTAAAAAGTGGAGAATGAAACTTTTGCAGTTAGACCCTTCAATTACTACCAAAGCTATGTCAGAAATAAGTTACTCTACGCACCTTACAAGTGATAAACTGTTATCTTTGCACATTCTTATGGAATTACGCATCCAACTTGGATAAAAAACTTATCATTTTTTCGAAATCGGCTAATCAAAGAACAAAATTCCATTCGACTTTTTTGTTTGTAATGCTTCTATGAAGCACATATTAGAATGGATATAATGACTTCCCTTCTACCCTGTATGAAGGCTTTGAAATTCCGTTTTCTTTGCACGGCCAAGAGATAAAAAAGTGAATAACGATCTCACGTTAGAAAAAAGTTCAAGTATTGCAAATCATACACAAATAACAAGGAATATCTCCGATATGGTTCACTCCACAAAAATGCATTTGGACACAACTTGTGTATTTTAACAAGATCTACATTTTTGTACAGTAAGATTTGGCCTATTTCTTCGGTTTGCCAGTCGTGCAAAAGTTATCGAGCAAACAGGACTACATGGGCTATCACCAGAAGATTCAAAGTATACATTTCATTTGTCATACAAGTATCTTAAACATGTGGCATTTTAATTAAAATCGTTAGAGCCATTTTTAAGAAACTCAAAATTTTCAAAGAATTTTACATGTAAAGGATAGTTTTAGAGTGGAGAAATTTTTTTCAAAATCTTCATGTCACACCCTTGAAAGATTTTAAACTGAAATACCAACTTTGGTTTTTAGCCTACTTTTCCTTTTTGAGTTATGCTGTTCAGAGACACCCAAACACACACATAGACAGACACACACACAGACACACACACACACACACACACACACACACACACACACACACATTTTTCTAAAAGCCCTTTTTCAGGATTCAGGGGGCCTCAAAACATATACTTCCGATGAAATTTCGACATGGAAATTTTGGGCCGAATACAATACTTCCTCTACTTTATGTAGCAGAGAAAGTAAAAAAGTAATTATGTTAACAACTCGAAAATTGGGATCATTCTTTTGCTTTCACTTATGTCTTTCAGGTCTATTGACAATACTCGACCAGCAGTGACAACAAGAACTTCATCAACCTCTTGAGGGAGAAAAAGAAATGTTTTTCACATTTCTTTTCATAAGGGGGGTTCAAACTTTTGTTGCACTTAAGCAAACTTTCCATAAGCAGGTATTCTTTCTCATTTTTACATATTTTTAATTTTAAAAGGAGTATATGAGTTTCAATACATTTCGCATTTATAGATAATTTTGGATAAATTTCGCACTTTACGAGGTCCATTTCGCGCATTATGATATTTTTAAAACGAACTACAGAGTGGTTTGGAGGTCATGAAATATGACAAATACAAGAATATAATTCAGTATGCGCATTTTGCGCTATATCGCAGTTTTTAAGTATTTTGAAATCTATATAGATTTCCGGACAGGGGTTCCTATCTGAAAATCAATCAGTTTGCCACCCCGCACAGCATGCTAAGCGTCGTCGGTGTTTTTTGGAGCATCCAGTATATATATATGAAGTGACACACCATTATCCTATGTTATTAAAATTCTGTACTTGCTCAATATTTATCAGTTGTTATTTTGAATCTCAGTGTGCGCTTACTCAGAAAGTCAAACATGAACAAAAAGTAGAAATATTGGCCATAACTTTTAAATGGATCACTAAAGTGTAGCGTAAGGGCAGCACCTCAGTTGGCCCCAATAGGAGAGGACAGGAGGGATGAACTTCAGAATATTAAATGGAACCATGTTCTAAATTTTAGGTATTGTGATAATCCATAATGAATAAATAAACTTCAGCTTAAAACATTTGTTTCTAAAATGAAAACTCCAGAAATTACAGGCTATAGGAATTTTTTCTTTTTCCCTAATTTTTATTTTACTGTTTAACGTCCTTTAACCGTTAGGTCTTATGGGACGATGAGTGAATGAAAAGAGTGAAATGATGTTCAAGTGAGTCAGGGGTTCATAGAGCTTAACGTTACCCGACAGCATAAGGCAAAACCTCAGGAAAAAGAAGGACCTCTTGAATGTGAGGTAGTTACGCTACCCCCAAACCACAGAAGTGGGCAATATAGAATTTTTTTTGACATAAACCACAAAAAGTAACACTAAAACAACTTACAGACAACTCTTGGTTTCAAGGCCACCTGTTTATTTCTAATATTTACTTTTATATCAATGTCAGATACTTGACTGGCTCTGGAATACCGCGTTATTTGCCTTGTGCACGTGTGTGCGTTTTCTTGGAGAGACAGTAAGAGATTAAGGGCATTTACATCATTCAGAGCAGACTGTTCTTCCACATTTTCTCTTGTTCTTCAGGTTCCTGTTTCATTAAGCTTCTTTACAATTCTTGACAGTGTGGACTGTGTTATGTTTCTGTCTGGATGCACCTGATTAAACAAACTACACATCTCTTGTGCATTATTCCAATGTTTCTTTCACTGGTTCATTTAGTGCGTTAGTGAAATGTTCAGGCATATAAATTCCCACTTCACTATAGAAACAAATGTTTCGGACAAAATTTTCTTAATTTATAAAGCGCCATCAGAATATCTAAAATTTATTCTACATTTACATTTAAAATTTTGAGTTTTACTGCCCTCACCTCAGTTGACGCTCATTGAGGTGCTGCCTCTTATAAGCTGCCTAGATAGCCCTTTACCTTATATTTTAAAAAAATCTGATGTGTTGCACTCACATGACTTCCTCTATTCTTGTACTATTGCCACAAAACCTTGTTCCTGTATCTTCTTCACGTTAATTGAGGTAAATATTTGCAGAAATCATCTTGTTAATTTTCTTGTAGGTGCTAGGAAAATAAAGTAGGCTGTGAGCGATGGTAAAATCTTTTAAAACTGGTCACTATGTAAAGGCTTTGAAATTTCGTTCTCCTTGCACCACCAAGAGATAAAAAAGTGTATAACGTGCTTTCATTTGAGAAAAGTTTTAAGTATTGCAAAACTCACATAAATACCAAGGAATATCTCCGAAATGGCTCACTCCACAAAAAATTGCATTTGGACATAATTTGTGTGTTTTAACGAGATCTACGTTTCTTGTACAGAACGATTTGGTGTATCTCTTACGGTTTACAGATATACCCAAGTCATCAAGAGTAAACAGGACTGCATATATAGTTACAAGACTCATAAATAGCTAGAAAATTCAAAATAGGCATTTTGTTTGCCATATCTTAAACATATGGCATTTTTATCAAAATCATTAGACCCATTTTTGAGAAAATTAAAATTTTCGAAAAAGTTTCCACGTAAAGGATAGTTTTGGAGTGGAGAAATTTTCTTCAAAATCTTCGTGTCACACCCTTGAAAGATATTAAACTCAAATGCCAACTTTGGTTTTTAGCCGACTTTTCGTTTTTGAGTTATGCTGTTCACAGGCTGGCTGGCAGGCAGGCAGTTAGACAGACAGAGAGGCAAACAGACAGACAGACAGAAACACACATACATACAGAGAGGGATCTTTTATTAAATGCTTTTTTGGATTCAGGGCCTCGAAACATACATTTCCGGTAAAATCTGGACATTGAATTTTTGGATCCAATACAATACCTACTTTCCTTACTATACGTAGTAGAGAAAGTAAAAAAGTAGGCCCTTAACTTTATTGGTGTATTTAAAACTTATTCCCAAAATTCCATTCGTTTAGTTCACACAATATATACTCGTATATGTACGGATGGATTGAAGGATAAACCGATAAAGGGATAGATGGAGAGGTAAGCAAACGTGTAGATAGATCGACAGATAAGCGGACGGGTAGATAGATCGACAGATAAGAGGACGGGTGGATAAATCGACAGATAAGAGGACGGGTGGATGGATCGACAGATAAGAGGACGGGTGGATAGATCGACATATAAGCGAACGGGTGGATGGATCGACAGATAAGAGGACGGGTAGATAGATCGACAGATAAGAGGACGGGTGGATAGATCGACAGATAAGAGGACGGGTGGATGAATTGACAGATAAGGGGACGGGTGGATAGATCGACAGATAAGCGAACGGGTGGATGGATCGACAGATAAGAGGACGGGTGGATATATCGACAGATAAGCGAACGGGTGGATAGATCGACAGATAAGCGAACGGGTGGATGGATCGACAGATAAGAGGACGGGTGGATGGGATGGGATCGGGTGGGATGGGATGGGATGCGATCGAGGGAGGGACGGATAAATGGATGGTGTGGGTGGGGTGGATAGATGGGACGGATGATATGGATGGCGTGGATGGGATGGATGGGATGGACGTACGGACAGACGGACGGTTGGGCGGGTGCGTGTGTGGGTGGGCGGATGGTTGGACCAATGGATGAATGGATAGACGGACGGATCGATGTGGATGGAATTGATCTTCTGACTTTTTAATTATTCATTGATCGTCTGCAAACAAAAGTTTAATTTAAAATTACATTTCCTTTTTTAAAATTAGTTCTAAGTTGTTTCTTCCCTTCGGAGACATCAGAATTCTCCTTCATAAAATGTGCAAAATAAATTAACGGCTTCCGCCCAGCAGAAGATGGGGTCATGTCGTGAATGAGTTCAAAGAATGCCAAAATCTGTAGCCAGGTACCTGCTAGGAATACATGGCCAGTTAATTGTGTTAACAATGAGAGGGGTTTAAAAACATACATTGACCTGACGATTGAACTGAAGCCAGCAATTCTATATAAATTCTGCAAGCGTGTTCGTTCGTAACATGGCAATGCGAGATTCATGGATCCCAAATTAAGGACCTGAAGCTTGTATTAGCCAGTCTTTGCTGGACCCGGCATTCACAGGACTAATTTTCTTTCAAATCATGAACCTCTGCTTGTATTTTATATGAAATAAACAAAAAGGTAAGTGGTACATATAATTCTAAAACTGCTTTTCGATTGGGATCCAGGGTTGGCATTCATTAGGAGTTACCACCAAATTCGTATTTCTTATTACAACTGAACCTTTTCTGTGAACTATTCCAGGCTTTTGTTACTATCGGACACAGTAATCGTTAGAACTATTTTTGAAGAAATAAAAAATATCGAACACTTCAATAGAAGGTGTTCTTGGATGGGGGAAGCTCTTGAAAATTGTTGTCTCATTTTTAGAAGATAACGGAAATTGATATTTGGTATTTATCGGATTTTTCGTTTTTCAAGTATTCTGTTCACACACACACACACACACACACACACACACACACACACACACACACACACACACTCACACACTGATTTTTTCTAAAAAATGCTGTCTTTCAGGTTCAGAGGGCGTCAACAAATGTACTTTCGGTGGAATCTCACATCGAATTTTTGCTTCTATACTTCTTACTATTGTAAGTAGAGAGAGTAATTATGGTACCTACCAAAATATTTAATATTGGTATTTCACCGAAAGTACATCTTTTGAGATTCCCTGAATCAAAAAAGGAGATTTGTATTGCGGCTTACCAGTTATGCAAAACCCATTCAGAACGAAGAGGGCTTCAGAAGCTACTGCCAGAAAATTCAAGATATACATTTCATTTACAATTAAATTGTTAATAATTTTTTGAGAAAATCCAAATTTTTGAAAAAGTTTCCATAAAAGGGCTGGTTTGGGGTGGGGGATTTTCTTGAGAATCTTAGTGACCTATCTTGGAAGGTGTTGTTTGATATTTAATCAAATTATCGTTTTTGAGTCATGGACTTCAGGCATTATCTCAAAAACATATTTCCAGTGAAATCTCGACATCGAACTTTTTGGTGGAATAGAATAGGTATCTATTTCTCCTACTCATGAGTAGGCGAGAAAGTAAAAATTTCGTTATTCTTGATTTTCTCAAAAACAAGTCTAACGTTTTTGATTAGAAGACGCGATATTATTCCTATAGCCTGTCTCACCCTTAGATGACAGTATGGAGTTAAATGTGATATATCTGTCTCTATCTAGCGCATACAAGTTGCCATTAGTTCTTTCCGAGAAAGAAATGAATTCGCCACTACTTCTTTTACTTGAGTGCTAGATCTGAAGTAATATGTGTGTTGTTTATTGGAAGAATCCGTGAGAGACTATGGGAACAAGATGAAACACTGGCCTATAATTTATCCGAGGACGAAATATAGAGGAGGTGTGGTGGATGACTTGAGGGTTAATGAATCGCGGTTGTAATAAAGGTAAGAGCCGTCAAGATAAGAGGCAACATCTGGCATTCCCTGAAGCACTGCTCTGGATCAACCTGTTTGTCTGTGCTGCACCTGTGCTACCCGAAACTCACATGTGGGCAGATCGTTCGCAAGGTCAACATTTTAATGGCAACCCAATCTATTTCTATTTGCACTGAATACTTGTCCACCAACAGTTGCTTGATGGAGCAAAATATATTTATTTCAACATTCCAGTCAAGTGTAATCAATGACTTCTGTTCTAAATAGTGTTAGTTTTAGTTTGAACATTATACCGGGGAGAACAAAAAATTTACGAACCGGCTGCGTGCTGTTTTGCCTGTCCGTATTCGCGGCGCTCGTTGCCACCTGCCGCTATCATAGAAAGGGGCGCATGAAACCATACAACATTTTTAAAACTATTTTTAAAGGCTTTACTTATCAGCTTTATCAAAGGAGACACTGAAAGTGCTCACCGTCGCTTATTGGCGCTCTGAGAAACCTTTCTGCGCTAATTGCGCGCCATACACCATTTTTTCGTCATGAAGGAGTACTTCATGAACAATATTAGGTTCTGAGTTATAGGACCATTTTTTTCAGGTAACAGCTGACGCCCGTGAATACAAAACCTGAATACAATTTTGGAACCCTTTTTTAGAGAATTAACAGCGAGGGAGCGAGATTGCGGTTCCCCCCCCCCCCCCCCCCCCCCAATAAGACCCTGCAACAGCTAATACGGCCAATCTTTTGATTACAACAATTGAAGGTGTGTTTCAGGATAGAATTAATAGTATATCTTTGTGGACCACTCAGTCTCTCCACCTAACCCCCTGCGATTTCTATCTCTGGGGTAACTTAAAACATAAAGTGCACAAGACAAACCCACACGCCCTGGAAGAATTAGAACAAAATATCCGCCAGGAAAATGGCAACATTTCTCAACGTGAACTAAGGCGAGTGATGGATAGTTTCCTAAGGAGGTGTCAAACTGTATGGGCAACGACGATGGACAGTTTCAGCATCTCCTTCCATGAAGTTGGTAAGTAAAGCCTTTAAAAGTAGTTTTTAAAATGTTTTATGGTTTTATTCGCGCCTTTCTATGATATCCGCAGACGGCAACGAGCGCTGACGATGTGGACTGCCAAAACACCGCCCAGCCGGTTTGTAAGTTCTTTGTTTTCCCTTTATTACAATCCCTTTATTACTGCCGCACAGTTATGCGCATAGGTTATACAAGGAGGGGGATGTCTCGCGCTGCGATCAGTACCGAGCAAGTTGGTTTCAGACGGCAAAGCCTTTGGCCGGAATTCAGGAAGTAATGGGTTCGATATTCGAAGCCGACGTTCCTGACCCATGGATTTCTTCTGAGGTTTCATGGGGTCGCTAGGTGAAATCTGGGAAGGTTCAATGACATCCCTCGAATTTCCTCTCCCTTTGTTTCACCTCACTTCTCATTTCACTTCACCCTCAATCCGCTTGGTTCTTTCAGGGTTGATGCAAAAAGATGCTCTCTGTAAACCTCCGTCTACCGGCGGTGCGGTTTCCGGCTTCCGAGCCTCCCATGGTATACCCCCACTTCCGCGAGGAAGGGTGCTGGTTATAGTAAATGCCACCGGGGAGTTTCAATTTGGAACTGTTAGGGATCCAGCGCTCTGCTCTATCGGAGTTCCTGGTCCGACCGCGCGCTGTCTTCTCTCAGCTCATCCTTTCCTTCTGGGGCGCCCCCTTGTACAAAAGGCCACGTGCCACACGCCGAAGTCTCCATTCATAGCAGATAGTACCTTACATGAATCTCTTATTGCTACCACCCCTATGAGGAAGGGATGAGGTGAAGGAAACAGATGGCTAATGCAGCAAGCAGAAGGCCACAGAGACGTGCGGAAGTCCCAGGCCCGAAGACCCGTCCCACTACTGAAGCTGCCTAAGGAGGATAATGAACGACCCGTCGACTAAGCAGCACTCTAGTGTCTTTAATTTGAGCAAGTATTCGCACCTTCTCTGCAGGACCACCTTACGCTACGAAACAAAAACCACACCTCAAAGATCAGGTAGAACCGGAATTAAAGGCAAATGATGCAAAGAAAACCGTGATAAATGAAAAACCACCTCAGCATTTGCCTACGGACCAGGAAAAACTACGGAAAATCCAAAGGTCAGATTGGGCAGTCAAACCGGGGACCTCCCGCATGCGAGCCTCACGCATAACCGCGGAACAATCTCACTCGGTTACACTACAGTTAACAGATTTTCCATTTTAGCAAAGACATGTTTCTCCACTTCACTTTCCACACGATTTAGATTACTTGCAAGTGAGTTCATGAATTCTATCGGATTTTCAATTTCGCGAAAACACTTGTTTTTATTTTCCACGTGATGAAGTACAGATATAACCTCGACCACTAGCTTCTGCTGTGTGGAGGTTGCACTGAACAGTAGGAGCGGCCCTCAAAAGTAGCAGGTAAATCACCCCACGTTCCTTTAAAGGACAAGTCTGTCATACAATACATGTGAACCGTTTAGTTGGACATTTAGTCTAAAAGTTTAACAAATACAGCCACATTCCAATACACTTCGAAGAATTTGTGGATTTTGAGGTCATTGAAATTTGATTCTATATAATAAGCTAGGTTTGTTCTTTAAAATGACATCAAAGTGCTAATGAGTTGTAAAAAATGTCCCATCAGATAAAAATGTCTAACGTGGTTTAATTTCCCACAGAACGTTATGAGCCACGTATTTTGTTACATAGCATCGGCCTAGTACTCTCACAAAAAATTATGTAATGTCATCGAAATCCGGGCCCTAATAACGACTAGGGCCTGGAGTCTGAGGAAGTGTCACGTTTAAATTGTTGCAACACAAGCAATACTAATTGTACATAAACCCTTACAATGGATCCCAAATTATGAAAATATATATTTCTTAGGTCATTTGTTGCTCATTTTATGCCATTTTCTACCTACAGAGCATGACTCTCTTTTGGTTTCAGAACATCATTTTGTGATTTGCTTTTAAGATACTCACAAGATCAATAAAACGTTTATCTTGAATAGCTTGTGAACTTCTCTTCATTTGGAAGAAATACTGTGGCTCTTCAGTTGTTTCTCGTGATATCATGGACTCCCAAGTTCAGCACTTATGGCAATTCGCTTTTTAAGATCTGATTATCGATTTGATTTGGACTATTCCCCTTACACCTACAACGAAATGTGTAAAGAAATATTTCTGCAAAAGAATTTCTGTATTAACATAAAGTAGATAGAAAAATAGCGTTTGGTAAAAATAGTTTGTAGAAGTTATAAAAATCACTTATTCTTCTATCTGCTTTATGTTAATCAAGATAAACTTTTGTAGAAATTATATTATAGCTAACTTTCTTGTAGGTGCACGGGGTATACAGTAGGCTTGGATCGATGGTCAAATGTTTTAAGAGTGGTCGCTATATGATGGCTTTGAAATTCCGTTCTGTTTGCACGAGCAACAGATAAACAATTAAGAACGACCTCCCATTTGAGCACAGTTTATAACTATTGCAAAATTCTGACAAATACCAAGTAATGTCTCCCAAATAGTTCACTTCAGAGAAAATATCGTTTAACATAAACTATGTTTTAAGGAGATATAAATTTTTTGTACAGTAATATTTGGTTCATCTCTTCCGGTTTAACATTTATGCAAAAGTCATCAAGAGTAAGCAGGACTACATGAACTATAGCCAGAAAATTGAATATATACATTTCATTTGCCATAAAAATATCTACATATGGCATTTTAGAGGGCCAGTTTTGAAAAATTCAAAATTTTCGAAAAATGTTCCATGTAAAAGTAGTTTAGGGTGGAGCAGTGCTCAACATCTTTGTGTCGCATCCTTGAAAGATATTGAACTTAAACACAAACTTTGATTTTTAACCTATTTTTCGTTTTTGAGCTGTGCTGTTCAAAGGCGCGCGCGCACACACACACACACACAGACACACACACACACACACACACACACGAACATTTTCCTATAAATGTTTTTTTTTTTTCATTCAGGGGGCCTCAAAACATATTTCCGGTGAAATGTCGATATCGAAATTTTGGGTTGAATACAATACTTCCCATACCTACTACACGTAGTAGAGAAAGTAATAAACGATAATGAATGATGTAATTTTATGAATATTAGCAAACTTATGCCTTTGATATTCCACTTGACCGTGAGATGGAGAAACAAAGGCTGGGAAGCAGATCTCTCCGTAAGGAATTAGCATGGAAATGTGTGTATGATGACTTAAAAGGTAAACCCAGGACTTAAGGAGTTAACTGTAAATATGTATGTGTCGGCAAGCTGTCTGAGCAGATCCAGCTTCACCTTGAACAACACATGTTACCAAATAGGGAAATGTTCTGTACGTTAGCTGTTGTCAATGCCGCCCTCAACGCTGGAATCTTGCATCGCGATTCTTTCCTTTTTCTGCAACTTGTCCCCGAGATGCGTCTGTTAAAGTTCATACATCACTCGCAAACTAATACACGGGTCTAATTGGTTTGCTTTTCTAAGTCTTTAAGGATGAGAGAACGCTCAGAGCAGTGGAAAGTTATTTCGTTATCGTCTGTCTGTGTCAGAGGTGGACATAACACAGCGACCCCTCAAAGCACCACGGTAACGTATGAGACTGGCGTTCGCAAAAGCACCGGATTAGATTTCTGTCGACCCATTTTTCGTGCTTTTCCCTGGCTGGTAGGCCGATATTCGTGTCGTTTCCCATCTACCACGATTTCTTTTTCATTTCCCTTTAATTCAACTTCCTCCTTATCCTTCAGGTGTGGTTCTAGGTTTCCTGGCGTATGGTGGTGCGGCACATATGACGTGGATGCTTGCTCATAGGAAATAGTGGACACCAGAGGGTTGCTTGGTCGACGGATCGTTCATCGCTCTGTCTAGGCAGATACAGTAATGGGATGGGTCTTCAAGCGCTGTAACTGCCACGTGTCTCTGCGTCCTGTAGCCTCATGTGGTTACTTCATTTCATCCCTTCCTCCTGAGGTGCGCTAGCCACAACAGATCCATTTTTTATTTTTTAACAATTTTATTAACAACATGCTCCATTAAACGTAATACTCCGTGTTTGTGTTATTTTTACTTTCTCTACTACGTATAACAAATATGGGGAAATATTGTATTCGACCCATTGTGTGTGTGTGTGTTGTTCTGTGAACAGAGTTTAAATTTTACACCTTTCAAGGGTGCGACACGAAAATTTTTCGAAAATTCCTCTACCCTAAAGTACCCTTTACATGGACAATTGTTTGAAAACTTTGATTTTCTAAAAAATGTCTCTAACTATTTTGATTACCATGCCATATGTTTAAGATATTTTTATGAGAAATGGAACGTATACATCGAATCTTCTGGTTATAGCCCATGCAGTCCTGTTTACTCTTGATGACTTTTGCATAGCTGGTAAATCATAAGTGATAGACCAAATCGTACTGTACAAGAAACGTAGATCTCGTTAAAACACACAAGTTATGTCCAAATGCAATTTTTTGTGGTGAGAGCCATTTCGGAGATATTCCTTGGTATTTTTGTGAGTTTTGCCATGCTTAAAACTTTCTCAAATGGAAGGTCATTATATATACAATCTTTTTTTATCTCTTGGCGTGGCAAGGAGAATGGAATTTCAAAGCGACCAGTTTTAAAAGATTTGACCATCGCTCACAGCCTACTTTATTTCCCTAGCACCTACAAGAAAATTAACAATAAGATGATTTCTGCAAATATTTATCTCGACCAACATGAAGAAGATAGAGCAACAAGAGTTAGTAAATATTCTTACAAGACCTTCTTCAAGATAGTTGAGATAAACATTTGTAGAAATTGCGTTATTGCTTATTTTACTGTAGGTGCAAGGGGACAATGGGGCTTTGAACGATAGTAAAATCTTTTAAAGTTGGTCGCTATATTGAAGGCTTTGAAACTCCACTCTCTTTGCACGGCCAAGAGATAAACAAGTGAATAACCACCTTCCATTTGAGAAAAGTATGAGTATTGAAAAACTCACACAAACAGGAAGGGATACCTCCGAAATGGTTCGCTCAACAAAAAAAGCATTTGGACATAAGTTGTGTTTGAGAGGTAGAACTGGAACTTAAAAATTCAATGCCACAGCTGAGATTTGAACCACAGACCCTCCGCTACCAGGCGGGTGCTCTAACCATTAAGCTACTGTGACAGCCTGCCAGAATAACATTGAATTCTCAACCAGTTCGTATTTCACCCGGTAAACCGTTTGTTGGCATAAATAAATAATAAGTTGTGTGTTTTAACGAAATTTAGATTTTTGTACAGTGAGATTTGGTCAGTCTCTTACGGTTTACCACACGGGTCCGCAAATGTGTATTGACTGATGATTTGACGTAATACCACCGTCAGAGGTAAAGCGCTAGTAGCCCTCATTCAGTCCCCTCCCCTTCAATCAGCACACGTTCAAACCTAAACAAGCAGTCCAAGCAGTTGTGTAGCCCCATGGATACGACATGGCTCTTTCGAAACAACGGAAACAGAAGGTAACCTTCCCATTCCAAGAGGAGTGGGAAGAACCATATTGGCTGGCCCAATAGCTCAGTCGGTAGAGCACCTGCCTGCTAAGCAAAGGGTTCTGGGTTTGATTCCTGTTTGGAATTTTTTTCTCTATCCAGGTTTACTCCCTGACCTCCCCATAGTGTGGGGGTAAGAATGAGAGTGTGAATGTGTGTGTTCTAATGTATAAAAAAACCAGAGACTCAAAACCCACTGTACAACAGTTAACACTACTGCAGTATGTTTCAAAGTAAAGGCCGCCGATATGACCATAGAGTTAAAGGGGGGGGGGGGTGAGTAAATGAAATAATTTTTAAACAATTTTTGGGTACGCTTTGGCGAAAATGTGAAACCTCCGTTGCGTTCGAAAATAGACTGGTGTTTACAAGTCAAACATTAAATGACATTATTAACGTTATCACAAAAGCACAAGCAAGTCACAGGTAAGAAGCAAGCAAGCCACGAACAAATATTTGTTCGTAATTGTAACAATAACGTTTAAATATTCAATGAAGCTTCGTAGTCGAATGAAGAATTGCTTTACAAAATACATTTCTTTTATAAAATTTAAGCATTTAAAAGTTATTGTGAAAAATCGCAATTAAAAATAATCGAGGTTACGAATTTTTTAAAAAAAAAACGTAATTCTGAAATTACAATTACAAAATAACATGCTTTAGATTTATTTAGATTACTTGATATGGCAACATTTCCGTCTCTCACTTCATTTGTTGTGCATATTAGTGCTGTTTGACTCAACGTATGTCTGTGAGCAATGTTTTTCTAAACTGAAGTTCGTAAAATCTAAAAGCAGATTGCGATTGAAAGATGAAAACCTACGCGCTCTGTTGTATGTCACTACTTGTGAATTAACGTTAGACTTATGCGAAACTGTAACACCCCGGATACAGTAAAGGATAAATTAATGAAAAATGCATGCAGAAACCCTTTTAGTATATATATATATATATATATATATATATATATATATATATATATATATATATATATATATAGGATGGAAGAGAAGTCATTACATTCCTTCTAATATGTGCTTCATAGAAGCATTGCAAACAAAAAGCTCTGATGGCATTTTGTTCTTTGATCAGCCGATTTCGAAAAAATAAGTAGTGTTTGATCCAACTTGGATGCATAATTCCACAGGAACGTACCAAGATAACAGTTTGTTACTTGTAAGATGTGCAGAGTAACTTATTTCTGACATAGGTTCGGTAGTATTTATGCCATATCACACAGGGTTTCGAAATAATTAATCAATTAAAAGATGTAAAGTGTAGGGGTAGGGTTTAAGGGCCCGTTGACAGCTAGGTCATTAGGGTAAAAAATGTGAAGGAATACTCAAAGCAGCTTTTTCACACGTGCAGTAAGAATTCAACGTTGCGTTGAGGTTGGTCAGGGAATTGACCTGGTTTGTGCATGTAAACAGGTTTGGCACTTTTGCTTTCGCTTTAATGTTTTGGGAGCTAACGCTTGTGATTGGCCTACACTCGCACAGTTAACACGGAAGGACAAGGCAGGGTATTTATGTTCTCAAGAATCACCGTTATTGTGTTCGTTTAAGTACTGAGCTTGGGAAAGTGACATCCACACAATCTGCAGTGTTACCAGCTTGTTTTCGAGAAAACTAAAATATCTCCGTAGGAAATGGACAGAGACAAAAACGTAAGATACAAAATGTATTCTAAATATCGAGATCTATCACTGGTTTAAATTAATGTAATGACTTCCCTTCCACCCGGCATATGTACGTGCGTGTGTGTGTATGTGTGTGTATGTGTGTGTGTGTGTGTGTGTGTGTGTGTGTGTGTGTGTGTGTGTGTGTATACACAGCTTTCAAATTCCCATCTTCGAACCGTGCGTCATTGCATGCCGGGTTGCGTTTCCTGACGTCACCATTTGTGCAATCGCGACGACCATTTTGCCGACTCCTGGTTTACCAACTATGCAAAAGTCATCAAGAGTAAACAGGACTACATGGGCCATAGCCAGAAAATTGAAAATACACATTTCAAAGTTTTTGAAAACTTTTGCATGTAAATGGTAGTTTGGGGTAGAGGAATTTTCCTCAACATCTTCGTGTCGCATCCTTGAAAGATTAAACTTAAATACCAACTTTGCTTTTTAACCGACTTTTCGTTTTTGAGTTCACAGACCTTTCTAAAACTTTTTTTTTTTTTTAAATTCAGTGGGTCTGAAAACATATATTTCCGGTGAAATCTCGACATCGAAGTTTTGGGTGGAATACAATGCTTCCCCTACTTATACGTAGTAGAGAAAGTAAAACTCCAGGTAAATCTCGTCAAAGCAGATGCAAGTTAATGTAGCGTTAACCATTTTCGAAATATTCTTAGTCATTCCCTTGAATTCACAAATAGATGGCTTTTTAAAAATGTGACTCGCTTTAGACAGCTGTATTCTTCCTATATACGTACGTGCAATGAAATCGATATTGTATATGTATATGGAAATATATATTTATTAACAAGATGTATGTAGTAAAATATGCTTTTGTAAGAACAGCTTGTAGAAGAGTGAATAGAGAAAGGATGTGTATGGAAGGCAACAATTTTGTTGTTGTTGTTGTTGTTTTAGTGACACGAACATTCTCACGGACGAAAACATACGTGCCGAGAAGGTATCGAACCCGTGGAACTTCGTGCGAAGGAGCACCAAAGCCAAAGGCTAACGCTCACTGCCACAAGGACGCCATGATGATGATGATGATGATGATGATGATGACGACGACGATGATGATTATGATGATGATGATGATGATGATGATAATTTGATTATGAAACCACATATCAACTTGAACAATATGTCTCCGTGCCTCGTTAAAAACTATAAACAAACAATAGCTGCTTTTTAACACTCCACTGGCGGTTTTTGTCCCTTTTAGGAAATGCAAGTAATGTAATATTCATGACTTCTAAAGCGTGTAATCGTGAATGTGACTGGACCTCCATGCTCTGAACCAAAATGAATTTCAAGTCTATTGAAGATTCTTAAGTTAAGTGGCGGTTCCAGAGACCGGATATGTCCTACATTTCAGAGCAGTTCGTGATCTGCTTCCATGACATTATCAGACATCAAAGAAATCCAGTTCTGGTAGAATTTGTTGGCTTCCCCAGTGTATGGCTTTATTTAGTCAAGACATGTAACAAGTTGGTCAGTGACAAGCGGCCTTGCATTGTTTATTCCCCATGCCGTTGCTCTGCAGGCATTGTGCGAGTCCACAAGGTGGTCCTGTAGCCTTCTTAATGGGACGATAACGAAGTTAACTATGCGCCCAAGTCGTTAGAAAGACACTTCATTTGTTTCAGACGGTAGCACAGCCATCTGTTATCATTACAAAAGGTCGTCAAATCGATGACCCTGTTTTCACATTCTGTACTGTTTACCTATTAGTAGATAAAATATGTGCTGTTTTCTACCTGAAAAGTATGTATTACATTCAAATAACCTTCTCTACCTATTATCGTTTATTACATTCTCTTCTACCTAGGTAATTATAAGTAGGTAGACGAATCACTGTATTCCACCTGAAAATTTGGAACTGATTTTAAGCGGAAATACACGCTTTGAGGCTCCATGAATTTAGAAAAAGGTATGTGTGTGTGTGTGTGTGTGTGTGTGTGTGTGTGTGTGTGTGTGTGTGTGTGTGTGCACACACACACACATGTAAATTGCATTACTCAAAAGCGAAAAATCGTTTAAGTACCTCACTTATTATTTAACTTCAGCGTCTTCCAAGGGTGCTACAATAAATTTTCAAGAAAACTGTCCCACCCCACACTACCCCGTTTTATTGCAAGTAACACTACCGCATAATTCGGCAACAATGCTTTTACGACTTCTAGCCTCATATCGTTCTGTTCTTTGTCGTTTGCTCTTGGATGAAGGTGTTCCTAATAGTAGGAACAGTGCTAATGAAGCTGCTTTTTTAATAACTATGTCTATTCATAATGGAGCCCTTAAAATGGAAGGAACATAAACAAGAGCAAACAGTGTTTTCCTTTGCAAAATTCTACCAATATTCTATATATTTTGACAGACTTGTCTCCGTCTGGAAACGAGTGAAAATGAATTCCTTTGTATGTTTCGCTGCTCACATTGCAGCCATGTGCACAACATTGAGGTATTTTATTTTTCACTATATTACGTAGTTTGTATAATACTAAACTGACTCAGTAACACCACCACAAAATACACTGCCCATGAACTTCAATGCCAACAAGAACAATTTATGGAAACGCATTAGTGCATATGCAGCAGTACGCAAGTTGTAGATTTCCACGTATCGGCAGCACGCGGATGGAGTTGATGACGTGTAAAGTGTTTAATATTTGGCTTGCACAACGATAACGGTATCGCTTAGGGAAAAAACAATCTTACCACCGCATTTTAAAGACCACAAGCTTCGTTTAGGAAGAAATATGATTTTTGTGTGTCGTTCCCCTTTAAGTGATTGGCGATATAATGCCTAAAGTAAATAAAATGTTCACTCTGGTTTACAGCAATATGTTGCTGAATTTAGTGGCATCTTTATAAGTGATGGAAGAATTCTGTTCTGTCAAAAATGTGGGAAATCAGAAAATGCAGACCAGCGATCTCAAGTCTTGCAGCATTTAGCAGGTAGTAAATATATAATAGCCACTTCACGTGCAACTTCTAGATAATTTCTTTTATGTGAAGCAGCTTTCTCTTCACGCACTCTAGTTCGAAAAAGTTCGGGATATCATGCAGATTTATGGACAACTTTTCTTTCGGGTGGTATTTCTTTATATAAATTAAGAAATCTGAGTTCAGAAATTTTCTCACGAAATACATAGATTTTGAAACATCAGAAGAATCACATTAAGGGAATGGTATGTGCCGGCCTGCTGCGAAGAAATGCTAAGATAACTCAGAGCAAATTCTGAAAATTAAAAAAAAAAAAAAAAAAAAAAAAAAAAGACAAGCATTTACCAATCACCAGACTCTAACGGTACGAAAGTGGGAAATGTGTAAGTGGGCTAGAAAATGAAATACTCGTAGATTCCCCACGATGTTTTCTGTTAGCATGTGGAGAAATATCAGCATCGAATCATTAACCTAACAATGGTTCGCTTATTCAACGAATCTCTGCAATTCTTATGGGCGAATGGCGTGAATTTTTTTGCTCTTAGTTATGAATGTTGCTGCAGATATGAAGGAGGGAGCCGAAGGCCTTTCTGTAAGCTTCTCACACGTGATATGCGTACATAACTTGCATAGTATATACCAGTTTACACAGAGTATGTGAGCAGATACATACATTATATCCTAAAGTGTACAAATTAATCTCAAATGGCAAAAAGGCATTTGTGAAAGTGCCAGCAAGAACTGATTTGTTCAGGGCCAGAACTCTTACTTCCACCTAGACCAATAGTTGTTCTTTGGGGGACATGGTTGAAAACAGCAGTGTGTTGCGGAAACAATTTTGAAAATTTTAAATCGGTGTTTGAAGAAATAAATAAAGATGACGCTTCTTCATTTGAAATTCTTCAGAACTTACTCCACGACAGTGCACTACATGAAAATTTTCGAAAAATGTTCCATGTAACGGGTAGTTTACGATGGAGGAATTTTCTTCAAATCTTCGTGTGGAATTCTTGAAAGATATTAAACTTAAATAACAACTTTGGTTTTTAACCTATTTTTCGTTTTTGAATTATGTCCACTGACAGGTACACACACAGACACATAGAGAGGCACGGACCTTCTAAAAATGCCTGCTTTGGATCCAGGGGGCCTCAAAGCAGACTTCCGGTGAAATTTGACATCAAGTTTTGGGTCGAATATAATAATTCCCCTGTTTACTATACGTAGTAAAGAAAGTAAAAAAGTTCATTTAATAGAACACATTTTGCATTTATATCGCATTTAATGTGATTTTAATACTTTAAGTCAATTACGCAATTTGAGAGACCGTCAAAATGCACTGAACAGTCGTTTGTGGGTCATGAAAAATGAAAACACACGAGCACAATCCTTTATGAGGACTTCGCATTGCTGTAGGTAGGTATAGGGGAACCAGTTCAACGGCAGTTCCCAAGAATTCAATATGGCCGGACATTACATTAAATTGCAGTGGCCATTATATCAAAAGGCAGTACTGCCAATTTACACAATAAAATTATTATTTATAACCTCAAATATCATAGGGCTAAAGTAACCAGAATACTGCAGTTTCACCCATTTTCTGGTATTGTTTTGTTTGTTTCGGTACCAAAACAAGACACTCGCAAACCTGGTTCTCGAGAAGCTTGTTTCGGTTGGTTAGGGCGGTCTTACTTGTCTGGTGTTTACGGCACGGTGCAGTGACCTTGCCCTGCTGCAGTTGCGGTATTACTTGTTTTCGGCGTATCTTTCCAGATCATAATTCCGTCCATAAACCGTGTTAATAAAACTAAAAACGAATTATTTTGCGACCAGTTGGCGGTACTAATGTAATGCAATAGTTCGAATATCACCAAATATAACCAGACCACGCCATAATGTGGGGGAAATGTCACAGTTTGTTTTTGGGGTATTCCAATAAGCCGTTTCCTCTATAATATCGCTGCTACTGCGGCTGTAGCTGTAAGTAAATAATGTTGAGGTAGACACTAAACGCCTGTTCTGACAGAAAGACTTCGTCAACAGATAGATCCACGTGTTTTACCATGTTCGTCCTTGAGCTATGGATGAAGTAACATTGCATAGCGACGTTATTACTCAGTTCCGTTCCCACTTACCTACTTGAACTGTAGCACTTGAGTGTGAATTACTCTGGCGACAACATGGTTATGCATCTGTGTATTGACACCATTTACAGCCGTCTACTTGTGGGTGGCGAGAGTACCACATTCGTGTCGAAGAGTTTCAACTGTCTTACACATTAATCACGGCGCCACACTATCGAAAATGTTAAGGAGCATGAGAACCCTAACATTTTTACTTTCTCTACTGGTAAGTAGGGGAACTATTGTATTCTATCCAAAAATTCTATGTCAAGATTTCACCGGAAACATATGTCTTGAGACCCCCTGAATCCGAAAAAAGCATTTTAGAAAAAGGCCCGCGTGTGTGTCTGTGTCAGTCTGTGGACAGCATAACTCAAAACCGAAAACTCGGTTAAAAACCAAAGTTGGTGTTTAAGTTTAATCTCTTTCAAGAATGTGACACGAAGATTTTGAGGGAAATAGTCCCACCCTAAACTAGGTACCCTTTACATGGAAGATTTTTCGAACATTTTGATTTTCTTGAAAATGGCTCTAACGATTTTGATTAAAATGCCATATGTTTGAGATATTTTTATGACAAATAAAATGTATATCTTGAATTTTCTGTCTATAGCCCCTGTAGTCGTATTTACTCTGGATGCCTTTTGCATAACTGGTAAAGCGTTAGAGATAGACCAAATCATACTACACAAAAAATGTAGATCTTGCTAAAATACACAATTTATGTCTCCATAAATTTTCTTGTAGGTTGAACCATTTCGGAGATATTCCTTGTTATGTGTGTGAGTTTCAGAAAACTTAAAGCTTTCGTGAAATGGAACACCGTTGTTCATATTTTTATATAAGTTACGTGTGCAAAGAGAACGGAATCTCAAAGCTTTAAAAGATTTGACTATCGCACTAAGCCTACTGTATTCTAATATTCCCCTTGCACCTACAAGGAAATAAGCAATAAGATAATTTGTACAAATGTTTATTTTAACTAACACGAAGAAGATATAAGAACAAGAGTTTGTAAGAATGGTTAGTACAAGAGTAGAGAGGCTCCTGAATAAAAAAAAAAAAAAGCATTTCTAGAAAAAGGTCCATGTGTGTGTATGTATGTGTGTGTGTGTGTGTGTGTGTGTGTGTGTGTGTGTGTGTGTGTGTGTGTGTGTGTGTGTGTGTGTGTAAACAGCATAACTCAAAAACGAAAAGTCGATTGAAAACCAAAGTTGGTATTTAAGCTTAATATCTTTCAAGGGTGCGACGCGAAGATTTTGAAGAAAATTACTCCAACCTAAACTACCCTTTACATTAAAAAAATACGTAAACTTTGATTTTTCTCAAAAATAGCTCAAGCTATTTTCATTAAAATGCCATATGTTTAAGATATTTTTATAGTAAATGAAATATATATTTTGGATTTTGTGGCTATAGTCCATGTAGTCCTTATTATTCCTGATAACTTTCACACAACTAGTAAACCATATGAGATAGACCAAGTGTTACTGTACAAAAAATGTAGATCTCGTTAAAACGCGGAATTTGTCAAAATATCCTTTTTGTGAAGTGAACTACTTCGGAGGTATTAGGCACTTGTTATTTGTCAGAATTTTTGCAATACTTATAGACCGTTCTCAAATGGGAGGTCGTAATTCATTTTTTTTATCCTTTGGTCATGCAAAGGGAGCGGAGTTTCAAAGTCATCATATAGCGACCACTCTTAATACATTTGACTATCGCTTAAAGCCTATTGAATTCCCCTTACACATACAAGAAAATTAGCAATAAGATAATAAAATTTATACAAATGTTTATCTCGATTAACATGAAGTTCATAGAGAAATGTTTGTAAGAATAGTTTGTGAGAGAGTAGAGAAAGTCATGTGAGTGCAACACGTAATGTTCTATGTAATTAACTGCAATGGCCAAATCGACGGCGTTTTACCTTTGGAACATGGCTTATGACAATGGTCTTATAGCTCATGTATAGATACTACTTTTTTTCTTTCCTTTCTCTGGGTTTGTTCATTAGATCACACGCATATTCGCACTCTCATTCATATTTCCAGACTCTGGGGAAGATAGAAAATAATCTCGGCTAGAAAAAAATTCCCATTCCACCGGAAGGGAATCGAAACCGGGACCCCTCGCACACACTACCAACTGAACTGAGGAGTCAGCCTAATCGTAAGATTATCTGCTTAAACGCGTAATGAATTAGGCAAGTCGTCTGTTCCAAAATCACAATATATAATTCAAACTTCTCTACTGTAGTCTGGTATCTCGGAAAACACACACGCACGCACGCACGCACACACGCACACACATATACATACGTAACATACGTTACCGCCTGAGCCATCTGCGTGGTTTATTTCTCGGCCATAACAAACTAATGTAACGAGAAGAAAATCGGAGGTTTTTGATGTTCTAATGGAGTTACGGCAGAAGAGATAAACATGTCTATTTATACTGTTTTTTTTCTTCTTTTAATTTTGACATCAAACTGAAAATTTAAGGTTGAAAAGGGACCATTTCATTGGTAAGAATTTCTGAAGTTTACTGAAAAATGCGAATTAAACTGGTCAAAACCTATTAAGCAACAGGACTGAAAAGTGATTAGACAAAAAATACACTTAAAACAGAAATGTCCATTAGAATACTCTACTGATATGACTTTAAATTGACACACACTACCAAAATTACTAAATGAAAGTATAGGTATAAATATAATAAACAAAGAAAACAGAAAACCAACTGTATTTAAATTGATAGCAAAAGTGGAACATGAATGGTTTTAATTCAACTTTCCGTCCAGTTGTATTAGTTGAAAACAGTACGATGTACCATAAATAGTGCAAACATTTTGAGTAATTAAATCTCAGAGCATGAAAATGTTATTAAATACGAGTAGCAGTGATAAGCATTTCACGGAAACTTTTCACATATCATGAACCAGTAGCTTGCTTTACCAATGCCATCTACTGCAACATCTGGAATCAACATTTTAGGTCACTGAAACTGCTAAAATCAAAGGCACCGCTTGCTAACTCCTTCCTTGATTTATCTCAGCGGGTTCTTGAAGTAAGGCTACACATTTTGCTAAACAAGGTTTACAAAAACTGTATTAGCCTGACGTGCCATTTATAAAGCTCGGTATCATTTATCAACATGGTTAATTAAGATGGTCTGCGAAAACGGTAAATAATTTACTATGAACTACATAGTAAATGCTATGATTAGCAGGAAGCAGTTGAAGGGTTACCAAGTAGAGCAATACTTCAAGCCAGTCTAGCTAATGGAGGTCAATAACAAGTGACTGTATGACTGTCAGCTTCTTCACGACGTAGTACATGTCTGTGCATTCTAACACTCAGTTCTCACATGACTTTCGCAACTGTTATAAACCCTAATAAATGGACGGTCTACTTTGAAAGACTCGTTTATACCAAACAAATGGGATGTGTACACACACACGCACGCATGCACGCACACACGCACACGCACACACACATACATACACATACTCTCTCAGACACAAACACACACTTGTCCAAACACACTCACACACACGCACACAGTCTCTCTCTCTCTCTCACACACACACACTCTCACATACACACACACACATACTCTCACGTACACACACAGACAGACAGACACACACACATACATACACATACTCTCACATACACACACTCACACACACATACACACTCACACTCACACACACACACATACACACACAGAGACAGACAGACACACACAGAGACAGACAGACACACACACACATACACATACTCTCACATACACACACACTCACGCACACACAGAGACAGACACACGCACACACAGAGACAGACACACGCACACACAGAGACAGACAGACACACACACACAGAGACAGACAGACACACACACATACACATACTCTCACATACACACACACTCACACACACACAGAGACAGACACACGCACACACAGAGACAGACACACACACACACACACACACACACACTTTCTCAAACACACACTCACATACACGCATACACACACACACTCCCACATACACGCGCGAACATGCTTTTTATTACCAAGAGATTCTCTCAAAATGTGTGTGTGTGTGTGTGTGTGTGTGCGTGAACAGTACAACTCAAATAGGAAAATTCGGTTAAATACCTAACTTGGTATTTAAGTTTAGCATTTTCAAAGGATGCAACACAGATATTTTCGTGAAAATATCACACCTCAGACTGCCCTCTAAATGAAACATTTTGATTTCTTCAAAAATGGCTGTAATGATTTCGATTAATATACCATATGTTATTAAGTATATTTTCATGCTCTGATTAAAACACACGATTTATGTCACCACAATTTTTTCTGCACTAAATCATATCCGAGATATTCTTTGTTATTTATTTGAATTTCCTGTTACTTACACTTTTCTCAAATAGGAACTACTTTTTTAATGTCCTGGACATGCAAAGAGAATGGATTGTCCAAGTACTCACATTGCGGCCGGCTCTTAAAGGATCTATCACTTACAAGGAAGTATGAAATAAAACCATTGCGACAAATGTCTATTTCAATTAATAAGGAGTGGATAGAACAGAAGTGTTTTTAGGAATAGCTTGTACCAGAGTGAGTGCACATATTAGAATTCTGTTTTTAACTCTCTGTAATGCGTTTTAAAGGATTACTTACAGTTTGCAATATAGGCCTACTGGATGCAATATATGTAGGACATATTTTACGTACACCGATGAATAAAAAATAATAAAAATGAGTCATGTCTGGAACGCCAAATTAGTCTAAGTCTTACACGGCACAGTGCCTTGTTTACACCATCCGGGATACAGTTGTGTAGCGGCAGCAACAATTTGTCACAAGTTCCAATTCTTAATCTTACTAACCCATATAATCAATCCTTGTTCGCTGTCTTTTTTTTTTTTTTTTTTGGGGGGGGGGTGCCCAGGTATACGCATTTTCTGTTGCATTGTTTCTCATGCTGGGCATGTTCTGGGAAACATTTCCATAATTCCACACAGCGGCACATTCTGAAGTAAAACATTGGAAAGGGATGAAATGGCGATTAAGCCAGTTTTCAAAATTTGTAAATGCTAAGTGCCACTGCTCTGCGATTTATCATATCGTTGACTTCTGCTGTCTGGCGCACAACTCTGAAGAACATTTCTATTTGACCAGAATTAAATTATCTCGTTAAAACAGAGTGAAAATGAACGTTCACCACATATCACACACATTTTCAGTGGATAGTGTTGTTAGAATCAACGCTTTATAAGTTTCGTTGCTCAGAAACTATTTTCCAGAATTAAAACTCTGTTTTTTATGTTTTCTATATATCGAGACAACTCATTCTCTAATTCTCATCGTCAATTGAGAAAAACTATGGACTTCTTATGTGACTGTGATCTGAAGTCACGGAAAATAACTCACCGTGAAATATTTCCCATATATGATATTGTTACACCAGAAGATGAAAAGATCTGTGATCTAGAATCCACTTATGTAATTCTTTGTCATTTTTTCAAGAGTTGTAACATCGAAATCAGTTCACTACTAAAGATATCTTTTACTCATTTTACATTCATCTTTTAGAAATGCGTTGGATCTACGTGCTTTCTCGACAAAAAAAGGCACTGGTGTTATTTGTAGCTCCTGAATTCCGCACAATTTTTTTTTCACACACTCTCTTGAAATAATTTCAGTTCCATTGTTTGTTTGTTTGTTCGTTTAGTCCCACTACGAGCAGAGCTTAGGGACATTGAGCACGTCATAAAATGAAGAACATGCTCATGACTAACAGACTACTCACCACCAATAATACTTTTATTTCTTTGTAAGAAAGAAGAGAAAAGCAAAAATGTTTTTGTCTTTTTTTAAATTTCAAGCTACCACCATTACAAGAGTAAACTACACAAAATAACACACATCATGTATAATCAGCCATATATTTAATATTTACTTGTTGATGGGATATTAAAGAATTCCTCAACACTATATATGTTATACAAAGGTATACAGGTTTTTCTTAAAGAGTTCATGTTGACTATGGTAGCCTAATAGCTTTAGATTACATACATATTTTTATTGCAGAGTAGTAACACCCTTTTTGAAGCAGTTTTTAAGTTATTTATTGGTCTGTGCAAATCACCTGCACAGAACCTCGTACTGTGAGCATGCACAGCAAGGTATGTTATGTTACCATAATTATCAGCAAGATAGTTCAACTAAGAACATATGTATTCACCAAGAAGAGTAAGAATTTTTTGGGGGTTCCGAATAATAGCCTAAAAGAATGACAGGAAGCAACACCACAAAAAATAAGTATGGCTTTGTTGTAGATATAAGAACAATTATCAACTTATAAAATGTGGTTCACCATGCGATGGATTTGAAATTTGATATTCTTTGCATGATCACAGACAAAGCAATTAGCAACTTACCGCTTCAAAAATACTAAGCGTTACATACACCTGACAATGAACAATTGAACATTAATCTTTAAGTGACGCGTTGTTACAATATACATCAAGTAAATTTACTATGGCGTTCTTTATCATTGTTGGAGATCTGATTCAAATAAACTTTATTTCATAAACGTTATATAATTAAAAACCCTAAGAAATCACATCGCACTTATATCGCGACCTACTTATATTTCAGAACAGATGGTACTCTACAATCATTAACTAATTACATACAATCATACAACCTTTACATTTATCTCGCTATTAAATTGAAGTAAATACGTGTAACAGCACCGAATGCTATAGGCCCGTGGTAATGAACTAGCTCAGAGCTGTAAAAACCTAACGTCGAACAAGGTGACTCTGACGGCCACAATTGCAACTTCTTGCAATACCGTAACTGCCATAGGAAAAGAAAAACTGCCGAGACTGATGGAGCAATTTAAAAATGCAATACCAGCGGCACATTTAACGTATCCTTAGCTTCAATAGTTGTCTTTGTCTGAAATTGAATTTGCTCAGATCTAATTTGCTCTATTTGGTTACTAATATCAGCTGCTAACTGGCTTTGCTTGTTAATTTCAGTAGCGAGCTGACCTTGTTTCTTTGACATTTCCCTAGATATTTCTATCAGATCACTGGCTATATTGTCTTGGTTTTTTCAGTGATTTTCCTAGCTATTTCTGTCACCTAGCTATTCTTTACTGTTGAGTTGTAAACTCCAGTTTCATCTGTCTCAACAAAGTAATTATGTTCAGATTTTCCTGGCTAACATTATTCTGTTCTACCTTAACCTCGTTATTTGTGTTCTCTACGAGATCCCTTTTTTCCCAATTTCTTTACTCATTTTCTTATATTCAGCTTGGACTACTCTACCACTTAAATACATGCCATGTTATTAAATTTAACTAATAGCTTTCTATGGCAGACACAACATTTAATGGCGGCTAATAGTCAACTATTACTATTCTCTTTCCTGTTTGCAAATAAATTTTGTGAGTGAAAATATTTATACTACCGGCTTTACAATGTGATTTCACAGCGCCGCAAGACGTGGCAAGCCTCTGATTGGATGTTGTGTTGACCAGCTCCTTCTGTCAACCGCCATTAAAATGTGTGTTGCCTACCATTTTTACTTTCTCTACTGGTAAGTAGGGGAAGTATTGTATTCCACCCAAAAATTCGATGTCGAGATTTCACCGGAAATATATGCTTTGAGACCCCCTGAATCCAACAAAAGCATTTTTAGAAAAAGGTCCGTGTGTGTGTGTGTGTGTGTGTGTGTGTGAGAGAGAGAGAGAGAGAGAGAGAGAGAGAGAGAGAGAGATTAAAATCGCCATATGTTTGAGATATTTTATGCCAAATGAAATGCATATCTTGAATTTTCTGGCTATAGCCTGTAGTCGAATTTACTCTGGACGACTTTTGCATAACTAGTAAACTGTTAGAGACAGACCAAATCATACTATACAAAAAATGTAAATCTTGCTAAAATACACAATTTATGTCTGAATAAATTTTCTTGTAGGGTGAACCATTTCGGAGATATTCCTTATTATGTGTGTGAGTTTCGGAAAACAAAAACTTTCGTGAAATGGATCATCGTTGTTCATTTTTTATATGTTAAGTGTGCAAAGAGAACAGAATCTGAAAGCTTTAAAGGATTTAAATATCGCACAAAGCCTACTGTATTCTTATATTCCCTTGCGCCTACAAGGAAATAAGCAATAAGATAATTTGTACAAACTAACACGAAGAAAATATAGGAATAAGAGTTTGTAAGAATGGTGACTACAAGAATAGAGAAAGTCATGTCAGATTTTTAATTTTGGCTGTTACATTTTGCGCTCTAGATGTCACCCACGTCTTATTTCTTCTGTTCCTTGTGGTCCCTAGATTGTGTTACAGATCTCTTGATACCGCGATGACCCTTAGCTTCAGATTATGTTGACGTCTGGACGTTCCTGAAACTTTTTTTTTTTTTTTTTTTTTGTTTTTTGTTTTGTTTTAAGTTTTCTTATTATCTTTACTTATTTAATTTATTTTCTTTCTCAAATCTATCCATGCACCACACTGTGGGGCTCCTTTTTGTAATGGTATTGTTTGTCAATGATGCTGTCAATTGCCAGAATCATAACAGCGCCGCCGGTGTGCGGGAATTTTGTCTTGAAGCAGTTCTTTTACCTGCCAGTAAATCTACTGACATTGGGCTGTCACTTTAAAGCACACTTAAAAACCATCGTTGTGGGCCGGATTTGAATCCACGACCTTGGGATCAGTAGGCCAGCGCCTACCCAACTGAGGCACCCCGACCCACATGGTATACATTTTTACATATAATGCATTTTTGGTGGTTTGACCTACTCCACTGGGTTGTGGGCCATTATACTAATAAATACCTATTTCGATTCTAACGAATACTTGAGAGAAATGAAAATGTTGGACACAGATTCTTTTATTCAGGTTTTAGTTCTTGAGAAACAAAATATAAACTTATAAGTTTAGCTTGGAGTTTTAGTTCCTAAATCTTAAATTAGGTACCTAATGTAGGTTCTATCACAAATCAAATTGGGTTTTAAAATTACAAAACTATGTGAACAGAAAATGACTTTTATTTTTCACCACAAATTAGCCGAAACATTTTACAATGTCTTCATTGTACACATTCATAATTAGAGTCGCTATAAACAACTGATACCTTTTCTAAGACTTCCATTGAGAAACTGCATCGCTTGTCAGACAACGCCATCTTATACACCGAAAATGCGCGTTCCACATCAATTGATGTCACCGGAACATATCTAAATGTTGTATTAGACGCAACGGAACAGTATATTCATATTCAGGTGTTTTGCCAGACTTGTTTGAACCACTGATTTGAGTTTTTCAGAAACTTTTTCCCCAATATAACCAGGAACCAAGTTGATATTTTCTGTCACCTCTTCTATCAATCCCAGTTGAGTATAGACCGGTATGCCTGAAGACTAGAGCGTTAATATTGGGAGCCAGAATACATCATGTACTTTGATGAGTGCAATATCATGAACAATTGTTGGGTCCTGCAGAAGTTCTTTAGCTGGAGTAATGCTCACCTCATCCTCCCCCAGTTTCAAAACAATGTTCCTAATGTCCTCCATATTATGCATTGTTCACTGTGATTGCTGTCAAGGCATGACAGGCATACAGGCTGACACAGTGTTTCCACATTACCAAATGAAGAAATTGAAACACGTAAAATTAGGTAAAATTGGGTTCTAACGTGAAGTTAGGTAGTTTTAGGTTGTTTAGAACCACCATTTTCGAAAACATATTTCCATAATTAGTATACACATAGCTTTTATTTTCCATACATCATGAGGAAGAAAATAGGTGTTTACCCAAAATCCGAGGTCTGCTTATAAGAAACAATATTTTTCCTTATTTTAGTGTTAATTATATATTCAAATTACTATTCTTCCATGATAAGCGATAAGTAAAACTCACCCCCAACACTTTATACTCATTTTAAGCATTTCTCTACAAAATTTGAAGGAAACTGAACGAAAACTGTATTGTGTGAAACATTTTGAACACGAAAAACAAAAAAGAGATAAACAAAATTGAAATTCTAAAGGGCTATCTGGCCTTGTGCGCAGGTACATTTATAAACCTGGGTACAATTATTTCTAATCTGCATTAATAGGGATCAAATACATATTATGATGCTAGGGGATTTATCCCAACACAACAAATTGACTTTTGAAGGATTTCGTTCAATCTTCACCGAAGTATGCCTGTATGTGGTAAAGGTCTTCTTTGTCACTAAGTGATGCTGGCTGTGGATGATGCGTTTTGTCAAGATTGCACTCATTTTATATGATATGTTTAATGTTTCTATGAGTTTTTGATGGCATTTACCCTCTTGAACCTCCCCTTCGTTGCTTATTGCTTAAAGAAAGTATCTCCACTATAAATGCACAGCATTAATTCCTTAGGTGTGTTGGCTAAGTCAGAGAAATAGCCCTGTTCGCGTGCAGCTGTGCGGATAAATTAAATTCGTTTCACGTTTGCGAAAAAGTAAAATACATTTCATTTCACATCTTTTTGGAATACATAACATATCCAAAATAATTTACACAGAGAGCCCTTAAAAAGTCGTATTACAGCGATTTCCTCAAGGGCGTAATTTATGGGCTGTGGAGTTTACAGGTGGTAGTCTGAATCGAAAGGCTTCAACAACCGGAGGTATGAGTTAGAATCTCGGTTGAAATATGCTAGCTGAAGAAGATTTGCCCTTATCCTAGCAAGATGAATGCAGTACTCCAAAATCTATGGAATGAGAGATCATTAAACTACCTGAAGTCTTCCTTTCATTTATTAATTATTCACCACCCGATATGACATGTGCGATTAAATGTTACAACAATAATATTAATATAATAATGTTATATTATTAATAATGATAACAATGAATATAATGATAATAATAATTATAATAATAAGGGAGATAAGTTATAAGCTTAATAGTTTGATAACTTCTTTAAATTCTACCAATAAATCAATCTATTTGTCTCAAGTTGAACTCCTTCACTAATATACTATTGAACTCATTTAATAATTGTAAACTTCTACAAAGACTTCCTGTTATAAAGTTAACTTCACAGGCACAAGTTTTTGTGAAACAAATGGAAATTGCACAAGTATTTGTTGTAGAACTATTACAGATATAGGTAATGTAAAAATTAAAGGTATAGTACGGTTAGATTATATTCCATAAACTTTTATGTTTATATCTGAGCGTTAAAAACATAGGTAGATACCCTATTGGCCTTAGTTCTTGGCAATGGACATAATTGTACCCGATTCGTTAGGCGAAGAAGTTAATGCCAGCAGAAAATAGTCTCCAAAGATTAGAATTACGATTGTTGAATAGAAGTGACGAAGTGAACGGCTTGCATTCAAGAGGTCCGAGGCTCAAACCCTCGCGGCTGACTGGCCTGACCAAAGGTTTTTTTCCGCTATTTTCCTCGGGCACTAGCCGAATACTGGATTGGCTAATTTGGTCCGCAAATTTTCCTATCATCCCTATCATCACCACACTTCATTTCCTTCTTCTACAGCGCCATATTAGACGTAGGGCTGATCACCCTCCTGTGTTATGATCCGGAGTTTGCTTGCTCCTAGACAGGATTGGTAACAAGTCCTCTAAAAAGGAGGGCAAACCGAAAAAGGAGAATTGAAGTATACCGTCTGAAGGAAATTACATTTTCTTTTGCATCACTGTTGAAGCACTATTTTAAATGATTTGTTCAAAATGTTTCCAATTGTAGCATTACAATAAAATGCTTTTAATTTGCAAGCTACCTACTTTAAGACATTTCTGAATTTTTCAAACCTTCTGAAGCGTGAAGTTACATACATATATGAAATACTTTCATGTATACTGCTTTCCTCAATATTCCTAATGATGTATACGTTACAAGCAATCATACAGTGATTCTCCCCCCCCCCCCCTGCCGTGATTTACTCCCAATTTGCTTTCCTATTTAGGTAACCACTTTACTCCATCATATAAGTACAGAGCTGTGAAAATAGATAAGCACAATATTTACAATACAAAATGTTGTAAATTTTTCCTTAAGCAGAAAACAGGACTAGTGCTATTATAAAGTTTCAGTCACAACTCAGTTCTTCGATTTTCTTTCTTTTGTGTGTGTGTGTTTCAACGTCCTTTAACCCATTGGGTCATATCGGATGATGAACGAAATGAGTGAAATGTGGCTCAATTGAACCCAAGGTACATAGAGTTTAGAATTACCTGACATTCATATTTCAGGACAAGGGAAACCCCGATAAAACCTTATCCAGAAACTCACCCTGACCGAGATATGAACTCGGAACTTCTTGAATGTGAGGCAGATACTCTACCCCCATATCAGAAGGGCGAGTCACCTTCGGAACTGTGACTTACTTGATGTCATAAATCCGCCCCTACATGTCACTTGATAGATTGAAGGATGGTAACTGAATATCTCTATAATTATATTGTGACAGCCTGCAAACACCTCGTAATATCTGATCATTTGCGAGTCTATAAGTCTCCTGTCAACAAACAAAAATGTGGTCTCAGGGATGCATTTATACCACACCAATCAGTTCTTCCTGACGACCTTTAAGTTAGATTACCGTCTCGTCCCTGCCTGTCAGAAGTTAATGCCAACGTGACATGACAGGAGGCTTTTAAAATTGCAAAACTGTTTGTATGATAGTAATTGTGTTGTGATGTTCGAAAGCTTGATGAATTTGGTCGTGGTCATGTGATATTATCTTGCTTTTATGATTTACTACTCGCTGTCAGTACTCTTCCATCAAACACGCTGAAACTTCATCAAGAATGCTGAAGACCAACTGTTATGCTCATAAGCGTTCAAAACAGATTGATATTCAGCACTGAGTAAACCTAACATGTGACTGAAGTTTTCCACGTGGAAACGAAACACTCCTGCAGACTGAAGGAGGTAAGAGAATGGATGTAAATCAACAAAAAATTCTAATACTTTTTAACTAAATGCGCCGTTAACTAGATAATCGCGTTTAAATGTAAGTGTCTGTGGCAACGTTGCGCAACTTGTTGATTGAGTAATCTGTTTCTACCGGCGGCACAATTAACTGTTCAAGCGCTCTAAAAGAAGCATTTGAGTAACCTTGGCCATGTATCGAATTTATATGTGCTACTTAACATAAGCTTATATAAAAATAACTAAATATAATCTAACCTCCTATGAATCAGAAACCTAAGCTTGTATAGGTAAGTACTGAATCATAGCAATGCTAAGGAACGCACCATAGTGTAGTGGTTCATGATTAACATAAGCTTATATACCTATAGTATACCTCCCGTATATGCAAATACTCAATCACAGCATGGTTAACGAAAGCTTGCGGGCTTTGGTGTTAATTAGTGTTCATTATTCCGACTTGTTATTGGTAATCTGTTTGTCGGTGGAAAAGAATAACAAAACTGTGTATCATCCGAAGGCTCTCCATAAAGTGTCCAAGAAATCTTGCACAGCAAGTGGGTGTTTCCCATAACTTCTGTGCATACAGCTGCTAAATTTTTAAATTGAAACTCTACGGTGACTATAGTTCATGAATTACAACCTCGTGATGACCAGAAGTGTCAGGAATGTCTTAGTGCAGATGAACACCACTTTAAGACTTCTTTTAAGGTTAGTACTCATTATAGTGCACATTACTACTCATAAATAACGCGGAGGTTTTAGAGGAGGAAACTCACAGTTACTACGTCGAAGATGAATTCAAATCGATTTGAGTTCTAATTCCGGATTGAATACCGCATGGAAACGCGGAATCAAATCGAACAAAATCACTGGATCCGATCAGCTTAGAAGTGGGACCGCATTGAAATCTTGTGTGTAAATACCTACCGGATTCAACACGATTTGAATCCGCCAAAGGTGAAAACTTCTACTGTACTGTAACATACTGCACACTTCTTAGCGGAAGTGGTGTAATAAACAGGACCCGGAAGTTCATGTCCTAAAAGGATATAAAATATGCGTGCAAATGTGGTCTAAAGAACTTGAACATAAGTCAATAAGTAGGTACTTTAAATTACAGGCTATGCCTGCAATATTCTTCACTACAAACAAAGAAAGATAAAATTGAAGTCAACATTTATTGTTGAGAAGTAGAAGCTTTTGATTCACTGCCCAAAAGAAGCAACGAATTGCAGTTCACAACAGTCACATGACGGAGGTTTTCAAACTTGAAAGAACGCATGTTATCTCTGAAGATGAATTTATATCTTGAGAAACTCCTCTCTACACTATAGGGTGATAATGGCACATGCTTAAACTATGATAACCTGTTCGCAGTAGAAGGCAATTCATGGAAGTTAATTGTAGTGTTTCCATTTACAATGTCTCTAATTTTACATATATTTTCACATCCTGGATTTTTTAATATTACGCTATTCGCCTTATTCTTTAGTGTTTCCCCTACATTACCGGAAACATAATGTTTCTTGTTGAATATTCGATGTTGTTTCCTGAAATACTTTGAGTGCTTCATTTAAGGCAAGGTACACTGTTTCTAAGGAGGTAATAGCTTTAGGTTGCCCGCAAAAGTACGCAGATTAGCTTCCAATTCACTATTAGACAATACATTTTGGGCTCTAAGAACGAATGCACATCACTCGGGTCTAGACAGTTAATCTCTTTTACTGACTATAGAGACTGCATATTAAAGTGCGGTATCAACCCACGTTCCCCATCTTGTTAATATTGGTTCAGGAGCAAGTGGAACTGCTGGTGTTAAGGACCTAAATAACTGAACTCTCGATGGGGCTTTAGAAAAAACTGTTTATTTTACTACAACCATTAAACGATCCACAACAGTAAATTATCCACGTATCCGTTCACAAATGCGACGGACTGCATGTGCGAGGCACGTTAAACTATATTAAATTAGGGAAAATAGCATTCAATGCACGTCCTTATTTAATCATGTAGTTAATTCCGTCTGTGAAGAATAGAAACACTGTCATATTTAAATCCAGTTGACCATAGTTAATTTAAAGAATCAATTACCGATTGAGTTATTGTTGCATTGTTTGTGACCGCCAAATTAATCACGTTAAGAAGAAATGACACCGTTGGTTCGTGCTTGTTAAGGGCACTAACCATTACATTTGGAACACATTTATCTTCAGAATCTGTTGCTTCATCTATGGAAACCCAAATAAACTCATTTTCGAGTTTATTTCACTCACGAGCTTTTAGTTTCGGCATAGGGTTATTTTAATAAATTCACTGACAAACACAAACCATTGACAGGCACTTTTTTTCTAAACTAATGAAAGAACCACACATAGAGGAATCAGAGGATTGCAATACTAGAACCCACAGGAAACAAATTCTACCGAGGAGCTGGTTGTGAAGAGACGCAGACGCAGGCTATGTAGCTGCACACTATCGCAAGAAAACAGCTCGGGACTACCCTATATATTTACAAGCGTCTCACTTCGAAGTTGCAACATTTCTAATGTTGCATGGAACGAAAATACGCTTTTATGTCTCAGAAACAGTAAAATGATAGAAACATTATGTTTTCATCAGAAAAGCTAAAACATACATTTATATACAACATAAAACTGGGTCTAATAAGCTTATAAACTGATGATTCGTGCACCTAACTCACCAGAATTCTGATTATAACACAGGGAAAAACATGCACATGCATACATTTCCGGGCCTTAGTAATAAGACACAACAACAAATCAACTTTTATTGTTTCCATAATCTCAGAGTGTATTCCTCTTTTAAAAAACCCACTAACCTCAAAACCTTGTTAAAATACGCAGAAAACATTTTACAGGTTTGCCAACATAAACCAAGTGACCAACATAAATGCTTGAATTATTTATGCTTGAGCCTTGCGTATCCAAATCGGTTTCATTCCGTATTAAATTCAATATGTAAACGTTGATCGTATTGAAAATGGGATTGGACTCGAATCGATTTCAATTCCTCATGAAAACGTAGTAAGTCTAAGAAACAAGACGTGGATTCGCAGCCCAACAATTTAAGAAACCATCTTGTTTTTCAAAATAGCATCTGGTAATGCTCCCTGTAACTTACACCCATTGAAAGATGTGCGTCGTAACGGAAGGAAATTATTTCGAAGGAAACGTGTAATTTGCATTATGACACACGATTCTGTTTGAATTATTGATTTTCATTGTTTTAAATCATCATAGGCTTCTCTGCCCATAGTGCACACAAAATTGTTGCATATTTACAACTTTCTCTTCCAGTTCGGGCAAGTATTGCATAACACCCGCAGATTCGATGTCGAGATTTCACCGGAAACATGTTTCAGGCACCTTAATAGAAAAAAAAGCATAACTTAAAAACGAAAAGTCGGTTAAGAACAAAACCCGGTATTTAAATTAGCGACAGGAATATTTTCAAGAAAATCTCCACACCAAAATACTCTTTACGTGGTACATTTTAAAGACACAATTTACGTCAAATACATTTTTTTTTTTTTTTTTTTTTTTTTTTTTTTTTGTGAAATGAACCATTTGCAAGTTATTTCTGGTTATTTGTTTGAAATTTGTTATACTTTTCTCAAAAGGGAAGTCGTTATTCGTCTTTTATGTCCTGAACATGCAAGGTAAATTATGTCAAAGCCATCACATAGAGACCAGCTCCTAAAAGATTTGACTATCGCTGAAGCCTAACCTGTTCCGTTATTCCCATTGCACCTTATAAGAAAATATATAATAAAACCATTTCTATAAACGTCTATCTCAATTGACATGAAGTACAGTTTAAGCGTGTTAAGATCATTTTGTACAAGAGCTATTAGAGAAAGCCAGTGAGTACATACATCCGATTTTTGTTTAGCAAAATTGTGTATATGAACAGCGTATACATATACTGGGTGTCCAGACAACCACCGACAACGCTTAGCATGTTGTGCGGGATGGCAAACTGATCCATTTTCAAACAGGAACTCCTGTCCAGAAATGCATGAAGAGCGTCGAAGTTTGAGAACGAACGGTTGTGAGAATTTGTTAACATTCGTTTTGGTATCTTAATACGGAAGGTATGCAACCCTTTAGCCATCTGTGTACTGGAATGAACGACCTCAGCATAACAACGTTCCTGCGCATGCGCTAAATTCCTCCATTGAGTCCTTGGTGCACATCCTACTGCGTTACTTGTGTATTTTCCAATACAGTAACGTTTTTAACAGCAATGCGACCTGTACCAGTACACAGCTACTGAAATGGCCGACTTGAGTTCCAGTACACTTTGATGTAAATGTGCGGAATCACCTCAACATTGCATACTCAAATTGATGGATTAGTAGAGATGGACCAATTGTATGGCCAGCACGGTCACTAGATCTGACACCTCTCGACTATTTTCTGTGGAGTTGTATGGCACTCCCCCAAGATCGCGGGTTCAAACCCGGCCCAGACCGATGGTTTTTAAAGTGTGCTTAAAAACGACAGTTCCATGTTAGTAGATTTACTGGCATGTAAAAGAACTTCTGGGGGACAAAATTCCGGCACACCGGCGACGCTGATGTGCTCCCGGCAATTGACATTGTTTGTACAAGAGTAGAGAGTCATGTGAGTGTAACCCATCAGAATTTTTTTTATTATTCTTAGTTTTAATTCAAAAGAAAGTAATTTTAAAGGCTCACTCATTGTAAACTTTTATATCTCCCCCAATCCAATCCCCCGCCCCATCTGCTTTAAAAATCAATTACTCAAAAATTCGCCCACCTCTGCAGCGTGGTAGTAGAGTGTCTGCCTCGCGTACAAGAGGTTGCGAGTTCAAATCTCACTTAGGATGCGATATCTGGGTAAGGTTTTTACCGAGGTTTTCCCTTATCCTGAGAAGACGATATGAACCTCGGAGGCTCATTCGAGTATCATTTCACCCGTTTCATTCATTCGCCGTCTGATATGACACTACGTTGGAGCATGTTAATAAACGTAATTCATTAGAGCATAAGAAACATATAGTAGTTGTAATGTTTTAAATCTTCAGAATATGCACGGACATTTTCAGAAGAGTATGAAGAGAAGTTCTGTCGTAAAGCATTCTTAACGAACTAACACTGATAAAAAGCTCATAAAAGTCAAAATTTAACCCTTTCAGACCCCATGTCCATTTCAATGGACATAACTTTCACATGCTGATATTTTCTTTCTGGGAAGGTATAAGTTGTTAAGCCTGTTTGCACATCTCAGTGGACATTTAATAGTTACCTCTGTCAGGCATTGCTGCTATCTGGTGGCGAAATATGAAAGTTTTAGGAAGATGAAGTAGGCAAGATGGCTGCTAACAGGAAACATGATAAAGGTAGGTGCCATTTTTTAGTAAGTTTGTGTATTTAAACCCAAGAATGGCAGCTTTTCTTAGCTTTTACTTCATCCTGAATGTTTTAAGATACATTTTATTGCAATGGATTGCACTTTCTGCAATAAATCAATATATTATTAGCTTTCATAAGTGCATGTCCACTGAAATGGACATACGGTCTCAACGGTTACTGTATACAGGTGTAAATATAATCTGACATTTTCAACTAATCTCGCTATTTGCTGGCAAAATAAGATATTATTTTTGTTTTATATGGATTTGGGGTTACTTAATTTACATAGCTGCCACAATATTCATCAATATAAACTACATCTTGCTATACATACTCTATATTACTGTAAAATTATAGTATGAACAATGCTACTTGTGATTAGGTAGATTTTATATTCACTTATCTATTACGTGCTATTTCAGTAGTGTAGAGAAAATTGTAATGCAGTCAAATTGTTTCTGTTAATTCATTTTCAGAATATTACAATGTGGAGAAGGATGCTGATGCAATGTTGGATTTACTGATATCAGCAGATGTTTCTGATTTTGAATCGTCAGACTGTGACGAAGATGAATGTGACATTTCTGTCCCTATTCCACAACCTGTTAGACCAGGTACTTGATGATAAAATTTGACATTGTCATTGAATTATTAACTATATTAACATAACTTATTACTCAGTACCTAGTTTAAATTTTCCTTAGAGTAGTTTATTATATGCAGAGCACTTTTCCATTTACAGGTGCCAATATTGTTACCAGAAATCAAGAGGAAGAAGAACAAGAAAATAGTGATGTTGATGAAGAGGATCAACAAGGCACACATCAGCAGGCATCAAACCCTGAACAATGCACTATTCCTCCTAACTGGCTGTTTACTGAGAAGAACAATATCAAATGGAGAAGGAAACCATTTACACCAATGAATCTGATCAATCCTGAAATTTTTAATTCGACTGAACAATCAGTAAATGAATCCACACCAATTGAATATTTTTCAAAATATATTTCAGAAGAAAGCATAGAAAATATGGTTGAAAAGACAAATATGTATTCTCTACAAAAGGGAAGTATATTTAGATATACAAATGTCACCGAAATAACATCTTTCTTGGGCCTTCATATAATGATGGGTTGCTTGAAGTACCCCAGAGCTAGGATGTATTGGGATTCAGCTCTGCACATAGATTTATTTGTAGAAGCTATGTCTAGAGAAAGATTTTTTGAACTGAGATCAAATTTTCATGTAGTCGATAACCTAGCTATGTTTATAAAGTAAGACCCCTTTATGACTGCATCAGAAGGAGGTGCTTGGAGCTTCCGATAGAAAATGATTTATGTGTCGATGAACAAATAGTACCCTTCAAAGGTCACTTAGGAGTAAAGCAATATTGTAAAGGTAAACCTAATCCTTGGGGCATAAAGCTATTTCTATTATGTGGTAAAAGTGGTCTCTGCTATGACTTCATAATTCGCAGAGATCTTATCGGTCATTTCCCTGAATTTCATAACCAAAAAGAAGCCTCTAGATGTAAAATGCTAGGGTGTATGAATAAAACTCATGTATTCTGTGAGAAATGTAAAGTACATTTGTGTTTTGTTAAAGGGAGAAATTGTTTTAAGAATTTTCATGCTGATGGTAATTAACACCACTTGAGTCTATTTGTCCATTGTAATGGACACACTGTAAAAAATTAATAAATTGAGTTACAGAGATTCTGATTGTTTTATTCTGTTTAGAATACCTATTTTAACCTTTTAATGTGCACAAATAATTTTTTTGATCTCTAGATAAAATTCGGGTCTGAAAGGGTTAAATGGAAGGGTTTATCTTGGTTCCGGTGGTTCCCCAATGCATATAAGGTGAAAGTGTCTAAGAATGTTAAAACTGTAAATACATCCTCTGATTATTTTCTGATGCCAAAAATAGTTGGGCTCATTTGTGCAAGAATTACTTTCATTATGCATAACTATATTTCATGAGATTAATTTTTAGTACTGTGTAAAGTTTTTTTTCCCCCCCAGAAGTTTAGCAGTGATCATTATTTAGTAAACAGATCCTTATTTTTATCTTCCAAAGAGTTGTGCTTCACTAAGTCTGATGGTAGGGATATTGAAGTGGAATAATACTTAAACCATGTCTCTGTTGTGCTTACAAGGAATCACGAAGAAAACGTGAGAAAGAAACTGAATTATGGGCAGTTGAGGTACAAACTCGTCCAAACACGTTTTACGACGTCCACAAGAATTTATGGCTTCTAAAAAGCGTGTGCTTCTACCTCAAACTGGTGTTGTAAAATACTAGTGTCGACAACACATTGTCAGCTCCTAAAGGCAGGCCATTTGTAGTTTTGGAGAACCGACGGAAGGGTAAATTGGCAATGTCTACCCCAGTCTCTTTTCCTTCATTTTTATTATTCAAGTTTAACATACTTTACTGACGTCTTTGTAACACTTCAGAACCTCTTGGTTCGCTTTTAATTGGCCGACAGGAATGATTAAAAAGGCATTGTGCTAAACTAATGCTTATTTATATGTTCATTCAAATTGTGTCGGGCACAAAAGCGGCATGAAGACCTCTTAAGGGGACAAGGTAGAGTCTGAATATTCAGAAATTATACCGTAATTAGTTAAATTAAATTAACGCTGTTCTTTCAATAGTTTTTCCTGAAGCTTTTATGAATTATTCTATACATCATGACAATTTCAAGCGGTTATTTGCATTGACAGCGTATGTGGTTGAGTCTATAAAAATGGCTTCATCCAGCAGATAAATAAGACATTTTACTCTTAAAATATATGAATTCATGTATCTTTTTCTCTGAAAGTATGAGGGGTAGAGAGCTGAAATTTTTGGTACGTGTATACAACACTTAGTTGAACTTACTGAACCACAATAATAATTTTACAATACATATTAGTGATATTAAGGAAACAACAACATTGCAAATATCCCACATTTTTACCTTTTTGACTTTGCAAATAACTTTTTCTTAATTTCCAGTAAACTGTTTCACTCAACGTGATTTAAGGATTCTTACTAGGAGCTGCGTATGTAATTAGTATTTATTTCTATCTGAAGAGCTTTGCTTTTGCACACACACATATCTTTTGTGTCCCCTAAAGAGGCATTGGACATTTTGGTAACATAGAGTGCACATAGGAGCACGCTTAGGTCTGCCTGATACAGCTCGCGTATTCATTCTAGAGCAGTGACCTTGATGATAATAATAAAATAATAATAAAAATAATAATAAATAATAATAAAATAATAATTAATAATAACAAAAATAATAAATAATAATAATAAAAATAATAAATAATAATAATAAATAATAATAATAATAAATAATAGTAATAATGATAGTAATAATGATGATAATAATGATGATAATAATGATGATAATAATGATGATGATGATGATAATAATACTAATAAATACATAATTAATAATAATTAACACTGATAAACTAACAATATGAATAACAACAGTAACTAATAATAATAAACAAATATAGCAACATTGCTCTTTGCTCTTTGCAACCTGTAATTCAAATGTTAGACAGCAGCAGCATACACAGGAGTGAGTTTATTCCCTGGAAAATAAAAATCCTGCAAGTAGAACGAGACTTTCTCGGTTGCTTATACTGTTATTGTCTATTATCATGAAGTACACATGCTGGTTCAATTGCCTCTCACCTCACATCCCGCTGAGAGGCAGCAACGCCACTGTTCTCTATTCTGTAACTATTTTAACGCACGAAGGGTTATCTACTTACGGTGGAGCCGGCTGCAGTGGGCCACCTGGTATACACAGAAGTTGCCGTACACGAGATGTCTCTCTCCCTGTTATACACTACAGTAACTTTCTTTCACCTATCTGAATGTGATGCACAGGTCTGTATTTCATCACGTGACAATGTATTCAGCATAAGAGCTTGTTCACAGGTGACACCTAATAGATTATGCAGAGCTGACGTTTAGCGAAGCAGATTTCACATCCTTTGTACTTTCAGCAACAGCCCATCCATGTTATAAATCTTGTTGGCACTAATCCTTAAGGAGTGGCCATTTTCAACCTTAACTGGGACCGATGTCACTTCGCATTCCTGTGCAACAAATGGGTACGTAGTTCTGGAGGTCGCATACAATACCTATATATCGTGCTTGTATCACGGACCACTTCACAGCTGCAAAACACAAGTTCCGTTTCTGGAAGGGAGAAAAACACTTTCTTCTGTCCATCCGTAAGCATCAAACGACTCACGAACCACTGCAGGTTTATGGACAAGAAATTTCAGTTTCAGGAACATTTGTCGAAACCTTTCAAATTTAGATTCACATTAGCACGCTATGATCCTCCTAGACCGGCACCCTTAAGCTCTAGACAACCGTGCATTAATCTTTTCTCATACAATAAGTGCACTATTAAGTTTGATTTGGTTTCCAACAAATATACGACACAAAAGTTGTAAACACATATTTAGAATGTTATAAAATGCTTTGTGTGTCTTTAAAATGCTTGCGCTACAAAATGGACTAGACTAACACCTGCAGTTTTGCTATAAACTGCATTTATATACTTGTTATCCCATATCAATGTTTATTAAATTGCATTCAAAAGTTTGTTGAAAGAAATTTTAATCAAACCATACATGTGCGTATATTATATTCAAAATAAACCATACTGCTATCCATCCCATCGCATGCCGCCCATAGCTATATTTGCTAGTTATAATATTTATGAAATAAGTAATTCTATTTCAGATAGGATAGAGCTGAAATAGCATGACATTTTTTCCGTTTCCAACACATGTGTTTGCGAAAGTTCATCCGTCATCCCCTTACTCAAAACATGGAGAAATACATCAGTTACAAGAAATACCCAGCCCACATTTTTCTTTACGATCCTACCGACCACGCATCGCTTTGAAGTCTCCGTGTATTGTTGACCGCGCATTAAGGTTAGTTTAAGATTTGTCGCACGATGCGTACAAAATGGGGTGGTGCCCCGTCATGCATAAACCACATGCGTCTTTCAACAAGCACAACCCCTCCAAAAGCATGGGTAACTTCGTGCAGGAATCGATTATACACAGCACCTGTTAATCTCTTTGTTAAAATGTATGGTCCTAGGAATCTATGACCCCAGTTCCTGTCCACACGTTGGGACTACAGCGATCCTGAATACTTAAATCAAACATTTAATAGACGATAGATCGGTCAAGAAGGTCCAGAAGCATGGCCTCCGCATTCACCGGATCTCAATTCATTGGATCTCCGACTATGGAGACTCCTGTTGCAATATCTGACACTTTTTTAAACACACTGTACATATAATTTTAAAATTAACTTAACTAATACATGATTAATATTTAAATAAAATAACACGTCAATATGTTAACTATTTTTTAAATTGATTGGTTTAACTTAGAATTTAGATCCTATTTAATGCGGTAAAAAAATCGAATCATGGGGTCCACAAACCAATTCACCTTAACAACAATGACCCTTTTTCAAAAAAGGTTGAACACGCCTCCTCTAAGCAGAACCTGAAAAGGCGGCATATGCTGAAAGTATGGGAAAATACACATTCTGCCACAGTTCTTCATAAAATGACGCAGTCTTGGCTTAGCTGTAACCTAATCTCTTAACTAAATTACACTAACCTAATGTTTCTCTATCCACCGGCTTATAGAGGCCCCGTCAGATGGTGTATAGGATGAAGTTACAATATACGCCGACTTTTCATGATCCTGCACAGGATCTTCGCGGAATGGCAGATTTCACCAAAAGTCTACTACATCATAGCGCCCAAGTCCATACAGATGTGTGGTGTAGTGGCTTGTGCTATCGTTTGTCATGCGAAAGACTGAAGTTTGATTTCATATTTGATATTAACATTTTAATTCACCTTATTAAGCCTTAAGCGCGTTGAATATAATTTTAATTAGGTGTCTGCAACTCGACTGAGGACATAACTACACTTTTTATTTCAAATTTAGTGCTATGAATTCAGCCCGTTTAAAAGAAATAACATATTAATTGTGATTTGATTAATAGTTTTTGTTTATTAACGCCCTCCAACGTAGTGTCATATCGGAAGGTGAATGAAATGGGTGAATTGATGCTTAAATGAGTCCGAGGTCCATAGAGCTTTAAGCTATCCAGAATTCGTCTTCTCAGGATAAAAGAAAAATCTCGGGGAAAAAAAAATACCTTATTCGGATAACTCACCGTAAGTGAGATTCGAACTCCTGACCGCTTGGACTGAGGCAGACACGCTATCACCACGCTACAGAGGCAGGCACTTGATTAATAGTGGTGAGATCTGTGATACCACCTTAGTTTCAAGCACCTAGATAGAGGAAGTATTGCATTCTATTGAAAATCTAACATCAAGATTTCACTAAAATGTATGTTTTGAGGTCACATGAATCCAAAGAAGAGCACCTCTGCAAAACCAAACGGCTCCTGTGTCGTATGTCTTTGAATAACATAACTAATACAATACAATGAATGCCGAACTTCGTGGTAAATTTAGCATTCTTCAAAGAGTCGCCACAAAGATTTCAAGAAAATCCTTCCCCTCCAAACTAAGTAGCCTTTACACTCCTTCACAAAACCCCAGTCATACAGACAGGCTAGCTAAATGCAAAACTGCACATTGAAGCGATGCCGGTTCTGTTGGTACTACTGAAGTGACGGGAGAACAAGTGGGAACACGCACCATCCAGTGTTTTGTTATTTTCAGTCAAGCTATAGTAAAACAAAACCAAACAGAACATTGTAATGAACTTACGTATTGTCACCTTGGGTTTCCGATATTGCAATGCTGCCAATTTAACAGCTAAAGCTAATACGATGGCTTAGTAAGATATAATTTAAGAGGCTTTAAGTTAACTATTTGCGGGTTGTTTGAAAGTGATTATATGGCAGATAATAAACATTCAGTATTTGAACAAAAAAATCGAAGTTAGAGACATGGATTTTAAATATGCAGATATTGAAGAGACGTGGAAAACTGTGTGCGCATCATTGATTGCTGAAAGCTCTAGTATGAGGGTATGAAATATTCATTCGCCTTTAATTTCAATTAATTAGTGTTTGAAATAACAGGTTATTATGTTCAAAATCTGTAATTACTAACTGCAATATCTTAATACTGATCTAAATTAAGTTTAGTTTGCTTCCCGCCCTAGTATATTGCATATTATTACAGCCACCAAATTTATGTTGGTAGATATAGTAAGTAATCTATATATTCTACCAATTCTAATCATACAAATACACCCTTAGTCTAATAAAATAATAGAATAAAACAAATATGATTAGTTATAAAAATTATTTACAATTTATTCCTACCTCTTGGAGTTGCTTATATCTATTACTTCCCACTACTTTAACATTTTGTTAAATGTATAATGGGGAAGTTTATTATGGCTACTAATTACTTTTACCCCTCATTACCCTTTCCCATTTTCTCTATTTTTTCATAGTTCTCTTAAGCATTTTAACCTGTTGGTAGATGTGGGTTTCCTTGAAAGCGATTTCATGTGCTGGATTTCTAAATTTCCTTCTGCGTAAATATCATGTAAGATATTTAGAAAACACACGATCGTGCAGAAAAGTTAGGTAGGTAATTTGTCTGTGAGTGATACATATAATATTATCTTCTTCAAAAAGTAATCAAATATACCTAAGTATCATTTGAAGTAAGAAGTGCATTAAAGGAACTTACTTTGACTCCTCTTCTTCTTGAGCTTGCTTCCGCTCTTGCCCATTTTCGTAGTGCTGCTTCTAGTTGTTGAGAGGAATGAAATCTTATTGCCGACTATTTGCCGCGATGACGGCTTTGCGTGATGTCATGGTGAGACCAGGTTGTTGCTACACACACGCACGCACACACTCACACACCTTTACACCAAATTGTTGCTATTCACTGGCATTGGCATCTCAACCTTGCGGTACAAAGGCTCCCACTATCTCAGCAACCTACAGTCACAACAAAGTCAAACCTTTAATCTACCTACCTACCCACCTTTCATTCAGAATGCAAACAAACAAAATTCCACAACAGCGTAGCATTTAGAATACCTACTTCTCACACTGTTTTCTCGGTTTTAAGGGGATCGATCCTTCAAAATTGGTGAACAATTATTTTAAAAATTGCAATTTAGGCTCTTCAAGTTATAATTTTGAGCTTATCTTTAGGACCATTTTTGGGTACGTATTTTTATAGTTGGAGTAAAAATGAGAGAGTATGTCACAATTTAAATGCTCTAAGAGTTCTCACATTTGCTCCTTTTTTATTTATTTATTTTCCTAAATAAGCTGCACCTGTTAATCAGTTGCTAAATTAGTACTTTAAATGAAAAAAATACTTAGGCAGCATTTCAAGTAAGTTATGACTACATTTTTCCATTAATTCTTCTCGGTTCTAATATTTTAGACATTTGTTCCGTTTTTACTGCTCCTTGCGATTCAATTTTGAAGTTACAGATAAAAACTTCGGAAATAGTTTTCCCAATAGGATGCCAACTTAAACTTGTCATGCACATAGTAAATATTACGCAAGCAAACTCATCCAACATTGTTAGGTATATTTTGGAAAAGCCGAAGTTCACAATTGACTTTTTAAAGGCAATTAAGTCAAAATATTAGATATTTCATTGCAAACCTATTTTCTAGCTCCAAACAATCTGAAATGTGATTTTAACATGATGAACATTCCACTGTAAGGAGCAGTTTCTGTAAAATACCTTAAAGTTGTGTTTTAAAACGCATAACCTACGTACCATTTAATATATATGCACCACACTTACAAACCACACTTCTTTATTCTGAAATAAGACATGGTAAAACTTCAGATCACTCAGTAGAAAACTTTGGATTTTGGAAAATTCACAGATTTGACATGGAACTACGTGCTCGTTTGAGTATTTAAACATAACCTACTGCTTAAAAATGTTGGTTGTTCACAACTTGGCGCTGCTTTATTTGCAAAACTAAGGCGAGGGATCACCGAAAGCAGCTACTGAAACATTCATTTCTGATTTTTCTTCTAAAATACATTATTTTAGACCCTAACATAAAAATTCTCCAGATTTGTTCTAATAATGTTTCAAGATAGAAACACTGTGCTTAGAACTTTTATTATATTCAGGCCAGTAACAGGTGCGGTTTATTTCAGTCCCTCTTTTTCGGAATACCAAATTTTTAGCACTTTCAACTCTAAAAGCTATAAAACAATTTAGAGATATTTTAAGAAAGTAATTAAAAAAAGATACGCAACTACGATTTTTCTTAATGCTTAATTTCTTATTTGTGAAAATTAAAACTATTCTACAGTTTTCTTCCGATTCCTTTGATATTTTTACCATATACTTAGGGCACAAAACCTACATTCCACAGGACGTTTTAACGAGGTATGTCCAATCGTTAAGATATTAATTTTTATTCATAATTAATCACTTTTAATGTGGTATCACTACAATGTGTTTCATTTGAGCATAGTAAAAGACATAAAGAAGTCGTTCTGAAAACATTTCGTAATTTTAATTCGTCTAAGAGAAAAAGAAGTGTATATGTTTGAGGAATGGCAAATAATTAATTTCAGCTGAATTATTAATATTTTAACTAGTGCACAACGATTTTAAATGCGTTATTCCTGGAGCTAAGAACAATTTATAAACTGTGGTGCAAGGAGCATTCTGTACAGTGAAAAATTCTGAAAAAATGGAATTACAAAGAATGGACGTTAAAGTTCAATGGTTCACGAAATGATAAAATGGTAACTGGTGAACGCTACATGACCAATCAGTCATTTGTCAATTTAAAACTTTTGATATTAAAAAAAAACCTGTGTAATATGAAAGTGTAAGATTAGGTGTAATAAAAATGCGAAATGCTTTACCAAATTTCCCACATTAACATTTTAGATAAAAACACCAAATAGGGAGAGACGAGAGGGGGAATTCATCGTTTTCAATATTTCCAGCTGAACAACTTTATTTCCAGTAAGTAAAGCACAAAATTGTGTTTAGTATGAGACAAACCAATGTTGAGGTTTGCAAATTCGGTAGTTCATGTCCAATTGTTTTGAAAGTTTAACCACCTGCAAGGAAGGGCAACTTATAATGTTTACACTGTTTCATATATGTCGTTAGTGCAAATAATACCTAATTCATTATTACTTTTGTAAGTATTTGAAGTTACATAAAATGTTCCACTCGTCAAGCTATTTAATAAAATATTTCTTGATATTAGCAAAAGATGTTACTAAGGCACTCAAATCCACCTTCTCACCCTATATCTTTAACTTTAAGCAAAGCAATTTTTTACGTTGAACAAATTCTCACAATTTTTAAGTATTCTGTCATTCATACAAGTTGATTTTTAATCATTAACATATTTAGAAAAGGGCTGTTTGCAGCCCTCTATGTTGTACGCATCTGGCTTGCAACTTTCAGTAAGAGTTGCGAAGAATTGCATCGCGCGAAACATTTTATGTAATTACTGAAATGTGTGGACATTATTCTTTCTTAAAAAATCAAGTTTAAAAATGCACATGTGTTTCTGACCTTGACATGGAGAGAAAAGTATTTTGCATAATAATCACAAATGGTCAAAATAGCACAACGATTGTTTTAATAGACCCCAAGTGAGCCTAAATGTGTAAATAAAGGACTTCTACATAGGATCCAGGAGAGCCCAAATGTGTATTTCGGGTGAAAATTTAATGAAAATGCTTTGGGTGAAATATATTGCTCCCTTTGTTTGCCACAGGTAAGAGGTAGCAAAGAAAGAAAGAAGGAGAGGAAGACAGAAGGAGAGGAAGAAAGAAGGGGAGAAAGAAAGAAGGAGAGAGAAAGGAGGAGAGAGAAAGGAGGAGAGAGAAAGGAGAGAAATAAACGAGAGAAAGAAAGAAGGAGAGAAAGAAAGAACGAAAGAAAGAAGAAGGAGAAGAAGAAGAAGATGATGAAGATGAAGAAGATGAAGAAGGAGAAGAAGAAGAAGAAAAAGAAAAAGAATAATTAATAATAATAATAATAATAATAATAATAATAATAATAATAATAATAATAATAATAATAATAATAATAATAATAATAAGAAGAAGAAGAAGAAGAAGAAGAAGAAGAAGAAGAAGAAGAAGAAGAAGAAGAAGAAGAAGAAGAAGGACGTGTGACAATGTGAGACAATCACATGACTTTCTCCACCAATTAATCCAAATAACAATCTCTTGCGCTATGTTTTCTTTTAACTGCCTAACGTTACTCAGGGTAAATGTTTATCTAAAAGCTATATATAGAAAAGCTATAACAAACAGTAGGCACTATGAACTTTTATATGCAAGATGTGGAAACAACACAGTTTATATTTCAAGTGTACTTTGTTCACAATCGGCAGATTTTTAAACATGCAACATAAAATGCCGTAAGAAATTTCAAACTTCGAAAATGTTAATATAGAACAGGTAATATTTCGCACACGGGAAATGCTATGAAGAAAGATTTCTTCTTGTTCTACTTCACTTCAAAGATTAGGTTCATATTGAACCTGTTTCGGTGCCCATTTCGCTCTTGGTCTTCCAACATCTCGTTTTCCTTTTGGTTTATACCCCATTGCTAAAGTTCGGCATCCTTTGTAGACTTTCACACAATTTTTTATTGTTTCTCTTTAGCCTCTCCAGGAACGGTTTCACCCCAAGTTTCTCTCGGATATTTGTGTTCTTTTTATATAGTACTGTACTTTCTACTGCACTTCTCATAAATTTCATTTCGGTTGCCTGGACTCTTGATTTATATTTTCTGTGTCATTGTTCTGGCTTCACTTCTATAATTTAGTTTGGGTACAGCAAGCGTATTAAAAAATATCCGTGATTATAGAATACTCAGAAAAGCATGACCGTGGTGTCCTCCTGAAGCAATGGAAGGGGTAAATCCAGAAGAACTTGGGTGCTAGAAATAAGTACAGGATGAAAACAAACGGACTGAAGGAGGACGAATGGACTGAAAGGGATGAGGGGAGTGAAGAAATAAAGGTTTACGAACACAAAATATGTGCGTAAGCATTGTAATTTTGTACATAAAGAGATAAATAATAAGAATATTCTTGTTTATTATTATTATTATTATTATTATTATTATTATTATTATTATTATTATTATTATTATTATTATTATTATTATTATTATTATTATTATTATTATTATTATTATTATTATTATTATTATTATTATTATTATTATTATTATTATTATTATTATTATTATTATTATTATTTGAAAGTGTTTAAAATGTTTTGATAATTTTAATTCTAGTTTTAGTGAACCCCACTTCGCGGACAAAGACTCCCTTTGTAAACATGTGATGCATTCAGCAGATAAGATAAACCAGGACAAGGCTTAACCAGAAGGGAATTTGCCCAAGAGCGAAACGTTCACTGCGCATATGCTGTTAATAGTAGATGGCTGTCGCCATGTGGTAAATAGCTAAAGTGCAATATTTGTCCATAGGTGCACACAGTCCATATGCCAGACTCTTTATGCATGCACCAGCTATCACTTTTAAAAATTCAGTGCGAAATCCCCTTCAACGAAAGTCAACACTGCTGAGCTTACAATTCTGTGCTGTCGATTAAAACCCCGCCGGTCTGCTTTCCCTATTTTTCTACCAGAGGCTTTTACCAAGGGTTAAAGGGAAATTATTGTGCATGGGTGCTTTCAACTAGTTTTAACATGGCGGGCATTGCATTTGGTGGAAAAACGAAACAACTCCAGAATTTTTTTTATTTTCACCCGCTGCGCTCAATACCACAGCCTCTCCATTTCATTGCTTTCTTTGTCGCTTACCTATCGCAGGTAGAAGTAATGATTCCGCCAGAAATGCGTGTTTTGAGGTCTATTAAACGCCACGAAGTTTAGAAGAATATCCGTATATGCGCAAAAGGTTGAGTAATAAATGTCCTTTATCAAAGTGGCAACAACAAGATTTTAGTGACACACCCTCCCCTAATATTCTATGACTGGAAACACTGTCGTAATTTTAGTTTCTCAAAATCAGCCCCAAAGATTTTGATTCAACTATCACATTTTAAAAGATTTTGGCATATAAAATAAAACTTAAATTTTCAGTGAACAGTCTAAACTTTTGTTCATTCTCATTCAGTTTGGTGTAACTGGTAAACCACTAATTAGGAATAAAATTGATTTAAAAAAGTTGTTGTGTTAACACGTTTATAGCATTAGGCGTTAGTTCGGTTCATTAGAACTTTCTGACAGCCTGAAACGTTACGTCCGTTATCTTGCATCAATAACATTGGAGCCATTTCTGGCGAATATTTATCCCCACTAACCAAAAATATACAGAAATTTAATATTAATTTGCAGAGTTAGTAAAAGTCGTGTAATGCCTTTACATCAAATTCCTTAGATCAGAGCCTAATTTTCTGAAACTCACATGTCAAATGTCCAACCATGATAATTATCTGTAGCAATACCACGAGAATTACGAGCGCGAAACGCGAGAAAAATTATCCCAAATATGATAATCTCGAGTGGTATTCCGCGAAATAATTTATAATTTATTTATTTATTTAATATTAATAGTGATTTAAAAGTAAACAACTTACAATAACATTTATACATTTTAATTACGACTTATTTTTACAGTTGGCACTACAATTAATCCAGTAGACTGTGAGAACGACAGTTGTAGCGTTTAATCCAGAGAAATGATAAATTTGATCAACTAGGATTAACACAAATAAATGAATTTGCGTTAGTAGGTTATTCATTAAAGGCAACTCTGCTATATTTAAAATTACAATTGACTTCGCCTCTTTAGTTAAAATATAAATATCCTCACTAGAATATTCGTCAAATCTTCTGTCTGCCATTTTCGAATAGTCCAGTAATAGTTTTAACTGCATATGGATACTTCAGATGTTCAGAAACGTGAGAAAAGGAGGAAGTGATACAACCAAAGCGATAACACCACGACCAAGAGACCATAATCCAGTATGAGTGGAATAGTCTTTCTAATTTTATTAGTAGAATATTCGAGGAAGCAGCACAAAAAGAATTATCTGCAGTGTTACATTTTTGCTACGTCAAAACGTTGCTAAATCTTAAAGTATGGTACAATCCCAGCTTTTATTTTACAACAGCAGTTGTAATTAATTACAGGTATTTTAATAACACTGGGATTTTTTCGTAATATTTAAAACACTAAATGGTGGAATTATTTCGAAAATTAAATTGGCTTGAAACGGTCGTGCGATGTTCTGTAAGGATTATAATTCACATGAATAACTTTTCTAAAACAATATTCATAAGCTTATTGTTTGTTTTCTTATTACGATAGATAAGCCTCAGTTGTAAATATCCAGCAAGCTGAGATGGCACTTATCAGTCAATATGAAGGGACGACAGAGAATAAGTCAGAAACTGTTAATGCCATAAAATATTTTATTCCAACAGAGTTTGTGCTTTGATGAGATCTACACTTTACCCATGCTTTAAGCTTTGTCGATCTCATGTTCCATTTATTAACATACAGTGATGTCGCCTCAAACTTGTCATTTTACTTAAAATTGTTTTTCATGTCTAGGATTACTTGAGAGACCTGAATTGTCTTGTAAATCTTAGTCTCGCATCCTATACCATTGTCCGACTGCTTTGTGTTTAAGATAATGAAATTTCAAATTTCTGCAAATTTTTAACACTTTTATTAAATCTTCTGTCACAAAGGTGTTGATAATTATGCTCATTAGGAAATAAATTCACATATTCATATGTCTTACTGTGCAGGAAATAAATGTTAAACAAATAATTTGAATCATATATGAAATATTTCACCTGATGAAAATGTCAAAACTTTACCATCAAAAACGTATGTTGAAAATCTGTAAGAATGTGAACAAAATCTGCATCACGAGAAACATTGAAATTTGTAAAAATGTTAGAAAAGATCACAACATCATTAAGTTTTAAAATGTCATGCGCTATTTGCACACACCCGTGCACTCCTTTAAACGGCACGCCGGGTATTTAAATGGCCAAAAAGGTAAAACCACATTGGACCCGCATTCTACAGTAAATGTTCTCTATGAGCATTTAAGCAATTTATTTTTTTCCAAATGTCAAAAGTTTGATATCATGTACCTTGAAGTCGCGCTGTTCACCTGCATAACCATAAGCTCATTGTCACTCAGACACACGAACTATATTTTTCTGTTCATTGAAGGACATCAAAATATGTACCCAGGTGTTCACATCTTGGTAGGGGGATCCTCAAAAGAGAGTTACGTTTTACGTATATCGTTAACAACAAATACGAGTACCTAATAACGCTTACATTACTTAATCCATTTAAATAAAGTTTATTCACGATGCTAACAAGAGTATTGATGGTTCATGTAGAACAATGAGATGCCGTAGATATGTCCCTTTTTGTGACGCTTATACTCTCAATTGCGAGCGCAGTTACCGTGATGTCCTTTCTCTTTGATTACGTAAAAGGTAAAAAGGTCAGTGACTGTGAACATTGATTTGGTGCTCACGAATTAGGGCCTGCAGTGTCTCATACTTCATTAACCATGATCCGATGGTTATAGAAACCAAACAGGAACGATCTATCGATTCGCGCAGGTACCGTAGGCAACGGGGATTGGAAATCTGCCAATGAAACATAAAACAGCTTCCGTAGTGCATTCACATTACCTCTCTACTATCGCTTATTACTTGCTCTACTACTTATAGTAGATAACGGAAGAATTGTATTAGACCCAAAATTTCAATGCCGAGATTTCACCGGCAAACAATCTTTTGAAATCCCCTAAATCCGAAAAAAGCAGTTTTACAGAAAGGTCCGTGTGTGTGAACAGTATAACTCGAAAACGAAAGGTCGGTTAAAACCAAAAGTTGGTATTTAAGTTTCATATCTTTCAAGGACGCAACAAGAAGATTTTGAAGAAAATTCCTTCACCCTGAACTACCCTTTACATGGAAAATTTTTGTTTTCTCAAAAATGCCTGTAACGATGTTGATTGAAATGCCATGTCTAAGATATTTGTATGGCAAATGAAATGTGTATGTTGAATTTTCTGGCTGTAACCAATGTAGTCCTGTTTACTCTTGATGACGTTGCATAACTGGTAAATCGTAAGAGATAGACCAAATCTTACTGTACAAAAAATGTAGATCTCGTTAAAACACAGAAGTTATGTCCAGATGCATGTTTTGTGGAGTGAACCATTTCGGAGATATTCCTTGTTATTTGTGTCAGTTTTGAAAGACATAAGCTTTTCTCAAATGGAACGCCGTTATTCACTTGTTTATCTCTTGGCCGTGGAAAGAGAACATAATTTCAAAGCCGTCATATAGCGACCACTTTATAAAGATTTGACTGTCGCTCAAAGCCTACTGTATTCCCATATTCCCTTTGCACCATCAAGAAAATTCGCAATAATGTAATTTCTGCAAATGTTTATCTCAACTAACATGAAGATGAAAGAGGAATCAGTTTGTAAGAATAGTTAGTACAACAGTAGAGAAAATCACGTGACTGTAACACATCAGATTTTTTCAAAGAGCTTTCACAGAATGCTCTTATGAAGACTTACTTTTTTTCTATCTTTCGTATGTTAATCGAAATAAATCTTTCCAAAAAGTTAACGCTGTAGGCAAAACGGGGCTAGAGGGTATGGAACTGTTAGTCGGATGTTCAAAAGCTTGTCGGTGTATACTAGCCTTAAAATACCGTATTCTTTCCATGATATTGCCAGAAACAACTAAATATTGACACCATAAAAGGACACGTGTTGAACATTTGTAACTAATAATTGGTAAATGAAGTATATCTCGAAAATGACTCATTCCACAAAAAGTTTTTTGAAATCATGTTATTGTATGTTTTAAAGAGGTCTACATTTTTGGTGTGCTTCGATCTGCCTATTTCATAGTTTATTCCTTATACGAAAGTATACAGAATTTCTTCCGAATGAAGATTTCACAAGCTATTGGTAAAAAGTTCAATATAAATATTTCACTTGTCAGGATAATTTTAAACATATGGTATTTAATAACAATCATTAAAGATATTTCTGAGAAAATAAAAAATATCCACATTTTTTTCATTTAAAGCATAGCTTGAACTGAGGCGATTTTCTTATCTTCGTGTTACGTCTTTGGAAGATAGTCAACTTAAATACCAAGTTAGGTATTTATCGGACTTTTCCTTTTGAGCTAAGCTGTTCACAAACACGTGGAAATTTTTCTGAAAATGCTTAGGTGTGGCGTGAACATTGCACGTGTGTCGTGTTCCGTCCTGAATGCCAAAGACCTTCAGAAGGATGAACGAAAGGTGTTCATTACACTGCAAATGAACACGTACATTTAACTAGCATTTGCCTTTTTGGGAGCAGAGCAAAATAAACGACTGAAGATACCTTTAACCAGAATATCTACTCTACCAGCGCAGAATTCCTATGGACGCACATACACACGCAAGAGGTGCTTGTTAATGAAATGACGCAAGACTGAATTTTGGCGCAGTTTCAATCCCACCGCGACCTTCAGGTCATAGGCAAGTAGAGGACAAGATTCAAGTATGGCAGGAAATGCTTGCGGCCATTTAACAAATAAGGTCATCGCATGCATAAGTTCCCGGTTCAATTATTTCTTGCCTTCATGCTGACTTCTGGTGTGAATTATTACAGTAATTTGTTGCAGCCGTTTAGGAGGCAATAACTTCGCAAGTCAGTCAGCGTACCTATTCACACAACTATATACAGGTTCCTGTAATTGAATGCTAACAATAGTGTCTGACATAAACACGACATATTATACGCGAAAGTAAAGATAAATTGCTGCTTTTGATTATTTTTAAGAATAACTCTTGCTTGAAGTATGCTGCTATTGTTAAGAATTCCAAAGAGAGCATTCGAAGAACTATTCTTGTGTGACAGGGAAAAGACTTGGCTAAGATTGTGAAACATAGGATAGATAGTCAAATTATGAAAAAGATTTTGAGAACGTATTACGAGATCTAGCTGGAAAAATAAAACTTTGTTTAACTATGTATATTAATTGACCCAGTTAAAATAATAGTTTACACATTGTATATTATATTAATAACAAGTACAGTACTTGTGCAGAAAATTATAAATATATTACAAACGGTATCACATTCACACGCGCACGCTGGTCTTCAGATTTATTTGGCCATTGTCGCCAGTCGGTTGTCTACGCATGACAACAATACTTTGAAGCGATATAAATATTTTGTTTGTTAAAGGGCTGTCAATAGCCAGGTCATATCGCGCCGCCGGTGTGCCGGAATTTCGTACTGCAGGAGTTATTGCATCGTAAATAGTAATTAAGATTGTCTTTACTTCAATTTACTTTTGTAACTAATTACTTTCATCTTTCCCGAAGTCTCAAGAAATTCAACGGTAAAATAAGCTGTATGAGAAGTAGCATGATTCTGTTGGAACCAGATATTAGCAATTTCATGTTCATCCAGTTGCTCAACGAAAGCTGCCAGAATTTCCAGAATTTATGTCGATAACGTTCGACGTTTAATCTCCCATTGAAAAAAATCGGGCCTATTACTCTGGCGAAACAGCACTGCTCAAACTCCAACCTTCTGAGGCCTTGAGATAACTTCCACATACTCTCTGGGTAGCTCTTGGCAGTTTTGAGTGTTTAGATGGCGGTTAATTTAAACGAACTCTCATCTGACATTTAGAGCAAATCTTGCTTTTCTTCAGCCTCAAAATACTTAAAAAAGGACGTACAAAAGTTGACACGCGCTGGCAAATCAGGCTCCCTCAATTTATTATGACGTGTTATTTTGTAAGGGTAGAAATATACTAGTTCCCTTACTGCCATATGACAGGATCCTATGGACAGTGAACTTTATTTATTGAGGTAAGTTAGAGATATTCGTGGCCGTGCAGTCAAAATGTCTCTCAAACTTTCCAACGCTTCAGGGGTGAATTTCCAACGCCCTTTTCTTTATTTTTTCTGATAACTGATCCAGTATTACGAAAAAGGCCGATGCACCTGTCAAAAGACAAATAACAGTATTGAAGTGAAACTACAAAACAGTACAAGCATTATAACAATATATGAGAATCCAACAATGTCAGATTACTAATCTTAGCGTAGGCCTAACGTCTTAATTGTTTTATTCTGTTCTGTGTTGAGAGTTCAAATTCTGGACAAGAACGGAAAATTCTATACCCACAACGGGCAAACATAACGACAGACTCCCTCTCGTATCCCTTCAGTTCGGAAGTAGCACTCAACGACACAAAGTCTGTGATCGGCGGTCACTTTATCTCGTATGCAAAGAACGCAAGAAGTACCCTAGTGAAAAGCAGTTCTGCATCGTCGCAGTGCATCAACCTATTTACCTAGTCGGAAACACGTGAAGCTCGAGGTTCAATTCTACACCTCCCTTTGAGGCAAGAGGCTCACTGAACTAATAATGTCATTCAAACTGATTGGTGCTATGGCTCGAATAAATATGTAGATGTGTTATACATACGCAAAAAATTTATTTAGTACCACAAACTTGTGACATGTTGATTAAAATCTTTATCGTATATTTGAGAAAATATGAGAATACTTTCCAAAATCTGTTTGATTACGAATCTTCAATCTTCGCGTTGCATCTCAAAAATGCGTAGTTTATACAGAATTTGAACACAAATCTTTTTTTCTAACAGCTGTCCTGTTCATGAACAGACACGAGCACACAACACCCACACGCACACACACACACACACACACACACACACACACACACACACACACACACACACACACACACACAACACACACACACAACACACACACAGTCTTCTGCAAGGGAGTTTTGGTTTCATGGATCCGATATATACATTTCTGATGAAAAATGGATAGGTATATCAGATTTCTCGTTCGAATGGCTATTTTACGTACCCAGTACATATAATTAAAGCAGTTGTTCTTATGTTACACCACTCCACCTCCATCAAACTTGCTGGGATGTAATAAGAACACTCCATTACTAACGGTAATTAATTGTTCTTTCACACGTCATAAGCAGAGGACAACGTTGGAAAGATAGGATCAGGCTGACAAAGTCAATGCCATGGCTGGAATCTGAAGCATGAAACATTCGGTTTTCGCACGGTTGACATTAAATTCCTCAAATGACTCGCAGTTTTCTCGGTAAACCACGAGGAGACCTGACTACTCCACTATTAAAATAGGCTGCTTCAAGGCCACTGAAAATCTGAAATTCTAAAATTATTTTCGTGGCAACTGCAGGTGGAGAAAGTAATGATTCCTATGTTAACTTGGCTTTCTCCGTCGTTAGCTACTGAAATGCAGGCATTGTTGCTCATACAGATGAGATTCGGTTGGCAAACTTAGTGCGGTGCCAGCTGAACTCTGCACGAACTTTTCATCCGGTACATTCATAGAATACCGTGATCTTTAAGACTCTATACTCTTAAAAGTTTCTGAAACATGCACGCGAGTAATGATTCATCCTTCCTCAAAGAGTATGCTTCTTCAAAGTGATCATCAAAGATTCGTAGCCCATATTCCTCCAGCTTGAAAAGAAATGTGCTTCTATGTCATCTTCACCCATTTCTTCTTAAATACATTTTAACGCATAGAGCACTTTAAGTAATGAAATATAGTGCAAAACGTTGCGAGTAAAAACGATATTTAAAATTGAAATATTTATTATAGGAGTATGTTCAGGAGTGCTACATATTGCCAATATTAGTAAATCAAAGGCGCCAAATAAAAGTACATAAAAAATAAAAAATTAAATTTTTGAACTTTTAATCAGACTTTCATCTAATTTGATAGATGCATTACCTTAAAGAAGGTGGTGGTTTATAACAAAACAACGAGTCTGAGTCTCCTTATCCGAATAAATATCGAATGCTTCTCACAAGATCTGGGAGGGGAATCGTTGTGCGTTTCAAAGAGATGCACATTTTTTGTGTACTAAGTTTAGCCTGTTTGTTACGGTTCACTAATTATAAAAAATATTTCGAATGAACTGGTCTTCACATGCTACTCCCAGAAAATTCTAGATGTATATTTTATTATTTACAAATACAAATACCTAAATCATTTTTATCTTTTTTTAGTTTCTGTACTACGTAAAATAAGTAGGGGAAGTATTGTATTCAATCCAAAAATCCATTACCGACATTTCACCGGACAAATCTGTTTTGAATAAAAACACATTTGTTAGAATAATCTGATGTGTTGCACTCACATGACTTTATCTACTCTTGTACTAACCATTCTTGCAAATTGTTTTCTACTAATTAAATTATTAAATATAAAGAAGAGTTTATTATATCTTCCAAACACTTCAATTAAATAAATTTCATAAAAACCAAAAATTAGCTTATGTGTTGAAATCATAATGAAAGGGTTTAAATCCTTTATTAACTTCTTTATTTACTTAACATAACCTTTAAAAGAAAATTTTAAATCCTATCTTCTTCGTGTTAGTTGAGATAAACATTTGCAGGAATTGTCTTAGTGCTCGTTTTCTTGCACGTCCAACGGGAATATGGGAATACAGTAGGCTTTGAGCGATAGTCATATCATTTAAAGCTTTCAAATTCTGTTGTCTTTGGACGGTTAACATATAAATAAAAAACTGAATAGCGGTGTTTCATTTGACAGAGATATAAGCTCTCCAAAACTTACACAAATAACAAGGAATATCTCTGAAATGGTTCACTCTACAAAAAAAAATATTTAGATATAAATTGTGTTTTAGCAAGATCTACGTTTTTTGTACAGTAAGATTTGGTCTATCTCTTACGGTTTACCAGTTACACAAAAGTCATCCAGAGTAAATAGGACTTCATGGGTATAGCCAGAATGGGTGTGAGTGCGCGCGCGTGTGTGTGTGTGTGTGTGTGTGTGTGTGTGTGTGTGTGTCGGTGTGTGTCGGTGTCTGTGAACAGAATAACTCAAAAACCAAAATCGGTTAAAAACCAAAGTTGACATTTAAGTTGAGTATCTTTCAAGGAACATTTTGAAGAAATTTTCCTCACCCTAAATTACCCTTTACATGGAACATTTTGATTTTCTCAAAAATGGCTCTAATGACTTTGATTAAAATGTCATATGTTTTAAGATATTTTTATGGCAAATGAAATGTATATTTTGCTGGCTATAGCTCATGTAATCTAAGCTAATAAGCCCTGGCACTACAGCCCATGAAGAGCCAAGCCTTACTGCCCAGGCGCTGCGTCCTCCACCTCGGCCCACTACAGGCGTCATTGGTGGGGTGCAGTACAGGAGGGTGGTACGTTGTCAGCGTCCCGATCCCTCCCGGCAATAGTCCATGTAGTGCTGTTTAATCTTGATGACTTGTATAACTGGTAAACTGTAAGAGATAGACCAAATCTTATTATACAAAAAATGTAGATCTCGTTCAAAGACACAAGTATGTACTTCCAAATGCATTTTTTGTAGAGTGAACTATTTCAGCCATATTCCTTGTTATTTCTGTCAGTTTTGCAATACTTGCACTTTTCTCAAATGGAGGGTCGTTATTCATTTCTTTATCCCTTGCCCTGCAAAGAACGACCAGAGTGACCAGCTTTAAAAGATTGGAATATTTCTTAAAGCCTACTGTATTCCCATATTCCCCTTGTCACTACAATAAAATTAGGAATATGATAATTTCTGCAAACGTTTATCTCGACTAACATAAAGATACAGGAATAAGATTCGTAAGGCTAGTACAAGAGTAGAGAAAGTCATGTGAGTGCAACATATCAGATTTTTTCACAATCGTTAGAGCCCTTTTAAGAAAATAAGAAATAAAGGAAATAGTTCGATGCAAAGGGTAGTTTAGAGCGGGGGAGGGGTGGTGGGATTTTCTTGAAAATCCTCGTGTCATCCCTGGAAATACTGAACTTAAATACCGATTTTGACATTTATCCCAGATATCGGTTTTGAGTTACTTTGCTCACAGGCATACAAAGACTTTCCAAACAAGCTTTTTTGTAATACGGGGTACTCAAAACATGTATTTCCGTTAAAATCGAAATCTCTAACTTTTTAATGGTACACTACTTCCTCTACTTACTATCTATAAGTAGTCGAGGAAGTAAACGCTAATATCGATTAACAATGTAAAGTCACAAAATTAGTTTAAACTTAAAATTCAAGCACTATGATTCACTTTCACCTTAGAGAGAGAAACAGTTGCACTTTGATATTGCAAAATCTTGACGTGGAAGGCGTTCAGAACGTTTGGTGTTGGCAAAGATGGCTAAGATGCATTATGGCTCTATGGCTAAGTTGGCATCAATTGCGTGTTACTTACCTTGAGCTAAATGACTGTATAAACATCTGCAATAATTAACATTCCATTAACATTTTCATACCTACCGCAAGCATTTCATGTGTGTTCTTACGTAATGTGTTTTGCATACTTCGTCTAATCTGCATTTTCTGCCTACGACGAGCTTATTCCGCTATGTAGGTCTTGATTCGTCAGCCAAGTGCCCGCAAAAGATAATGAAAATGTAGCAAAAGAAATACGCACAATAATAATACTTCTAAAATAAAGCAAACTACTCATTTGGGAGAGACTGGTAAACATCTGATGTGTTGCACTCACATGACTCTCTAATCTTGTACTAACCATTCTTACAAACCCTTATTCCTCTAGCTTCTTCATGTTAGTCGAGATAAACATTTGCAGAAATTACGTTATTGCTAATTTTCTTGTAGGAATACCATAGGCTTTAAGCGATAGTAAAATGTTCAAGAGCTGGTCGCTATATGACAGCTCTGATATTCCGTTCTCTTTGCACGGTCAAGAGATAAACAAGTGAATAACGACGTTCCATTTGAGAAAAGTTTAAGTATTGCAAAACTGAAGTACTGCAAATAACAAGGAATATGTCCGAAATGGTTCATTCCACAAAAATATGCATTTGGACATTACTTGTGTGTTTTAACGAGATCTACTGTTTTTGTTTAGTAAGATTTGGTCTCTCTCTCTCTCTCTCTCTCTCTCTCTCTCTCTCTCTCTCTCTCTCTCTCTCTCTCTGACGTTTACCACCAATGCAAATGTCATCAAGAGTAAACAGGACTACATGGGCTATAGCCAGAAAGTTCAAAATATAAACTTCATTGCCATAAAAGTATCTTAAACATATGGCATTTTAATCAAAATCGTTAGAGCCATTTTTGAGAAAATGAAACCTTTCGAAAAATGTTCCATGTAAAGGGCGGTTAAATATTAACTTTGGTTTTTAACCGACTATTCGTTTTTGAGCTATGTTGTTCATGGACAGATAGACACACACACCTTTCTATAAAACTGCTCTTTTTAGATTCAGGGGACCTCAAAAAACATACTTTCGGCTAAATCTCGACATGGAAATTGTTAGTCGAATACAATACTTCCCCCACTTACTAAGCGTAATAGAGAAAGTAAGCATTCTGTTTGCTGGTAAGATGTGTGTGCAACATACACAATAACGTTGCAGGAAGTATTTTTGTTCTATCTACCACATAGGTACATAGTAGATACAGAAGGTATTGCACAACACCCAAAAATTCCATACCGAGATTTCACTGGAAGTAGGCGTTTTGAGATCCACTGAATTAAAAATGTATTTTTAGAAAAAGCACATTGGTGTTTATGTGTGTGTGCGTGCGCACGCGCGCTTGTATATCTATGAACACCATCACTCAAAAACGAGAAGTCGGCTAAATACCAAACTTGGTATGTTGGTTCAGTATTTTCCATGGCTGTAAATGATTCTATGATTTTTAAGAAAATCGCACATCCCAAAGTACACATTACATGAAAAGAATTTCGAAAATATTTATTTTGTCAAAAACTGCTGTTAAAGATTTTGATTAAAATACCGTAAGTTCAAGAAATGTTGCATGACAAATGAAACGTAAATGCTGAATTTTCTGGAGTCCCCTTAATTTTGAATGACTTTTGCATCAGTGGTAAACCGTGAGAAATGAACAAAACCTTACTACAAAAATCTGATGTGTTGCACTCACATGACTTTCTCTACTCTTGTACTAACCATTCTAACAAACTCTTATTCCTATATCTCCATGTTAGTATTCGTACAAATTAACTTATTGCTTATGTCCTTGTAGGTGCAAGGGAGATATTAGAATACAGAAGCCTTTGTACGACAGTCAAATCTTTTTGAGCTTTGAGATTCCGTTCTCTTTGCACGATTAACATATAAAAAAATGAACAACGTTGTTGCATTTCGGTAAAGTTTTAAGTTTTCCGAAACTCACACACATAACAAGGAATATCTCCGAAATGGTTCACCCTACAAGAAAATTTATCGGTACATAAATTTTGTATTTTAGCAAGGTCTACATTTTTGTATAGTATGATTTGGTCTATCTCTAACGGTTTACGAGTTATGCAAAAGTCGTCCAGAGTAAATACGACTACAGGGGCTATAGCCAGAAATTTCAAGATATACATTTCATTTGTCATAAAAATATCTCAAACATATCGCATTTTAATCAAAATCGTTAGAGCCATTTTCAAGAAAATCAAAATTTTCGAAAAATTTTCCATGTAAAAGATAGTTTAGGGTGGGGCTATTTTCTTCAAAATCTTCGTGTCATATCCTTGAACGACATTAAACTTAAATACCAACTTTGGTTGTTAACCTAATTTTAGTTTTTGAGTTATGCTGTCCACAGACTGACAGACTGACAGACCGACAGACTGACACACAGACACACACACGGACCTTTTTCTAAAAATGCTTTTTTTTTGGATTCAGGGGGCCTCAAAACATATGTTTCCGGTGAAAACTCGACATCGAATTTTTGGGTGGAATACAATACTTCCCCTACTTACCAGTAGAGAAAGTAAAAAGTAGATCTCGTTAAAGCGTGCAGTTGATGCAATTTTGTGGAGACAAATTGTTTTCAAGATATTTCTTATTAGTGCCTTGAATTTTCAAACTATTATGCTTTTCTCGTACAGGAAGTCTTCATTCTTCTTTTTTTTAAAAATTTATATCCAGACCATGCAAGGAGAATGTAATTTGAAAACCTTCACATAGCGACCGGCTCTTAAAACATTTGGCTATCGTTTAAGTCTACTGTATTCTTCCCATCGTACGTATAAGGAAAGAGAGAGAGAGAGAGAGAGAGAGAGAGAGAGAGAGAGAGAGAGAGAGAGAGAATGTGTGCGTGTGTCTGTGTGTGTGTGTCTGTGTGTATACGTGTGTCTGTGTGTGTATATGTGTGTCTGTGTGTATATGTGAGTCTGTGTCATTTTTTTTTCTTTATAATAATTTATTTACAAACAGGCTCCATTACAAAATAATATTACATGTATGGGTAATAGGTAGAATATAGTAATTACAAGGTACACTATTTCGTACAATGGAAATATCTACAGCTTATAGAAATCTATACTGTTTACAAACTTGAGGAAGGCATTCAAATGTTCATCTGCGAGGTCGCAATTTTGAATGTGTCATGTTCCACCTCGTATTGTCTATCAGTCGGTCCGTCTGTCTACCTATCTATCTGTATGTGTGTGTCTGTGTGTCTGTCTGACAGTCTGTCTTCTGGCTGTGTGTCTGTCTATCTGTATGTGTGTGTCTGTGTCTATCTGTCTATGTGTCTGTCTGTCTGTCTGCCTGCCTGTCTATCTGGTTGTCCGTCTGTCAGTCTGTCTATCTGTCTGTGTGTCTATCTGGCTGCCTGTCTGTCTGTCTTTCTGTGTGTGTCTGTCTGTATGTGTGTGTCTGTATGTGTGTGTCTGTCTCTCTATCTGTCTGTCTGTATGTGTGTCTGTATGTGTGTGTCTGTCTCTCTATCTGTCTGTCTATGTGTCTGTATGTGTGTCTGTATGTGTGTGTCTGTCTCTCTATCTGTCTGTCTATGTGTCTGTATGTGTGTGTCTGTATGTGTGTGTCTGTCTGTATGTGTGTCTGTATGTGTGTGTGTCTGTATGTGTGTGTCTGTGTGTGTGTCGGTCTCTCTATCTGTCTGTCTATGTGTCTGTGTGTGTGTGTGTGTGTGTGTGTATGTGTGTGTGTGTGTGTGTGTGTGTGTAATAACACAACTCCAAAACGAAATGTTATACAAATACGAAACGGTACGTTCCTAAGTACCCCTACAGATAGAAAACTTAATACAAAGCTCATAACCACCGTGCAAACGCAACCCGCCAAATACCGTCGCCTGGTCCCTCAACCCTAAAATGGATGAGAAGGGAATATGGAACATGGAAATGGTGGACAGCAAAGTCGTGATATGAGGATGAGCACCCCAGCATTCACCTAAGTAACTAGGGGAACCGAGTGCACGGTCGGCGGGGATCGAACCCGAATGCGAGTCACACGCACTACTGCCTGCGGCATTTCGCTCGGTGTTGGGAGTGCTCTTTCCATTGAGCAAGCGTACTCGCCACCTGCCGGCAATGCCAGACGCCAAGAAGCCCAGAAACATACCTGAAATATGAGAAGGAAACAGAATGAAAGTGAAATTATAAAAAGAAATCGTTGTAGATCCAGTATCCACCTATCGAACAGGATAAACCACGAAAAACGCAAAGCAGAGAAGATAAATATTTTGACTCAATGACAACTTGCGGAGGGGGACATTGCATCTCAACAGGAAAGCGATATTTTGTACCTATGCCCCTACGGGGTACCCCCGGGAGGATGGATGAGGTGAATGGACCCGAAGGGTGGCCGGAACGTTGCCAGGAGAGAGCAAAGGGGAGGGCCCCTACATTTTCCCAGTTACAAGCACCCCGGCGGAGACTGGCAGCGCGGTTCCTCTCCCACCCCTTCGGTTCGTACCCTCAAGGGGGGAGGACGCGGGGCTCGGAAACCGGCTCCCCTCTCCCTCTCGGGCTTATACCATTCCATAGGGGGCCGAAAACCAGTCGGCTCGCCGTCCAATCCGGGAGAAGAGATTTCCAGAGCGCACTTCATCCCCTGCCGCGTTGCTGCCGCGACGCTCGCCGACGCAGGGACGTAGAGTGAAATTAAATGCTTAATGTAACGAAATGGAGGGTCAAAATTCGGAGGATATGACATTCCTTCCCAGGATTAGCCTGGCAAACCCGGGGAACCTCCGAAAAAAAACCCGTGGGTTAGGAAGGTCGGCCACGGGGACCGAACCCGCGACCTCCCGAATGCGGGCCAGGGCCATCCCATTCGGTTTCTAAACGTTTTACTTTGCCTCACACAGGGAATTAAAGCAAAACCGCTCCTCGTGAAGGTTATCCCCAGAGTGATGTAACGTATTGAGCAGAAGTCGCCGGGAGAGATATTCACAAATGAATGTTCAGTGGTGCGTGGGTTTAATTTGTCTAAAATACACGGCTTTTGCCCAATAATAATGTACATTCCACAGGATTGCTAGCTCGTAGCATCTTGTTGCACAAGCAGTTGTGCAACGCCGGCGGAAAAGGTGAAACTGCCGCTCTAAAAATGGGAGTATCCTGCTAATCATACAACTTCCTTTTTCTTTTTAATTACCATTTATAGCCAACAGAAGTCGGCTAATTAATCTCGACCACTGCTAATTAAGACCGCACCTCATGATGAAGGCCTTTGATCCACACAATGTTACATTTCGAATGCCTTTAAACACAAGCAAATAGTGACTTTCCATATGAAAAAATTGCTTGTATTTCAAAATTCAAGCCAATAACAAAGAATATCTCGCCAGAAAACACACAAAAAGTGTGTGATTTAAGGAGATCTAAATTTCTTTTTGTGTAGTAAGATTTTATCTATCTTGTACGGTTTATCAATTATACAAAAGTCGTTCAGAACGAAGAGCACTTCATAGACTACTTCTTGAAAATTCAAGATATCTTAAACTAAAGGTATTTTAATCAAAATCCTTAGAGCCATTTTTTGGAAAAATAAAAATATACTGAAACGTTTTGCATGTGAAAAGCAATTTGGGGTGGGTGATTTTCCTGTAAATCTTCATGTCGCATCCCTGCAATGCACTGAACTCAAATATCAAGTTTAGTATTTAACCGATTTTTCATTTACTGAGTTATCTTGTTCCTACGACACAAATGGGGAACTTTTTTCTCTAAAAAAGAATACGCTTCTTGAATTCAGATTGCCTCAAAACATACATTTTCCAATGAAATTTCGATTCCGAAATGTAGGTGGAATGCAATACTTTCTCTGCTTACTTATAGGTAATCAAACGAGAAAGTAAAACAGTCTTATTTTAGGTGTTCGTGACTTACTAGTTCGTTAGGGTCAGTGTATCGTGTAAGTTGCCATAACATTTCGATACTGTCCAAGATTCTCCTTATCAAGACGTGACAATTGAGGATACTACGGTTAACTATATGCACAACCTTAAAGCGAGAGGTTTGCTAGTCTCTGGGATGATGCAAATACATAACAAAGGTTTGGCGATCTACACATATCCTGATAACCTTAAAAAGGGACCAAACACTTAAGAGGCGTGTATTTCCACAGGCATAAGACTTCCGGTTACTGACACAGAGGCACATATGCACAGACATAATGTACGCAGCTCACTTAATCCACCATTGCATGAATTATTTTGCTCAATATGCCACTCTTGTTTTAATTTCTAAAGCGGATTAGGTATCCCTGACGCAAGCACCTTAAAAGAAATAATTCGAATAGGCATGATTGTTAAAGACCACACAAAATGGATTGGTCATCCGTTCAAAGCCGAACGTCGTCGTGCAATCAATGTAGCTGTAGTAAAGGATGGGGATGGCCCACTAAAATAAACAGTGAGATGGTTAGCGTGGATGATGACGGAGTTATATTAGACTACAATAGCATGGATTTTGATTTTAGAAAAAGTAATAATGAAATAAATTTATACATTTATGATATAAATAGCTAACAATAGCTTTATTTTATTGTTAAATACCAATATAATATGAAAATAACAATTCCCGCTGGGGAGAATGTTTTTTCTTTAATTAGAATCCTTTGCTACCCTCCGTAGAGTCTGCAAGTATGCATTGTTTTGAAAATCAACGTCAAAGAGCCTGCAGTCAACGAATTCTCTCTCACGTTCCCGATATGATCATAGAAGTTAAAGGTTGCTACACAAATGACAAAGAAAAGCATCCATAAATTATTATATTTCTACAATAATTTTCTATTTTCGCATATTTTTTTCGCTTTTATTCTGTGGAACATAGTTGCTTATTGCTTCCTCTAATTTCATGCAAATTCTTGTGTTGTTGGGTAGCACGCATAAACATATGCATCATAATTTTCAAAACCGATCAATAAGATGTACAGTGCTTTACAATTTCAGTCCTTCCAAGTATAGTCCGAAAGTTCGCAATACCAGGAATCATAATTGCGTTTAGTTTGGCGGTCTTAAAATTGGCGCTAAATACTGATCCATGTAAAATAGTTTCATTGACTGCATTTTTTACTAAAACATACGAGAATCTAATACTCACTTTAGAGTGCTAAAATCGCAGCGTACCTAAGCAATATGACCTGTAAGTAGTGCTCGGCAGGAGTGCTTGGCCCCCATTACCTTATACCACACAGTGATTAGGTGCAATAGACAAAAGCGAAACCACTTCTCAGTTCCTTCAGCACACAACTTAGGACTAACCGATTACAGAGAAGGTTTCGCAGCCTGCAGCTTTTCCTATGCGTTCATATACTAACACTATGTATAATACATTAGATGTTAAGTAGAACAGCTCACACACTGAGATATATGCACAGCTCATATGTATAGATCCACTGCGGCTAACACCCTTCAAAGAGGAAGGGTTGAGACTACAGTTAGCAGACAGACACACTTCAGAGACGCGTGGAAGTCCCTAATAATTTCAGGGTCTAAGGGCCGCCCCAAAGTTAGAGCTGTCTAGAGGGGGCGATAAGCGACACGTTCACCAGGCAGCACTCTAGTCTCCACGGAAAGTACTCTTTGCTTTGAGCAAGCATCCGCACCATCGATGCGACACCGCCAAACGCCCGAAACCTAGAAGTACGCCCGAAAGATGAGAAGGAAAGGGAATGAAAGGAAAATTATTGAAAGGAAATCGTGGTAGATGCAAAGCCACCCAGCAATCGCCTACCCACCACGGAGAACCTAGGAAAACCCGTCAGAGTGGGTGGTCGACGTGAATCGAAACCGGGCCTCCAGAGTGCGAGCTTCACACTTTATTGCGGAGCCATCCCACTCGGTCTCATTAGATGTTATATTATGAGCCAGTTTTGGAGTCACTTGTGATTAAATAAAGCTTGAAAGGGAGCCGGAAGGGTATATAGTGTTAAAATTCCAAAATTCAAGGAGCATTTTCTGAAACCATAGACATCATAACTAACACACTTTAGAAAACACACGTATCTTTCCACACTCTCTAATAATGGCAATTCCTAAGACACATCTTCAATAGCCACCAATAGGTTTAATAAACGCAATCTGAAATAAAAATAACATTAACATTATCATAACGTTAGTATTACCGAGCGGGATGCCTCAGGTGGCAACAGGGCGCCGCGGGTTCGCACTCACGTGGGTTTTTTCCGTGGTTCCCCCATGTTACTTAGGCGAATGCAGGGTGCATGAATCTCTTCTCCACGGATTCCTTTCTCTTCATTTCTCTCCCTTGTCACCTTTCATTATCATTATTATCATTATTATCATTATTATCATTATTATCATTATTATCATTATTATCATTATTATCATTATTATCATTATTATCATTATTGTCATTATTATTATTATTATTATTATTATTATTATTATTATTATTATTATTATTATTATTATTATTATTATTATTATTATTATTATTATTATTATTATTATTATTATTATTATTATTATTATTGACACCTGTCAGCAGAATACTCATATAGAATTCCTAATAAAGAAATTCTATTCTCGGAATTTCGACATCGCTGACAAAAAATATGATCAATTTTTTGTACCTTTTAATTTTCAAACTTGGGTCCGGCTCGAGCCCGACAAATACTTTTCAAATTAGGCCCGAGGATTTGGCTCGAGCCCACGCAGACGTCTAATACACATATTCACACAAAAACCACATAGATTAGCGAAAGACAATAACAAATACGGTTTATGGAAGCAACACCCATTACATCACCACACATTTACTGCCCCCATAGGTGATGCAGGTAATTTTGAATCTACCTGAAGTTGGTGCTACCCAAACAACATGTTAGTGTTGGTATTACAAAGCACGTATTAATCAATTAACATTCTTAAGAACACATCACGCCGATCTGTTACGTACGCACCTCCTAAAGAACGCGGCGCTTTATCACAAAGCCAGATCACAAGGGCATTGTTTTCTACTTATCCAAGTATTTCCTTTGCTACCGAAGGCGTTTTCAGGTGTCTTGGAGGTCACAGAAGAGAGTAACGTGCCAGCCTTATGAGTAATGAACGACATTTCTGCTCAGGATATAAGGTGATCTAGCTTTTCCTGTTACAGACGTAAATATATGGGATTCCCGTTCAGGTAAGCGCTGAAATGGAAATTCCAGTTCCTATGTAAACAATTTATTACAGGCCATTATTTCCTTATCCTTCCATTTTTACCTTAATCAAAGTACACACATATATTATGAACATATAATTTTCAACCTGTATATTCTCGTTCTGTTACATCGTTTTTCCCGTGCTTTATTCTGCTTTTGATCATATTTTTCTTTCCTTCTTACCAGTGTTACTCTTATTGCTTTTATCTACCACTTTTCCCTCCTCTATTTATCTTCCTATTCACCTTTTCTTTTACTTCCCTTCAATTCTTATCATTTTTAGTTGCTCTATCAGGGTTCTATTTAATGGGGGGGGGGGGGGATTTTCCCCTCTCAAATAATTTCCCTGGCTTGTTAAAAAGGCATTCGTTCCCTCCCAGGGAAGTATTTTTTTCTTTATGCTGAAAGTATTTACTATTAATGCTCTTTGAAAATACAAGAAGATACGGGACACTTTCGACACAGACCGTACATGGTACGAGTGCGAGCTGTGAGTAAGTAAATGTATCATATCGCAAGTAAGCTAAGCAATAAACAGTTCTCGAATAAATGTATGAAAGAAACGAAACGGAAGGGAAGGGCTGGGATGGAAAGGGATGGGAAGGGATGGAAAGCGATGGAAAGGGATGAAAAGGGATAGGAAGAAATGGGATGGGAAGGGAAGGGATGGAAAGGAATGGGAAGAGAAGGCAATGCAACGAAACGCAACACAACATAACGCAACGTAACGAAACGAAACGCAACACAACACAACGAAATGAACATGTTAATAAGCTCAGGCTAAAGAGTTGGACTAGCTACAGGTTATACCTCGGCCACCTTGACCCAACTAGCGCGAGAAACAAAAGCAATTCTACATCGTGGCATTAGCAGCCTGCTTTACTATCTTTAGAATAAAAGTCGCTATTTAAATGTCGACAAAAACACACTTTCCCTCTTCTTTTACCATCAAGATTAATTACTGAAACAAGATATTTGAATACACAAGTAGTTGTGATAGCAACATTCTGGTTTTCTTTCCTTTTTACCAGTAACAGAAGAAAGAACTTTACAAGACAGATAGGGGCGAAAGGGTTATACCCTCCTAATGTCGTTAGTAATAATAATAATAATAATAATAATAATAATAATAATAATAATAATAATAATAATAATAATAATAATAATGATGATGATGATGATGGTGGTGATGATGACGACGACGATGATGATGGTGATGATGATGATGATGAGTGGATGACTTGAGAGAATACTGTTGATTTGCTTAATTACTGGTTAAAATAGCCAGTAGCACGACTTGGTGCTGTCTTTAAACAGCTCACAATCATGATGGGAAAAACATTTGTATAGTAATGCTATGCACGAGAACGTAGGTATCGATTTATACGCAATAATTGTGATAAGACTACAGGTTTAGTATCTTTTAAACAGTAATTTTATGAGCGAATACCTTTACGTGCCCCCTCAGTTAGGGAATGGATTCATACCAATACAGAACAGCACATATAGACTCCTGCAAAGTGCAGGATATATGGTGAAGAATTCAGGATTTTCCTAATTCATACTAGAATTCCACTTGGTAAAAATGTTCACTATTTGCTCAAACATGATCCTCGATTGCTAACAGATATTTCTGATTGTGGCTAAAGAATGTGACGTGTTCACAGCAAAAGTAAACAAAGTACACAAACTAATTTGTAAAAAATACATCCTTAAGTTTACAGATTATCTTTAGTTCTAGAAGAATTCTGCAGAAAATGTTAATTTTTGATTTAAGGGTAGGTTTGTTGCAATAATCTCAAAAATTGAAAGTTGACTTGTCCATCTTTGTTTTAAAATGCTCCTATAGGTTTTAATGTTCCGTAAATTGGCTGCAAACTGTTCAAAAAGTAATTTTTCTTTTTTGAAAACCATCTCATAATCTATTTCATATTTAAAATCTCTTAAGTGTGATTGGAATTCCGAGATTCCTGATACGTAAATTGATAATGAATCTACATAACTCCATTTTACTGCAATGCAAATGTTACATCTTATGCGTTTTTGACTCTATGTTTGACGTTTTCGATATAAGTTATTGAAAGGTAAACAAAGTAACTCAAGCTGGACTCATTGGTATGGTGGTTAGCTTTTAAACCCAGACGTCCCGGGTTCGATTTCCGTCTGATGGGTGCAAATTTTTCTTTCGCCAGGATTATTCCCCATCCCTAGTCCAGCAATATGAGAGTGCAACTTTGTGTGTGTGTGTGTGTGTGTGTGTGTGTGTGTGTGTGTGTGTGTGTGTGTGTGTGTGTGTGTGTGTGTGTCAGTCTGTGGACAGCATAACTCAAAAACGAAAAGCAGGTTAAAAACCAAAGTTAGTATTTAAGTTTAATGTCTTTCAAGGATGCGACACGATGATTTTGAAGAAAATAGCCCCACCCTAAACTACCTTTACATGGAAAACTTTTCGTAAATTTTGATTTTCTTGAAAATGGCTCTAACGATTTTGATTAAAATCTTCATATGTTTGAGATATTTTTATGACAAAGGAAATGTATAACTTGAACTTTCTGGCTATAGCCCCTGTAGTGGTATTTACTCTGGACGACTTCTGCATAACTCGTAAACCGTTAGAGATAGACCAAATCATACTATACAAAAAATGTAGATCTTGCTAAAATACACAATTTATGTCCAGATAAATGTTCTTGTAGGGTCAACCATTTTGGAGGTATTCCTTGTTATGTGTGTGTTTCGGAAAACAAAACTTTCGTGTAATGGAACATCGTTGTTCATTTTTTTATACGTTAAGTGTGCAAAGAGAACGGAATCTCAAAGCTTTAAAAGATTTGAGTATCGCTCAGAGCCTACTGTATTCTAATATTCCCGTTGCTCCTACAAGGGAATAAGCAATAAGATAATTTGTACAAATTATCAAATCTTAACTAACACGAAGAAGATATAGGAATAAGAGTTTGTTAGAATGGTTAGTACAAGAGTAGAGAAAGTAATGTGAGTGCAACACATCAGATTTTTTATTTAGTAAGACTGTGTCTATCCCTTACTGTTTACCATTTATGCAAAAGTCATCCAGAATGAAAAGATCTTCTGAGGACATTCCCAGAAATTTCAAGTTATGACTTAGAAACATCCATGGAATAGCCTGTTTGGATCCGTCAGTGTATACTGATTGTCTGGTTCTGTTTGTACACGTGACAAGGAAGAGCTGATTCACCCTCTGACTGAAAGAGTGGAGTGGGGAATAGCCGCTAACTACGTAAGCGTGTCCAAAGAGACAAAGTCTACCCCTTTCATTGCTCCCTAAGCCTAACCTCTTTTCACAGCTAATGCGCTAGTGTCGGACTTGAATTCAAACCAATGAACTTGGCTCACCCAAGGCTGGTGTTGGACACACATAATAAGGAACTTCTGGCAACATTATTTAAAGAATAACACTATAGGAAACCACAAACAACGGCATGTTTCACTGCACTCAACTGTACTAACAGTGACCCTGACTCACACACAGCAGGTAAGACTGATCTAGTGTTTGGTCTGCACACGCCAACAGACTGATCAGGGATCGGGGGTGGTTTGTTACGTACGACGTCACTGCGGGAAAATCCAGAACAATTCAACCTAGTTCCTGGTTGCAGTGCTTAGAAGTCCTATGCCTGCTATAATTGCTGATGCATAACATGGATTTTAATAACTTTAATGCACAAACCCTTGTGGTTACTTATGGTATTGCACCACACCTGTGTAATCCTATGCTGGTATTCGTTACCGCGTAACGACGTTGGAAAGACAATGTTGAGAGTGCTGGTTTCTGTGGTTTTTCAGCCTGCAGTCAAGGAACGTTTCCAGCCACCTCATAATGTTGCCACATTGCGTTTCATAGCCAACTATTGGGAAACAAACGTTCGTTCAACTAATTGGTGCAATTAGACAAGTTTTGTCACGACAAAAAATATACGCTGTTACGCTTATTTCTAGAACACCGGAATATCCATACAAAATGGAATCCTAACTGGTTTCCTTAGGCGTAGATCTTTAAGGAGACATCAAAGTATACTTTTATGTGGCAAAAGAAAATCAGTGGAAGAAATTACAGGGTTAAGCAATCAAATATTTAGTTACATACAAAGTAGGCACATTTAAAGGATGTGTTAAAATGTGGTTCAAATCCCAGTCATGGCATTGAATTTTTCAGACCTAATTCCAACTTTTATACGTTTAAGGAGTCTATCAATAAAAAGCGACAAAGTCGCTGTACATGCCTTAGAAGATTCACCACCCGATCATTGCATAACATATTGCGATATACGCGTTTAATATACTTCAATTTGGAGAAACTCTGTTCGCAAATATTTGTTCAGCTATACTCACTCTTATACACAATATTCTTGCAAATGCTTATTTCTCTATCTACCACATTTTAATCGACAGAAATTATCTTATTGATAATTTTCTTGTAGGTGAAAGGGGAGTATGGGAATACAGTAGGCTAGCAGCAATAATAACATGTTGTAAGAGCTGGTTGGTATGCGATACCTTTGAAATTCCGTTCCCTTTGCAAGGCGAAAAGATAAAAAAGGAATAACATATTCCTATTTGAGAAAAGTAAAAGTATTGACAAATTCACACAAAGAATAAGGAATATCTCGAACACGGTTCACATTTGATATAAATTGTGTTTTAATCAGATCCACATTTTTATTTAGTAAGATTTTCTGTCTCTTACTGTTTACGATTTGTGCAAAAATCATTCAGAATGAAGAGGTCTTCTGAGGATTCCCAGAAAGTTCGTGTTAATGCTGAGAAACTGCCATGGAATCGCCTGTTTGTGTCCCTCACTGAGCTGACTCACTCTCCGAGTGGGAGTGAGGAGCTGGGGAATAACAGTTAATTACGTAAGCGTCTCCAAAGAGACAAGGTTGGACATACCTGGAGTAGAAGAATCAGTCTTTGTACGTCTGCCTTATAGAAGAGCGGTAAAAGTCATGTGAATTCAACACCAGATTTTTTAAATTACACCCAGTTTTACTTTTTCCTGCATGTTTTTTTAACGAAATAGCGGAGTAATTTTCCAGTATATGTGCGATATTTTCGGACAAGGAACTGCTCAAGTGAGAAATTACCAACATTTTAGATGAACTTCCTCATTTTACGAATTACACTTATTTCCCTGTTAGTTTAAATCATTTCAGTGACATTTTTGGTATTGTATAACAATTTTCCTACTGAATGTATATAAAATAATTAAAAGTTGAAAAATCGGTGAAAGGAAAGTATAAAGTCAATAAACAGAAAAATCCGTAACACATAAACCAAGATATGGTTTGTTCTTTCTACATAGACATTAATAATGAGAAGTTTCTGTTGGTTAAATTTCAAAGTTACACAAAAATACTATCTGCAGTCATCGTATTTTACTAATTCCTTGCCAAATTACACATTTAAAATATAAAAGGACAAGTGCACAACGCCGGTAGTGATGTTATGTAATATATAATGGATATTTTATATAGCTTAGTATTTTTTATCCCATTGCGAAACTGAGGGGGATGGCTAGAGCGGTAACGTCTGTGGGCCGCATTCCGGAGCTCGTGGGTTCGATTCCCACGACCGACCTTCCTGACTTGGATTTTACGGGGGGTTTTCCAGGTCACTCAGGCGAATCCTGGTAAGGATATTTACCTTGCATCCCCCGTTTCACTTCCTTTCATTTCATTCTGTCTATCCGGTCTTTCCACGTTGTAAGAGGCAGCAGATTTGCCGGCGGGCTACGCTACTGTGATGCCTTCGCTCTGGAAATACGGTGCTCGACTGAGGGGAGGCGCTGTGGTCGGCCGGCCGCCACTCCAGATTGTTCAGCCGGAAGTGGCTGGCGGCGAGCTCTCTGTAGCGACCCTGGAAATCCGTCGGGCTGAAGATCTTACCTGCACCTGTTAGCGACCCACCGTAGTTGTAGTTCCACCTGTGATGAGTTATGGCCGCCAGACAGACATGCCATTGCGAACGCTTTTGGTTTAGGTTGTCGGATAAATCTTTAGTAGGTAGTGGCGGCGGCGGTGGTGGTGATGATGATAATAGTGATAGTAGTGGTGGTAGTGATGGTGGTGATGGTTGTGGTGGTATATGGTGGTGGTGGTGATAGTAGTGATGGCAGTGACGGTGGTGATGGTGGTGGTGATGATAATAGTGATAGTAGTGGTGGTAGTGACGGTGGTGATGGTTGTGGTGGTATGTGATGGTGATGGTATGTGAAGGTGGTGGTATACTGATGGTACTGACGGTGGTGGTGGCGGCGGCGGTGGTGGTGGTGGCGGCGATGGTGGTGGTGGTTGTGGTACTCTTGGTGGTGGTACTCGTGGTGGTAGTAGTGGTACTCTTGGTGGTGGTGGTAGTGGTACTCTTGGTGGTGGTGGTAGTGGTACTCTTGGTGGTGGTGGTAGTGGTGGTGGTAGTGGTACTCTTGATGGTGGTGGTAGCAGTGGTGGTACTCTTGGTGGTGGTAGTGGTACTCTTGGTGGTGGTGGTGGTAGTGGTACTCTTGGTGGTGGTGGTAGTGGTACTCTTGGTGGTGGTGGTTATGGTGGTAGTGGTACTCTTGGTGGTGGTTATGATGGTAGTGGTACTCTTGGTGGTGGTGGTGGTGGTAGTGGTACTCTTAGAGGTGGTGGTGGTAGTGGTACTCTTGGTGGTGGTGGTAGTGGTACTCTTAGAGGTGGTGGTGGTAGTGGTACTCTTAGAGGTGGTGGTGGTAGTGGTACTCTTGGTGGTGGTTATGGTGGTGGTGGTGGTATATGGTGGTGGTGATAGTAGTGATGGTAGTGACGGTGGTGATGGTGGTGGTGATGATAATAGTGATAGTAGTGGTGGTAGTGACGGTGGTGATGGTTGTGGTGGTATGTGATGGTGATGGTATGTGAAGGTGGTGGTATACTGATGGTACTGACGGTGGTGGTGGCGGCGGCGGCGATGGTGGTGGTGGCGGCGATGGTGGTGGTTGTGGTACTCTTGGTGGTGGTACTCGTGGTGGTAGTAGTGGTACTCTTGGTGGTGGTAGTGGTGGTGGTAGCGGTGGTGGTACTCTTGGTGGTGGTAGTGGTACTCTTGGTGGTGGTGGTAGTGGTACTCTTGGTGGTGGTGGTAGTGGTACTCTTGGTGGTGGTGGTTATGGTGGTAGTGGTACTCTTGGTGGTGGTAGTGGTGGTGGTAGCGGTGGTGGTACTCTTGGTGGTGGTAGTGGTACTCTTGGTGGTGGTAGTGGTACTCTTGGTGGTGGTGGTAGTGGTACTCTTGGTGGTGGTGGTAGTGGTACTCTTGGTGGTGGTGGTGGTTATGGTGGTAGTGGTACTCTTGGTGGTGGTTATGATGGCAGTGGTACTCTTGGTGGTGGTGGTAGTGGTACTGTTAGAGGTGGTGGTGGTAGTGGTACTCTTGGTGGTGGTAGTGGTACTCTTAGAGGTGGTGGTGGTAGTGGTACTCTTGGTGGTGGTTATGGTGGTAGTGGTACTCTTGGTGGTGGTAGTGGTACTCTTGGTGGTGGTAGTGGTACTCTTGGTGGTGGTAGTGGTACTCTTGGTGGTGGTGGTGGTGGTACTCTTGGTGGTGATGTATTTTAGGAGCGGCGGCGACAATGGTAGCATCTTAGGCCCTCAAACCAGCAATTCACAACCGCTTCCTATGATCCTGATGTTCTTAACAAGAAAATGAATAGTCAAGAGGCATAACAAGCTCCTTGTGATATTCAAAAGATAGACGCAGACGACAAAACTGACTGGTTCCTGTGACTAATGCAAATTTCTCCAATGTACAACTTGTGGGAGATAACATCATCGGTATAAAATAACCTTTATATTTCCAAAGCTGCCTGCATCATGCATGATTCATTAAAATTAGCATCTGTCCGGAGAAAGACGATTGAGATTGAGTTTCCGTAAAAGTTCCGTAAAAAACAAAACTCACGAGAGACAGAATACGATGAAGATGTTGGATGAGGGTTTGATTCGCTATTGGGCCAAGGGAAAATTTACGCAAATCTTTCTTTCTTTACCTGCATACCTTCCCCTTATGAAGGACTTACACTCCCTAGGACTTACAAGCCAGTGCCTAGGGTCAGACGCCTGTCGGGGAGCAGAGGAACCTATGGACCGGACAGAGTGAAGACCTGGAAGTGGGTGGTTAGACAAGCATCAGGTATGAGAGTAAGGAAGAGGATAAAATGCAATCGAAATCGATGATTGGAAGGTGATAATGGAGCAACTGGTGTAATGAATGGCGGGAGAAACCAGGGAACCCGGAGAAAACCCGCCCTGACGCCGCTTCGTCCACCAAAAATACCACATGTAGGTCCCTGGGATCAAAGCCGAGTCACTTAGGTGGTAGGCGAACAGTCTAACCTTTCGACCACTTCGCCGCCGAAGTATGTAAAACAAATATTTAAATGATGTTAACGAAACCTAGAGCGTTTCTTGAACTTAATATTTAAATTGTTTCCTTATGCTTAAAATTACTTCGCAAGTTTTATATTAGTACCTTCATGTGGTTAATTTTATTAATTTATGCCATTCTAGTGTTAAGCATCCTATGCGGATAAGCGCACTGAAGACACTGAATCTTTGCTTACAATAAACGTGCAACAATTTTGGCTACTTTCCATTTCTGATACGTTATTGCAGGCGTAATAAAGTGCCTTCCTTTCCGAGTTTCACGAATAGGCAACGTCTAAATGATCATCGGCCTATAAGGTATTTGTCCTTTTTTTCCCTCGGGTTTTAAAAGCAATCACATAGCCAGCCGCTTTTTGAAGATTCGTTGACTCTTCTTTCTGTATTCCTTTTACATCTGCATCGAAATGTGTAAGAACATAATTGTTGCAAATGTTTATGTGATTACTAGAATGCGTATTTATAAGAATTGCTTGTTGAAGAGATGGTTGAGAAAGTAAGATGAAATTAAGCACATCGAAGTGTTTTTATATGAGTTTAACGCCATTTTTACACCATAAAGCATCACGGATGGCGAATACTGACGATACATGGAATGCAATGTGAATGTTAGTTGGGAAAGAAATATGAGCGCAGGACCGAAGCCTTCCGTATCCAGGTAGCTTAACAGGTAACAACCCCTAAGCCTCCTGTGGAATCGGTCTAATTGACCAGCAAGTGGGGTGGAATTGGTATGCGTAATTTTTGCCTTCATTTCAGTTTACGGCACATTAGTTCACAGTTAACATGTTTTCCGAGGAGACTGAAGTTATGGCGAGTAGGACAGGAAGGAAAATGCTACTTCGGAAAGGTTACACTTTCTCTCTTTCTTTTTTTTAAGTGTTTAACGTCCACTTTTACTACTACGGCGCCGCAGGCGGTGACACTGAAGATATATGGAATGAAGATGGAGCACCGGTGGAATGAGATGGCGGGGGAAACCGGAGAACACGGAGGAAACCCGCCTCAGCGCCGCTTCGACAACCACAAATTCCACATGCGGTTGCCTGGGATAGAACCCAGGTTGCTTTGGTGAGAAGCGAATAGTCTAATCACTCGGCTACGGCACGGCCGTTAAACATTCGGATTCCAAAAAAGTTTAAAAAGTGGCGTAGCGCAATGAACGTGCAATGTTAAAAGTTGCAAAGTTTTATTGAAAGCGCTTCCATTGAAGAAACAGATGTCCTGGATATTCAAGAGGACCATAACCACGCGACACCACCTAGTGACAAAATTCAGAGACAGAAAGCACTTTGTGATCTGAAGAGAAAAGCTACGGAGGATATATGTGAAGGACCATCCAAACTAATATACCAGAAACTGAAGAGGGAAAACACGGAAGAAGTAACCACTGGAGTTGTCCACAATTTACTTAAGTCCATATACAAAGCTAGGCGGAAAATTCTGCCAAAACTACCCACAAGTATAGGGGAGGTTCACGAAGTTCTGTACACATTAAATGTGAAAACTGTAGATGGGGCCGAGTTGGTGCTACACAACGATGCTGCAAAGAACACTGTAATAGTTTGTGAATCCGAAAACCACAGGAGACTCAGTGTGACGCAATACATATATGTTGATGGAACTTTCAAGTATTGCACAAGGTTTTTTTGCCAGCTATTTACAATCCACGGGCTTGTTAATGGACATTGCATCCCAATGGCATTTTCTTTGTTGAAGGATAAGAAAACTTCATCATATCAGCATGTATTTTCAACAGTTGTTGATGACTGTAATAACATAGACCTGAAATTCTCTCCAGCAGCAATATTTTCTCACTTGAAGAAAGCATCATGAATGCTGGGAAAGAACTGTGGACTCATGTTAAAATCCAACGACGGAAATTTCATCTAACGCAAAGCTGGGGGCGAAAGATACAAAATGTGGGACTTGCACATGACCAATATTCCAGAAATTAAATCGGAAAATTTCTGAACTACATATTTGGTTTGCCAATGCTGGATCCTTATATGGTTGGTGTATGTTTTGCTGAGGACTTTATGGCAGTGACGCCTGTCTTGGAAAAAACTACAGACGTTTTGCGACTATTTAGTGGAAACTTACATCGACGAAAATGCACTCTTTCCTCCTTCCGTGTGGTTAGAACTCAGTTGGAATAGACAGAGAACTACCAACACTTGCGAAAGTTTCCATAACAAATACAATAATCAGTTCTACTCCTGCAGCCCAAATCTATATACAGGCTGGAAGGTACTGCTTCGGTCAGAATAATGTGGCTAATAGATACAGATATAAGAAACATAAAATGCTAGGTTTCATTTCGGTAGGCTCAATAGTTTTGTAAACCATTAAGTTTGGTGTAAATGGCAACGCTGTGCTGTGTTTGCACACGCCAGCGACCTATGTTGAACCCGAGCAACGTGTGCTTCCAGGCCAGTAGTGCCTCAGATGTAAACAAAACACCTGACTGGCGTGTGCCTCGTGGTCAACACTGCCCCAGTTAACAAAACACCCGACCGGCATGTGCAAACACTGCACTAATACATCAACAAAACACTGGCCCAGTGCATAGGATCAATCCCCGCACATCCAGTGGCTTGTGTTGAACCCGACAGGCGTGTGCCACCAGATATAAACAAAACACGCGTCCAGTGCGTTTACGTACGAGTGACGCGGTTACAATCTTGGACGAATCGGCAACAATCGATGTCATGCCTTAAAAGTGTGAATATAAGTGAAATGACACATTTGCTCAGGTAAAATAATGAACATGCAGTTTTCCATAGTTCAGACAGCAGAAGAATGAATCAATCAAAACCACGAATTTTTTGGTTGAACAATGCTGACATAAAGAGACACAGATTTTCCTAATAGTGGACATGCTTTCTCGTCTTCTTCTTGTTATTGTTATTACTATTGTCATTATAAGTATCCATCACGAGGTAAAACAATAGTAATTGCCTTTAATACACAAGTAAATAAGTCTTTCACTTCATTTTTCTAAAACAATTGTGCTCTTCTGTAGATTATCGGGCTGAAATTAAACTAATGTTCTCGTCATAAATTACAGCTTTAGTCATAAAGGCGCCTAAACAAGTAAACAAGCAAAATGAAATTGATTTCTAGAGGTAAATATGACAGTGATACTATCCTTAAAGGAAGAATACATAATATGGAGTTTCTCTACACATATGACAAACCAAATCCGTATCTAATACGGGACTGAAGCACAGTTAATGTGCTCCATAAGAGCAAGTTTGCAAGTACTATTTATCATAGAACACCAGTCAGTATTTTGAAATAAATTCCATAATCCTGTCTAAATACATTCATAAGCACTTTACAACAAGAAATACTGAAAGTGTATTAATTTATACCGATTGTGTGTGTTTATTTAGGTTTTATTATTACTTAATTAAAGTTCTTAATATTCAGCTCACAAGAGACATTATTTTACTGCTGTTTTTGTTCTTTTTAAGAGCAAAAATAGAAGAGTTGAATGGTTTATTTCGCTAGATAAGGGATGAGGGGAATAGGTACATCTGCCTTTATTTACGTGATCTCAATGTTATGTTTTTTATCTTATTTTATCTGTTTATTTTTGTATATTAATTATAATAATAATAATAATAATAATAATAATAATAATAATAATAATAATAATAATAATAATAATAATAATAATACTAATACTAATAATAATAATACTAATACTAATAATACTAATACTAATACTAATACTAATAATAATAATAATACTAATACTAATACTAATAATAATAATAATAATAATAATAATAATAATAATAATAATAATAATAATAATAATAATAATAATAATAATAATAATAATAATAATAATAATAATAATAATAATAATAATAATAATAATAATAATAATAATAATAATAATAATAATAATAATAATAATAATAATAATAATAATAATAATAATAATAATAATAATAATAATAATAATAATAATAATAATAATAATAATAATAAGTCCCGCTATTTCCTTCAAAGAGCAGCTATAATGAGCAGCTATGGACGAAAACTGTAAATATCTCCATAAGTATGAAAATATTTCAAATGGAATAGACACCTCCACACATGATATAGCTTTTTTAAGCCTTAACGTGAAATGATGCTCAAATGAACCCCGGCATCCACAAAGAAAACAAAATGGTTATAATGTCAACGGAAAGAAATAAAATACAAGAAATGAACAGGCAACGCGACAATGCAAATGAAGATGCGGGTTCTGCCATATAAAATTTCTTTCCTTTTTTAGCATGAAAATAAAAATATCATGCATAGCAGCACATGACTTTCTGTAATGTTTTAATTGTATAACTCACACCAACTGTTCTTGTGAAACATTATTCATCTTTCTACTTCATGTTAATTGAGATAATCTTTGCACATTGCATTGAAGGTGGATACAGGAAACCGAATGGATAGTTAGGTGTTTAAAAACTAGTCGCTATATTTCGGGCTATATTGCGGCCTAGGGCTTTCATTCTCTTTTCATTACATCGCGAGAGCACTTTAAAATGTCAATAGTATTGGCAAATGAAAATAGATAACGACGGATATCTCGGAAACGGATAATGCCTTAAATAAATTCGATGTTTTTGAGACATCTAAATTTTTTGTAGTACGGTTTTGTCTTGCTTATCGATTACCAGTTATATACAATTATATAAAATTCCTTCCGAATAAACAGACTTCACATGTTAGTTCCAGAAAGTTCAAAATAAAAATTTTATTTGCCACACATATATCTTGAACTGTGGTGATTTTAATCAAAATCGGTAGAGCCACTTCTGAGAATATTAAAGTCTTACAAGGAAACGTACTTTGGGGTGGGGGGGGGGGATATTTGGAAAATCTTCGTATCGCATCTTTGGTAGATGCTGAGCCAAATACCAAGTTTGATATACATAGGAAATTTTATTTTGAAGTTTAATTGTTCACATATATAAAGACAAACAAATGGACAATTTTCAAAAAACTGATTTGATTCAGGGGTCCCAAAACAAGTATTTCCGCTGAAATCTTGAATCGAATTTTTGGGTGCAATGCAATAGGTTATCTACCTGATAGGTATGTGGTAGAGAAAGTGAACATACTACTACGTTTCCTTGTATATAAGACAAAAACTGTTATTTTCCATGTTAAGCTGTTCAAGACTGCTAATAGTGTGTGCTTTAATTAAAATACGACTATAGGTGGAAAAATTACCAAGTGTGAGATATTGTACACTGGTTCCAAATGCTACGCAGTACAATAAATATTACATCAAGTAAACAAACACTTCCCTTACCATGCACAAACACACGTAATGGAGTACAACACACGCGCACCTTTACCAACACTGTACACTATAGGACCACCTCGTACGACGGTCCCACACAGACTGACTGGCTGATTCTTCTACTCCCGTGTAATGCTCTCCGCGCCAAATGTCACGTGGCTACTGCGCGGGGAAACAGCATCGCATCTTGTTTACTTTCGCGTAGGAGATCCGCAAAAACCAACACAGCTATCTATATCCGGCGTTGATGGCCATATAAATGGTTCCGCAGACGCCTGGAGGAACCGGGTTTCATCCCCTTTGTGAAATCCATTAGTTCATCATATATTCAGAGGGAGAAAACAGCCCAGGCCAATAGGGTGCCTGTGGCGCTGATACTCGCGGTATGGTTTACTTATGCACGCTAAGAGCTAATTTAATGGTATTAGTTTTTAATATTCACATTTCAATAGTATTTTCGAGCATCTGAATAATATTTAAGACAATGTATTTATGTAAATTAAAAAAGTCAGTTTTCCTCTGATTGCTTCGACCTTTTTACTAACTACTCAGGATATAAAACATACGGTGCACACAAAAAATTAAATAAATAAGTAAATAAATAAATAGATAAGTAAACGAGTGAACAAGTAAATAAGTAGATAGCTAGACAGACAGACGGACGGACGGACGGACGGACGGACGGACAGACAGACCGACCGACCGAGAGATACTAGAACTAAGATACAGAACTAAGTGAGTGAGTGAACGAATGAACGAATAAATAAATAAATAAATAAATAAATAAATAAATAAAATAAATAAATAAATAAATAAATAAATAAATGCACGAATGAATAAATAAATAAATAAACAAACAAACAAACAAATAACTAAACAAACAAATAAATAAATAAATAAATAAATAAATAAATAAATAAATAAATAAATAAATAAATAAATAAATAAATAAATAAATAAATAAATAAATAAATAAATAAATAAATAAATAAATAAATAAATAAATAAATAAATAAATAAATAAATAAATAAATAAATAAATAAATAAATAAATAAATAAATAAATAAATAAATAAATAAATAAATAAATAAATAAATAAATAAATAAATAAATAAATAAATAAATAAATAAATAAATAAATAAATAAATAAATAAATAAATAAATCTGATGTGTTGCACTCACACGACTTTCTCTGCTCTCGCACTAATCTTACAAACTCTTATTCCTCTATCTTCTTCATGTTTGTCGAAATAAACATTTGCAGGAATTATCTTATTGCTACTTATCTTGTAGGTGCAAGGGGAATGTGGGAATACAGTAGGCTTTGAGCGATAGTCAAATACTTTAAGGCTTTGAAATACCGTTCTCTGCGCACGGCCAAGCGATCTTTCAGTTTAGTGCGAATTAAACACAAATAAGCAATATATCTGAAATGTTTCACTCAACAAAAGAATGTGTTTGAGCATAAATTATGTTTTTTTTTTTAACGACATCTACATTTTTGCATAGTAAGATTTGGTCTATCACTTACGATTTTCCAAATGTGCAAAAGTCATTAACAGTAAACAAGACTACATAGGCTATAGCCAGAAAATTCAAAATATACATTTCATTTGCCATAAAAATGTGTTAAACATATGGCATTTGTGAGAAAATACAGGGTAGTTTAGGGGGAAGCAATTTTCTTCAAAATCTTCCTATCGCATCCTTAAAAGATATTAAACTTAAATAGTAACTTTGGTTGTTAACCTACCTTTCGTTTGAGTTATACTGTTCACACACACACGCACGCGAGCGCGCGCGCGCACACACACACACACACACACACACACACACACACACACACACACACACACACACACACACACACACACACACGCACGCGTGTACTTTTTTCTAAAACTGCTTTTTTGGATTCAGGTAGCCTCTAAACATATATTTTCGGTGAAATATCGACATCGAAATTTTGGGTCTGACGCGATACGTGGTTCGAACCTCGCTGCAGTGGTTGTCGCTCTCTTCCTTGATGGCTTCGGCTAGCTTCTACCTCGTCGTCATTCTGTCCTGGGTTTGATACCCGTCCTCGGCTAGTGTCACCATTGGCTCGTTTGTATAGCATGGAGCCTATCCTTTGGTAAAAAGGAGCGATGACCTCAGATGGTGGAAAAAGCAGCAAAAACAATTGGTGTGGTTTGATTCAGGAATAGCATTCCCGAGTTTTATTGGATTTATTTTATATTTCTATTCACCAATAATCGAACGTTAGCGTCCTTGTTGAAACACTGTCTTTTGCTTCCCATTAACGGCACTGACCAACGCGGCTTAAAAAGAAGTAATATCTCTGCAGGATTCTTCTTTTCGCCTTTAGCACTGGGCTCACTCCACTGCGCGAACTGCACTAATATGCGACGCACTTCTCAGCTTCAATAATCACATTTCTCTCACTTGGCGCACTGACTCGCGGTGTTTCTCTATTTTGCATCGACACCTTCTTTTACTGGTAGTGCGTGTGAGATTGTTCGAAGTTGTATGAAGTCTGTAATGATGGCGAGTATATGGACTGTCTGACGACGGTAAGTCGACTATATGAAGACTGTCTTGAGTTCTGCGATTTCATGTACTTTTAAGCCAGCGAGCCCCTGCAATTTACTTAATTCTGATTAGTGGGATTTCTGGGGGATTTTACGCGCCTTATCATGTACATGCTGTACTTAACTACCATCTCACTCTGTCTGCTACGGTACGTTTTCGTACAATGCAACAAAGAAGAAACACCCTTCGAGATATAACAATGGATACGCGGGCTTGTTTTCCTAAAATGTGCTTTTAAAACTCAGGTCCCTGACAGTATTTTAATATGAACGCTTTACATCTTATATACTTTCCAGGCTTGCAAACACAATTAAAATTACAATTACATATATGCATGAAAAACAACATTTACACCTTACTCAATTATATCTAATTACACTCATGTTTCTCAGCTAATTAATAAAAAGAATTATAGTTGGAGGCTTTCCGGTCTAGAAGTACCATCTCAGGTCAAATACAATATTCCCTTACTTACTGTACATAGTAGAGAAAGTAAACAAGAAAAAAGAATTTAGAATAATGAAGTTTAAAGTTAAATGCGGTGCTTTAGATGGTACAACAGGGTTCGAATTAACGGCGGAATGGGGGGGAGAGGGGGTTTCTCCCTCTCGTTAAATAACTTCCTTGCCGAGGTTACCCGTGATTTGACGATTTATCCCTAAATCTGTCGGATTTAGGTTGCACTTGCCCACTAGCCTTGTGTTTCTTTGGAGACATTTAGAAAATATTGCTTAACACATTTAAACAAATATTTAATTAAAGCTCTTAGGATACAATAGAGAATAATGACACTATGCACAAGCACTGTTGAACCACAAATACAACAGCAAGAAATGCGAATAGAAAAAACAGAAATGCGAATGTAATACGTTGCACTTCTATTTCGATAATATAGAAAAGTGCACGAATTGTCTGTGGAAGAGTGAGTAGAGAAATACATGTGAATGTGTTGCGTAAAACGAAAGTGAGTTTAGAAAACCCTGTGAATATAATACGATGCATTTGTATTTCAATCATGTAGAAAATTGTATGAATTATATGTTTAAGAGCGATGTTTTTCTATTTTAAACACATAGAAAATTATACTAGGATGTATTATTTGTAGAAGTGAGAGTAGAGAAACAAATGTGGTTGTGTTTCGTAAAAGAAACGTGAGTAGAAAAAAACGTGCGAATGTAATACGCTGTATTTCCATTTGAACCATAGAAAATTGTATGAAGTGTATGTTGAAGGGCAAGTAGAGAGGGACATGTGAATGTGTTACGTAAAAAAAAAGCGAGTAGAGAAAACCATGCGAATGTAATGCGTCGCATAGTAAACTGGATAGTATAAAAACCTTTTCTATGAAAAAACATTTATATTTGCCAATTTTCATTGCATTCGGATGGAATGGTATAGCAGCACATAAGGAACAAACATTCATTTTTACTTTCTCTACTGGTAAGTAGGGGAAGTATTGTATTCCACCCAAAAATTCGATGTCAAGATTTCACCAGAAATATATGTTTTGACACCCCCTGAATCCAAAAAAAAAGCATTTTTAGAAAAAGGTCCGTGTGTGTGTCTGTGTGTCAGTCTGTCAGTCTGTGTGTCAGTCTGTCAGTCTGTGTGTCAGTCTGTCAGGGTGTGGACAGCATAGCTCAAAAACGAAAAGTCGGTTAAAAACCAAAGTTGGTATTTAAGTTTAATGTCTTTCAGGGATGCGACACGGAGATTTTGAAGAAAATAGCCTCACCGTAAACTACCCTTTACATGGAAAATTTTTCGAAAATTTTGATTTTCTTGAAAATGACTCTAACGATTTTGTTTAAAATGTCATATGTTTGAGATATTTTTATGACAAATGAAATGTATATCTTGAATTTTCTGGCTATAGCCCCTGTAGTCGTATTTACTCTGGACGACTTTTGCATAACTGGTAAACCGTTAGAGATAGACCAAATTATACTATACAAAAAATGTAGATCTTGCTAAAATACCCAATTTATCTCTCAATAAATTTTCTTGTAGGGTGAACCATTTCGGAAATATTTCTTGTTATGTGTGTGAGTTGCGGAAAACGTAGAACTTTCGTGAAATGGATCATCGTGGTTCATTTTTTTATATGTTAAGTGTGCAAAGACAACAGAATCTCAAAGCTTTAAAAGATTTTAGCATCACACAAAGCCTACTGTATTCTATCAGTCCCCTTGCATCTACAAGGAAATAAGCAATAAGATAATTTGTACAAATGTTTATCTTAACTAACATGAAGAAGATATAGGAATAAGAGTTTGTGAGAATGGTTAGTACAAGAGTAGAGAAAGTCATGTGAGTTCAACACATCAGATTTTTACATACGGAATAGATAATGTAGAAATCTTACATATTTCGTCCAGCATAATGAAAACCTCGTAACTGAATATGGTAATAAGATCAATCACTTTGTAGCTCAGTGTGAGAAATCTATGAAAACATTTTTATTTTTCAGGAAGCCCTAACTTTGAAATCCTCCTATGTAACTTGTAGCAATTTTTGAACCCTGGTAGAGAGGAATAACTACCCTATATTTCCTAGTGTTGTTCTGAAAATGTATTCTTGATAACAAAACATGCTTCGGAACACACATTTTCAGTATGAACACCACAAAAAGGAAATACCAATTCTGTCGAATAGTCACTCACCTTCAGACGACGTTTCAGCCCAGATTCTTCTCAACTTGCACACATCGAGCAACAGACTGAATATCAATTATGTAAGTAAATATTTTGTTCTAGCGAGCATGGCTGAACAACCCAATACTAACCTTGCGGTCACATGCACCGCGTCGACGCGAGGTGGGCAATAATCCAACCGATAAGGGCAGAGATGTGATCGGCATCTCACTTCCCCTGCTTCAATGTTGGTTTACGCGACCCTGACTCTCTCCCTCCGTCCGTCCCTCCCTTTCTCTCTCTCTCTCTCTCTCTCTCTCTCTCTCTCTCTCTCTCTCTCTCTCTCTCTCTCTCTCTCTCTCTCTCTCTCGCTCAGACAGACACAGCTTTAGTCACTGTGATTAATTCATCAAGAGCCTGGTTTTCGATAACCTAAACGTGTTTGAATCATCAACCGGCTTAAGCCTATCAAATTGTTTCTTCTCCAAACAGAACTAACATTGGTTCCTAACCTTTTTTGGGCCTTCCTACTGATTTAGTTCCTTGTGGGATATAGTACTGTATGCCCACGACAAGAAGGCTAGAGGGGAATGAAGGGCAGAGGGGGCTTGAACTGTGTATCTACTCCGGTAGCAGACCTGTTTACTAGGAAATGAGTGTATGAGAGTGCATATTTCTAGCTATCGGTGTGTTATGTGACAACACTGTGCATTTTAAACGAGCCTAGCATCCTTGTCACACTCGGAAACTAGTCATAAACACCGTGCGGGAAGCACAAAATGATTACGTTACACATTCCTAAGACTTGCCTTCTTGTCCTGGGCATACAGTAGGTGTTGTAGATCGTATTTTTACTTCCTCTACTACATATAGTAAGTAGGGGAAGTATTCTATTCAACCTAAAATTTCAATGTCGACATTTCACCGGAAATATGCTTTAAGGCCCCTTAATAAATACAACATTTTTAGAAAAAGGTCCGTGTGTGTGTGTGTGTGTGTGTGTGTGTGCGTGCGTGCGTGCGTGCGTGCGTGTGTGTGTGTGTGTGTGTGTGTGTGTGTGTGTGTGTGTGTGTGTGTGTGTGTGTGTGTGTGTGTGTGTGTGAACAGCATAACTCAAAAACGAAAAGTGGGTTAAAAACCGAAGTTAGTATTTAAGTTTGACATGCTTCAAGGATGCGACACGACGATGTTGAAGAAAATTCCTCCACCATAAACTATCCTCTACAAGGAAAATATTTCGAAAATTTTATTTTCTCAAAAATGGCACTATCGATTTTGATATAATGCCATTTTAATATTTTAATTATTTTTATTCAAATGAAATGTATATTTTGAATTTTCTGGCTATAGCCCATGTAGTCCTGTTTACTCTTGATGACCTCTGCATAGCTGGTGCACAGTAAGAGATAGATCTAATTTTACTATACAAAAAATGTAGATCTTGTTAAAACACGCATATTGTGTACAAATGCATCTTTTTCTGGAGTGAACAATTTCGGAGACATTTCTTGTTATTTGTGCGAGTTTTGTAATATTTATGGTTTTCTCAAATGGAAGGTCGTTCTTTGCTCTTTCATCTCCTGGCCGTGTAAAGAGAAAGGAATTTCAAATACTTCATATAGCGACCAGCTCTAAAAGATTTGACTATCGCTCAAAGTCTACTGTATTCCCATATTCCCCTTGCACCTACAAGGAAATTAACAATAAGGTAACTTCTGTAAATGTTTATCTCAACTAACATGAAGAAGATAGAGGAATAAGACTTGGTAAGAATAGTTACAAGAGTAGAGGAAGTCACGTGAATGTATTTATTGGTGAATCTGACATATGACCAACATGTTCTTTGGATCTATTTTGGAGTTGTTTAATTATCTCTAAAATTCTTTGTACTTTTAATTCAGCTCTAAATCTTCACCTGCTATATAGTCTTCTTTCATCTTCTTTCCATGGTAGACCGGAGAGCAGAAGTTTATGCACAAAAATTGATGTTTTAGGTGCTTAAAATAGGCTTCTTAGCTGCAGTATTTAAGCTGTATAAAATAAAAAATAGGCAGGTATTTAAAAAAATAAAAGAAAGAAATAAAACTGTTGTATGTGATCTAATGATCTTCGCTTGATTTAATGGCAATACTGACATTAAAACAAACCAAATACATTTTATAATTGGTACAGATGCCCCCAATTGCAGATTTAGGTTACGCATTTAGATTACGCCCTAGTTGGTTTTCCAGCAAATAATAAGCACTTTCTTTAAATTATCCATGGAAAAGTTATGGCGTTTATCACTCAGTATGAATTTGCACGCTGAGAAAGACCGTGAAAGCGCAAGGCAATATACTAGCTTTCTGATGATAAACTGGGATTTCACTTTCATCATCATCATCATCATCGCCACTGCCGCCACCGCCACCGCCACCTGTAAAAATTATATCGGCAACGAACACTCTTCAGCCCATAGTTTTCTTCTGAAAAACTTAATCCCACTTCTTAGTTTTTTTTCTCCCACAGCTGCAGGTTCTTTAGATAGTTTCTGCTTTGCTATGCTCAGTAGCTCTAATTGTTGATACAAAAGGTTGATGGCACTATTGACAGGTAAGATTTAAAATCTGATAAAGAAATTATTCGGATATAGATAAATAATTGCAATAAATGATTTCCAATGTATAATGAGAATAGATTTTGTCATTCGAGGTCACAAGAAATGGTTTAATTCCAAAAATAGGAATACCATGATGAATACAAGAAATGAAAAAAGGAGGTCAAAACCATGGTTAGGAAACAAAATACAGAATCTTGGAATACAATTTGTGTAGAAAAATAAAACACTGTTGGGTATGGAAGGTCCGTAAAAGCCTGAAAAACACTTGGAAAGATTACTAAAGGAAATTTTAAACGTGCATTAATGTACGCTATTTATCACCAACTACAAACACACAGGATAACATAATCTACGACAAAATATCGAAATGAGCAATAATATCGAAAAATTAAAAAAATTAATAAAATTAACATTTAGGATAAGTGTGATGATTTAATACTAGGAAATGTTGCTTATTTTCTGAAACACAGAAGCTACGAGCTAAAAATGCCTTTATTTTATATACTTACTGTACAGAAAGATATGATGACGAGGACTGGACTAAAAAAGTAATATCACCATCAGGTTATAAAGCTGTAGCCTCAACAAGATTACTGATCGGCAATCCAGTGTACTGGCGCCACACGCCCAAACTATGTCACCCACCCTCCAAACATATTATGTAGTGTGTATCGCCGATAATAGCCTTGTAGCGCAATTAGTTACCAGAACGCCGAGTTCGAATAGGTATTGCTTCCGTAAAGCTTTCAAACTCTGCGTTTATCAAGATATTTTCATTGCTAAAACTACACACTTACGTCCTATTGCAGTCCGAAATATTTTGTTTGGCACACGTATATTAAGAATGACCCTAGTAGAAGTACAAGAATATCTGGAGAGAGTATTCCGGAAGGGGGGAGGAACCCAGGGTAACCAAGGAAAAGATGGAGCGATTCATCGATTCCTATTATAGTCCAGAAGATATAGGCTGGTAACCTAATTCAAGAGGAGAAGAAAAAGGTGATTATGGTTAAAAGATATCCCCCATAAGTATAATTTTAGTTTCTAAAGCTGTATATTGTAACGGCAGTGTAAAAGTATTTCCAAGAACTTCTGCATACGTTTTCTTTTGTTTTTCTCAGAATGACTCAAATTACTCAATGGCAACTTGCGGAGGGGGACTTTGCACCTTGACCGAAAGGCAATCTTTTGCACCGATGCCCCTTTGGGGCAACCTCCGGGAGGATGAATGAGACGAATGGATCCGAAGGGCGACCGGAACGTTGTCACGACAGAGCAGAGGGCAGGGTGTAACTGTCAGTTAGAAGCACCTCGGCTGAGGCTCTCCCACTCAATCGGGTTCGTGCTCCCAAGTGGGGTGCGGGACTCGAAATCCGGCTCCCTCCCCCCACTCCTCGGGCTTATACCATTTCATGGGGGGCCCGGAAACCAGTAGGCTCGTCTTCCAATCCGGGGGATGAGATTTTCAGAGCGCATTTGTTCCCCCTGCCGTGTTGCTGCCGCGACGCTCGCCAACGCATCCAACTCTGAAGGAAACCTGACGGGATGAAGGGTGAAATGAAATTATCAACCTCCGAAAATACCCATGGGTGAGGAAGGTCGGCCACGAGGATCGAACCCGCGGTGACCTACCAAATGCAGGCCAAAGACGCTACCGCCTGAGCCATCCCGCTCGGTTTCTCTGAGAAAGTTCTCATAGAACTATTACACTTTAAATTAAGCTGTTACTTGGAAAATATGTTTAATGAATTGAACTGTACGGATAAAAACACAAACTTTTCACGCAATATGAATCGTTAATTTCTCAGAAGACATGATCAGATTCATTCTCGCTATCATTATTTACCTAATAGTAGGTATATTACGACACTATATGGGCACTGAGTTTTTGAACAACGGAGAGAAACACCAGCGAAATTACCTAAAGCACTTCACAAACGTGCATTGAGTAACGTTTGTACCAGGTCATATTTTTACTTTTCCTACCGCATAGCCAGGGAAAGTATTAACTTTAACCCAAAAATCCAATATCGGGATTTCACCAGAAATAATATTTTGAGACTCCTAAATTAAAAAATCACTTTTAGAATATGATCCGAATGTGGGGGATGTGAACCGCGTAATTCAGAAATCAAAGCAAAATACCAAACTTGGTACTTAATTCGTATTTACCAAGGATAAAAAAGGGCCCCTGAGCCCCAAACTATCTTTGACATAGGTATATTTCTTATTTTCTCAAAAATGGCTATAAAATTTTTGATCAAAATACCATAGTAGGGATATGCATATAAGATATTTACAGGACATATAAAATATATTATATACTGAATTTTCTGGAAATAGCGTGGAAAGTCCTCTTCATTCGCAGGGATTTTTTTATAGTTCTGTTTAACTGATAAACCATAAGAGACAGACAAAAACGTACTATGCAAAACATGCAAGTTCTTTAAAACACGCAATATATTTCAATTTATTTCAACCATTTCCGAGATTATTAATATAATCTGAATTGTTCAGTACTGTATAACGTATCATACAACACATTAGCACCTCACATATCTACCTATAGATATACCACAATTTGGCGTAACGCATAACTGTACGTTTGAAGCTTGCATACTCCTTGATTTGTTGATGTTTTCGCTCTTAATGGTCGTTCATACTGGCATAAATCAGGCTTTCGTATCCAAGAAGAAAATGATGGGAGTGATACTGTGATAGTGATCAACAGGGCCTGGATGTTTATAACATGTCATAGTTTTGTGTGTGTGTGTGTGCGTGTGTGTGTGTGTGTGTGCGTGTGTGTGTGTGTGTGTGCGTGTGTGTGCGTGTGTGTATGTCTGTATGTGTGTGTGTTTTCATGGAAAATGCAAGCGAAGCACGACTGTATAGTCATATTTTGGCTTTTTTACTGTTTTTGAAATTTTCTTGTCATTTTTCATATTAGGTACAGAAATCTTTTCTCTTAATTGTTCGTGTTTTTGTCATATGTTTATATTTCTATTCCACTTTCGCATATGTGCATGCAGTCATCCCAAAGTTGATTTTTCACATCTCGCAATTCTTGTCTGTAACACAAGGAAGTATTTTTCACGTTACAATGTTGCATGCAAATAGAAGATTGTTCCCTTTTGAAAACTTTAAAATGTGTGTAATTTGCTTCTGTAATTCTTCTTTCTAGTCGCCCTTCAAAATGTGACATTTATTTCATTGTGTGCAGAGGGTTAGCTCTGGATTGGGCAATTAAATAAGTTAGAAGTGAAACACTAAAATTAATATTATCTATTTATTATCGAGCGTCTAGATTTTTAAGGTAGATTTTCAATATAATGTTAATGTAAACAGCATTAAATTTTTGAACATTTAGAAAATTCACACAAAAAAATATTAGGTCACATTTATCGTCATATTTTACAATCTTTTTCGGCCATAAGTGCCTGCATAATTCCAGAACTTTTTAGGTAAGAGACATCCGGACCCTTGTGGTGAGTATCCAGCCCAAACTGAATTATAATCTATCGAAATAATATTGGTAGGCCACGCCAATAAAATACTGGTGAACATTTGCATCAGCGATGTCCAACCTTTGCGAGTGTGGGTTTACCTCTTTCCAGCATATGCGGAGTTCGCCTCTTTTTAACCCCCTACCGGGCGTTGTGTTGCAGTGGCGGGTTGGTGACGCACGTTGCGTTTACTTAACGAAAGCACTTCAAATCTTATGCGATAAACCTTTGTTTATCAGTGATTTCTTTAGTACTGCTTACGTTCAAGAAGTCTAACAACCTTTGACATAGCCTTAGAAGATCCACTAAGTGATCGTCGCATAAGATATACTGACTTAATATAGTTCAATTTGGAGAAATTCTCTTCGCAACATACGCAGAGCTTTATCCACTCTTATACTCACTATTCTTGCAAATGCTTATTTCTCTATCTACTATATTGTAATCGACATAAGCATTTTCAGAAATTACCCTATTGCGAATATTCTTGTGGGTACAAGGGGAATATGGGAATACAGTAGGCTTTAAGAGATAGTGAAATGTTTTAAGAGCTGGTTGGCATGCGATGCCTTTGAAATTTCGTCGCCCTTGCAAGGCCAAGGAATGAAAAAAACGAATACATATTCCTATTAAAAAAAAAACTATAAATATTGGCAAATTCAAACTAATAAGAAAGAACATCTCGGAAATGGTTCACTCAAAAGAAAAAAATATTTGTGTGTTTTAACGAGATCCATAATTTTTATTTAGTCAGCTTTTGTCTGTCTCTTACTGTTTACCATTTATGCAAAATTCATCCAGAATTAAGAGATCTTCTGAGAATATTCGCAGAAAACTCAAGGTATGACTTACATAGAAATTCCATGGAATTACCTGTTTGTGTCCGTCACTGCATACTCACTGTCTGCGCCTCCGACTGAGTCGGTTATTGTCGCTCGCTGCGCTGCGTAAGGTTCTCCAAAGAGAACATTTAGGACATCCCTGGTTTGCATTGTTGCGTAACAAAATGGCTTGCCGCCAGTTTCTGTTACAGACGCTGACTGTATTGTTGCAAATCAGCTTAACTTTTTGCAGTAAGGGTAAGTAAAAAGACAAGGTAGCAAATATGAGCCGTACCCTAATTTTCGATGGTGAAATTTCGAAAAAATTATGGCTTGTTTTAGGTCTAATGCAATATCGGCAATTTTCGAAAGTAAGCACGAAAAAGTGGTTTCTGTTGCGTGCGTAGCAGTTTATTTGTATTCGCCCTTTCTCTACAACTCCACACCTTCAATTAATTTATTTTCTTCTCATTTCCTTGTAACGGCTCTTGCCAATTTCCGTAGAAAAGGTTTGCAAGGAAGTGAAAATGTTATTGCGTACGGTCCCCAATCCTTAACAAGCAACTTGGGGTCTTCTCCCTAGCTACGGCAGTCCCTACATGTTTCTTCATTATAGCAGCGCCCTCTTGAACGCCCCTTGACTGCGAAAGCCTATACAATTTACTGACGCAGCTGTATACGTACATGTACTATGGTAGCGCAAAGGGATGGCAAGTGATACATGGGTGGTTTTCAAAGGAGGAACAACAAAATAAAGAGCATTTCTCAATACATGTTCTGCACGAATAAAAGTACTGCTACATCTAGAGCCTAAAAGGGTAAAACAGAAATAGAACATATGTATGTACTACTTTCTCTATTCCCCAGGTAGAAAAGTTACTGCACTTCACCCAAAATTCGATATCGAGATTTCACCGCCAATATATTTTGAGGCTCCCTCAATAAATAAAATAAAAAATCTAATATGTTGCACTCGCATGCTTCCGCTACTGTTGTACTACTCTTCTTACAAACTCATTCCTCCATATTCTTCATGTTAGTCAAGATAAACATTTGTAGAAATTATCTTATTGGTTATTTCCTTGTAGGTGTCAGGGGAATATGGGAATACAGTAGACTTTAAGCAATAGTCAAATCTTTTAAAGCTTTGAGATTCCGTTCTCTTTGCACGGTCAACAGATAAAAAAGTAAATAGCGACTCTCCATTTGAAAAAAGTTTAAGTATTGCAAAACTCACACAAACAACAAGGAGTATATCTCAAATAGTTCACTCAAAAGAAATGAATTTGGATATAACTTGTTTTAACAAGATCTAAATGTTTGTGCAGTAAGACTTTGCCTATCTCTTACGGTTTACCAGTTATCCAAAAGTCATCTAGAGCAAACAGGACTATGGCTATAGATAGCCAGAAGATTCCAAAAATGCATTTTATTTGTCATAAAAAATATCTTAAACATATGGTATTTTAATCAATATCGTTAGAGCCATTTTTGAGAAAACCAAAATTTTCCATGTAAAGGGTAATTTAGAGCGGAGGAATTTTCTTCAAAAGCTTCCTGTCGCATACTTAAAAGATATTCATACCAACTTTGGTTTTTAACGTACTTTTCGTTTTTGAGTTATGTAGTACACACACGCACACACGCACGCACGCACACACACCCACACCCGTCCAGCCACCCACTCACAGACACAAACACCCCCACCCCACACACACACGATCCTCTTTGTAAAACTGCTTTTTTTGGGGTTCAGCGGGCCTCAAAACATACATTTCCGGTGAAATCTAGACATCGAAATTTTGGGTCGAATACAATACTTCCTCTACTTACTAAACGTAATAGAGAAAGTCATATATAAGCAGTCAAGGAAACCCTTCAGAGCTCCAGATAAAAACGCGGTGCCAACAAAATGTTAAATGGAAGAAAACAAGTAAGATTGGAGCTTTTATTACATCGTGGTTAGCGTTTTGGTTCTGTTAATCTGTCATTTGCTATTACGGGAGAAATCTTTCATCCCAGTCATTATCAAATCCAGTTCCTAAATACGACTTTGAATGGGAAATTAAGTTTAAGTAGATTACTTTCTATAATCTCTTTAGGTTGAATTTCTTTGTTTTGTTTCGTTTCTTTATAGTGATGGAATTACAACTGTGATACATATATTCGAGGCTATATGCTTTAATTTAAGATCAAGATATTATGGTTGCTACAGTTTCCCCCTACAATAAGGCACTTAAAACGCCGGCAGGCAGGAGCTTTAGAGATCCCTTTCCTCGCAGAATGTATAAGAATGTGACTGCAGCCAGTCGCACACGAACTCTATCACGACTTTGTCCTCCCAAGCTTGCTTATTTCATTCCTCCATACACATGATGGTCACAGTTGCAGAAATCGGGATTGAATGAGATCTCCCAGAAGTTTCTAATGGTTCTACAAGGCTTTCTTCCCTCGAGCCTTGCCCGTCCAGGCCCCGCCTCCACAGTGGGCCCTTGGTGGGAATCGCTGAGAGATAGGGACATGTGAGTGTCGAACAGGGCGTTGTCGGATACGTTTTTATTGTAACCGTTAGCGTCCCCGTCCATGCTTGAGCCCGTCGTCATCCGAATCTGGTCGCCCTTCGGGTTTCTCCCCTCATCTCCTCCTTAAAGTGGTAGTGGTAGCAGCATAAAGGGATTACTGACCAATGTACACAGCTATGCGTCGGTAATGGGGTCCCTCCTTTACCTTCACCTACAAAAGTCACATTTTCTGTTAAATAGCTCAAGTTTCTACAGGGTAACACGCCACCAGTTTAAACCACAGTCCGAGTAATAGTTATTAACAATTAACTCTATGTTAGCTGTTTGCGCAGTTTTGACTCTATACCAGAGGTCGGCAAATTTATACCGGCTAAAGATATGATGCATCCGTCAGGGGCAAGCAATACGTTGCCCTGTTTCAACAGTCCCTCCTTCACTCAAGATGCGTTCAAACGAAAACAAGCCGTGGTGGACACCGCATCGATAGACATGACTCTTTCGAAACCATAAAAACGCAAAGGAACCTTCCTATTCCAAGAGAAGTGGGAAGAACAATATTTTTGGGGGTGAAAATGTGAAATGTGTTTGAATGTTTTGATTGGAGTTTACAGGTGAGACATTAAAGGATATTAGGTACGTTGTCACAAAGAATACAACCAAGTCACAAGTACGAAATCTTAAGGTATTTTAAAATAATATATATTATAAAACCGATCTTGGTCCATAAATGTAACAAAGTTTGAATATTCAATGAAGCTTCGTATTCTAGTGAAGAATTGGATTACAACATAGCTACCCTAAGTTTATAAAACGTTAAAGGTCGTTGTGTAAAACTACAGTTACAAATTGAGGTTGCGAATTTACAAATACAATTTTGATACCACAATTACAAAACAAGGGTGGTTTACTTTTATGTAGAGAACTTGATATGACATTTCCGTCTCTCCATTCGTTTGCTGCGCATGTTAGTGCTATGTGTGAGTGTATACAGAATGGAAGTGAAATGATCCGCCAGACTTTAACAGCGAATTTCTCATGTTGTGAATAACAATAAAGTCGAATACCAAAATGTTGAGAAGTGTATAGTTTTCTAGAAAAAAATATGTTTATCAAAAAAAATTTATCATCACCTGACTGAATTATTATTGATTGAAGGTTCTTGATTTATGGCTATGTTCATAGAAAATTGAATAAACGACAACTTTTTCCTTTGGCGTATTTCAATAGATTCAACGGTTTTTGTGTAAATTAAATTTAAAAGAACCCACAATTTGTTGCCTTTTTGTATGCTTCTAGAAATTATTTATACTAAGTGAACCATATCAGTCATAAATAATGATTTCATATCACTGATACACAGAAATATGCAAAAATTGAAATGCTCACTCAGGAGCCTCCATATATACATTGAATATGCAACTTGGATAATTTAAAGCTGAAGGGACACAAAAAATTAGAAATATCAAAAAATTCAAATTATAAAAGTTACGTCTAAAATTGACATTTTAGCAATACGGATACATATATCCGTCAGTATTTTCCTGTTGTCTCACTCTTTTTCGACTGTTTCCATTTTCACTCCAGGCACTGCTTAACATTTTCTCCTTATTCTTCAGATAAGTTGAGAAAGTGTTCGGTGGTATCCCGTATTCTTTCGCGACTTCAGATTTTTTCTTTAAATCCTTTTCAACATCTCGAATGAAGGCGACCTTTTCCGCAAAAGTTAGTCTTGTACTGGACACGTGGTTTGCTAAGAGAATAGTGACATTGATTTGAACAGTAGGAAGTTCAAGCGACAACTAAAGGCGCACGTGTTTTAAACAAGGGGATGTGATATCGAAGCTCAAGGCCGGCAGCTAGGAAAGCTATTCTGAATCTAAAGTGCATTCCAACTGCATTCCCACAAAACAAACAACCTCGGAGCAATCATCTCCTTTACAGAAACACATGGACGAAGATATGTTAAATTTTCACGTTTAGACTAATTTTCGATTGATATTTCTAAACAAAAACTTCGAATTAAGGAACTTGAAATTCCAGTTACATCTATATATAAAATATATATATAAAATTTTTTTTTTTTTTTTTTTTTTTTTTTTTTTTTTTTTTTTTTTGGATTGCTGTAATACAAAATACAAAATTCAAGGGACCAAAAAATATTGGAATTTACGACGATTTCGAATCATAAACGTTCGAATTGTCCGAGTTGCTCTGTACTTTTATTAAAGTTACAAATAGATTCAAGCAAGGCTTTTTCAGGACCAAATGCAAATAAATTAAAATACATAGAAAACCCTAGCAGCATACTGTGTTACTGGACGGCTGAATTTTAAGCTTGGCGCTAAAGCATTTCGCTTCTCTAGTGTAAAATTAATTGAGAACAACGATTATAGCTTACTACTAACAGCGCTATTTCGCACCTGTGGGCCACAAGAGCGATGAGAGGAAAAGAAGTAATGCGCTGCTAATCCAGAAGAATTTACGATCCATGTGTTTGACTTTACGAACAGAACGCACTCTAACCGCAAGTTTTATGCCCCTGCTATAAAATTATAATCCCGAGTCATGCAAAGCTTGAAATATGAACGCACTCTGAAGTAAAATTGGGGACCGTGTCGATAGCACATGAAAAGCATTAAAGCCAAGTGTGACTCGTAAATTTTCAATGCGAGGTTTCGCTTTGGATATGTTTTTAATTTCTTAATGGCAACTCTAAAGGCCTCTGCATCACTGCTTTTAATTAATCATTTTATATACGGTATAACCTTTATACACCGTGTGCTGGGACAGGGGTATAACTTAGGCGAATAGACTGCCGAAAACACGCAGCAAGTTTAGGGCAGAAGTGATTTAAGGTTACTTCACAATAATCGAGAAGATAACCATCACAAGCATGGCAAGCTAGAAATACATGTGTTGTAACGCGAGCCTTTACAAGTAACGGGAAACTTTCCCGTGTCCCGGGAACGGGAAAGAAAACTTGGTTAAGTGTAAACTTTCTCGTTCTCGTTCCCAGGCACGGCATACGAAAGCAACAATGACCATTTTCAGAAAATCAAATGATGATTAGTTTTAAAACATTTAAACGATTTTATTGTTTTTTCCACAATATTCCTCTTTTACATCCATACACTTTGCATTCGATGAAATTAGTCCTTATGGCAATGATGGCACTCTTCTCGAGCCATTGCATAGGGTTTTATAATTTTCCACTGCTACATCCCATGACAAAAAAGGTGATTCCACGCAATTTATTTTAATTTTTGGAAATAAAAAGAAATCACGAAGTATTAGGTTACGGTAGAATGGTAGAGGGTTCATGGTGCTAAACTTTAGGACATCCACATGCTCAATTGTTAGCTTTGCTGAATGCAACGATGCAATATGTTTTCCTTTTGCGTGTTTTTCACGAACGTTTTCAAAAAGTTGCTGTAAACGCACATTTATACACCCTTTGGTAATAATAGTCCCTACGTGTATCTTGTAATGCTATAGGAGCAATTTGACCCGTTTTAGAAAGAAAAAAAAATACCAGCAAACACATTCCTGCCAGCGTTGCGAACTACTTGGACTTCAATAGGCTTAGGTTTAGTTCGAAAGACGTTTTGAGCCGACTGGCTTTATATTTCATGATCATAACAATAAATCCAATATTCATCACCTGTAGGAACATTCCAAAACAAACTTGGAGTGCCGCCGTGGAATTTTTCCGAGTTTTTCTGCTCCAATCAATGCGTTGCTGTTTTCATCTGTAGCCAATTTATGCGGAACCTACCAACAGCAAAGTTTTTTCACGTCCAATTGTTGATCTAAAATGTTTTGTATTTGAATCATACCAATACCCAATGTCACTGGAATAAATTCGTAAGATGTCCGTGAATCTTCTTAAAACATTGCTCCAACAGCGACAATATTTTCAGCAGTCCTTGGGGGTCCTTCACCAAGTTCATATACTTCCGGTGAAATCTCAAAATGGAATTTTTGGGTGGAATACAATACTTTCCCTACTTAGTATACGTAATAAAGAAAGTAAAAACCGATCTCTTTTGTTTACGCTTTACCAATTACAAATTGTTGCCTCACATGGGGCTTCATTGACAAATGCATTTCTAAGTTGATCCTCACATTGTTTAGGCGTTAATGACGATTTAAAATTAAAAATCTGATGTGTTACATTCACATGACTTTCTCTACTCTTGTACTAACCATTTTTACAAACTCTTATTCCTCTATCTTCGTGTTAGTTGAGATAAACACTTGCAGAAATTGTTTTATTGTTTACCTTCTTGTAGGTACAGGGAGAAAATGGAAATACAGTAGGCTCTGAGTAATAGTCAAATCTTTTAAAGCTTTCAAACTCCGTTCTCTTTGCATGGTTAACATATAAAAAATTAATAGCGATGTTCCATTCCATTGCTGACAAAACAAATAAAACACCTAGTAATGTGCTTTTTACTTTCTCTACTAGTAAGTAGAGGAAGTATTGTATTCCACCCAAAAATTCGATGTCGAGATTTCACCGGAAATATATGTTTTGAGACCCCCACAATAAAATAAAAGGACTTTTAGAAAAAGGCCCGCGCGCGCGCGCGCGCTCGTGTGTGTATCTGTGTGTGTGTGTGTCTGTGTCTGCGTCTGTGTCTGTGGACAGCATAACTCAAAAACGAAAAGTCGGTTAAAAACCAAAGTACTTTATGACCACCTTGACAGTTCTTTGTTTTTCAGAAAGATCAACAATGAAACATTTGAAACAAATGCGCAAATTCAGTAGTAGAAACAGTGATTGACAACTATTAACTGCATGCCTCTAATCAATCACTTCCTTTACAGAAACACAAGGAGGAAGATATGTTAAATTTTCACGTTTAGATTAATTTTCGACTGACATTTCTAAACTGCTGTGGACAGCATAGCTCAAAAATGAAAAGCCGGTTGAAAACCAAAGTTGGTATTTAAGTTTAATGTCTATCAAGGATGCGACACGAAGATTTTGAAGAAAATTGCTCCACCCTAATCTACCCTTTACATGAAAATTATTCGAAAATTTTGATTTTCTTGATAATGGGTCTAACAATTTTGATTAAAACGCCATATGTTTAAGATATCTGTATGACAAATGAAATGTACATTTGAATTTACTGGCTATAACCTATGTAGTCCTGTTTACTCTAGATAACTTGAATAACTCGTAAACCGTAAGAGATAGATAAATTCTTCATATACAAAAAATGTAGATCTCGCTAAAACACACAATTTATGTCTAAATAGCGATATAATCGTTATTAAGTTGTAAATGCTACAACTTTGCCGTCATAAGTTTCTCTTTTCTAATATTTCATTTAAATATTTTAAGCATTTATAAACTGATGCAAGAACGTTAAGCAAACTCTTCTTGTAGAGTGAAATGACAGATGCAGTAATAGTACAAGGATCAGCAACCTTCTCCCAGGCGGGCGAAACTAGAAGCAAAGGGGATTTCACTGAAGGCAGCATTTCGGTACTATAACCGAGAAGATTACATTGCGAGCTAGTTTCGACAACATGGCAGATGATTACAGTTTTCTTGTATGTGTCATATAAGCAATATTATTTATTATAAATAAATAATAATAATTACCATCTAAAGGTTTCTTAAACCCGGGACATTAGGTACTTACAATTGTAAGTCGCTCTTGGGGTATTTATCTCTGATGTGAGATTCCCTTGTGGTCTAACCAGGAAAAAATACGAATCAACTGGGGAATTCAATGTCGTACTGGCAAGTTGGCCATGGTAGCTTAGTGGTTAAAGCAGCCGCTCGATAAGCGGAAGATCCGTGCTTCAAATACCGGCTATGGCATTGAATTTTTCAGTCTTGATTCAACCTCTTATTATTTATTTATCGTCGCTTTAACTACTAAGTCATATCGCGACGTCTTGGTATACACAAGTATAAACAGGTTAACAACACAACAACAACAAAGTAGTGTGACAAGAAAAAGAAACAATTGAGGTTCCAGAGGCCATCCTGCACATCCACTGGTACATTGAACGAGTCTTTGGCAGCATCATCGGTGATTTCCTGTAATAGTGAGAAGGTATCCATACCTCGCTTACTCATATCGAAGAGAATTTTGACCTCTTGGGGAGTTCCAGATCCGTCGAGCTATACTGTATGTGGAATAAAGTTCAGGTAATCTCTAAACGTGTAGAAGTGTCCATTCCATTCATTTATATCCTGTGGAATTAAGAGCGGTAAGCAGCTTTTTTTTGAACTCGAGTACTCCTGATTTTCATTTTGCGTTCTGTATAACATGGATGAAGTCTTTTGAGTGTATTCAGAAGGCATTCTAGATCATTAGTATATTGGAGAGCCAGTAGGCCTACATAAGTATTGCCTACAGTGTTTTCAAAGAAGCTTTTGAGTTGGGGAAAACTGAGAGTAAAACTGTGAGGTTCTGATTCCGTGACGGATTTGACCGGTTTCAATAATTCTGCATACGAAGTTATTAGTTCTGTTCTTCAGCATCACGATATTGTCATACAGGCACTATAAATCGTATTATAATAAATAAACTTACCATATGCCAGTATCACCTAAAGTTGATCATTGCTAGCAGAAGTGAGTGCTTACCTGAAAAGTTAAATATAAAACAAATTAATATTTCGAAAGGTGAGACGAAACAGAAAACATACAAATACACCCTTCACATAATTAAGTACAAAAATATTAAATGCTAATATAGCTGTTTCTAGAGCTATGAAATCACATTCATGTGCTAGTATAATTTGCTGTGAAGAAGCGTTGAAAGAAAATTGATAAAAGCTATATTCAGTAAACATGTCCTTGAAGCACTTATACTTATTTTGAGTATACTCCATTCTGTCATGATATTGAATTACAAGACTTGAACAGCTAAGATTCAGTTTCAAGCACTTTCTTACTCATAAAAGGGAATCTAATTTACATGTAAATCTTAAAACAAAGAATTTTAAGCGGCATGTTCCGTTATACTAAGACTATTTGAGTTCGATATTTACAACATATTACCTAAAATAAATCCAAAATTATCTGTTGTAGCTATCTTAATGAAACGTATGTTTATGAAGCAATCGTTTACAGAAATTGAAAATTCCTAGAGAGTAAGAAATAGCTGTCTACTCGTAAACTAGTATAACTAACGATCTACTAAATGTTTTACTTTCTACAGAATTTTTGGTAGCTCCTCTTTTTATTGTGTTTATTACAGAACCTCCAGATATAATCGCTTCTATTCTGTATATTATATACTCGACAAAGCACTGTCAACACTAAATACAACATGAACTGAATGGGAAAGTGACAAAACTGTATTTTCTTGATTTGCTAAGTGGCTTGCAACATGTTTACATTGAAATATTTTGTATTCTTCGGTATTGCCTTTCCTTGTTAACAATGCATAAACAGTATAACGAAGTTTTCGGACTTTCAGGCCGCGGTTCAGTCGATGAATTAGCATCTGACGTTTCGCCTATAATCCATTGGGCATCTTAAGAGGTGATTCCTGGCTGCTTTACAACTACTAGCCCGGAAACTGTTCTACTGGTTCAATGCCGGCCGTGGAAGCCTGAGTATATATAATGCACAAACAGCAATTTATTACTTTCTCTACTGCATACATACATTAAGTAGGGGAACTATTGTCTTCCACCCACACAATTCGATATCGAGATTTCACCGAAAATGAGTTTTGGGGTCACCTGAATCTATAGAAAGCATTCTTAGAAAAAGGTGTGTGTGTCTATGTGTGTCTGCGTGTGTCGATGCGTGTCTGTGCGTGTGTCTATGAGTGTCTGTGTGTGTCTGTGTGTCTATGCGTGTGTCTGTGTGTGTCTGCGTGTGTATATGCGTGTGTCTATGCGTGTGTCTGTGTGTGTCTGCGTGTGTCTATGCGTGTGTCTCTGCGTGTGTTTGTGTGTGTCTATGTGTGTGTCTGTATGCGTGTCTGTGCGTGTGTTTGTGTGTGTCTATGTGTGTGTCTGTATGCGTGTCTGTGCGTGTGTCTGTGTGTGTCTGTGTGCGTCTATGTGTGTGTGTGTCTGCGTGTGTCTATGCGTGTGTCTGTGCGTGTGTTTGTGTGTGTCTATGTGTGTGCCTGTATGTGTGTCTGTGTGTGTATGTGTGTGTGTGTGCCTGTGTGTGTGCCTGTGTGTGTCCGTCTATGAACACCATTGCTCAAAAACGAAAAATCGGTTAAATATCAAACATGGTATTTAAGTTCAATATCTTCCAAGGATCCAACACGAAGATTTTCAGCATAATCTCCACACCCAGCCTACCCTTTACACGGAACATGTTTCGAAAATTTTAATTTTATCAAAAATAACTTTATGTTTAAGATATTTTCATGACAAATAAAATGTATATCATGAAGTTTCTGGGAATATCCTCAGAACCCCTCTTCATCCTAGATGAGTAGTGCATAACTGGTAAACGTAAGAGATAGACAAAATCTTACTACACAAAAATGCCGCTAAAGCACACAATTTATTTCATTTTTTTTTTCGGAGAAAATCACTTCCGAGATATTTCTTAGAATTTTCCAATGCTTATGCTTTTCTGAATTTTGAAGCTATTATTTGCTTTTTATGACCTGGACATGCAACAGAATAGAATGACTACGCCATCACATAGCGACCAGCTCTTAAGAGATTTGACTATCACTTGAGGCTACTGTACACATTTTGTTCCCACTGTACCTACAAGAAAATTTGCAGTAACATAAGTTTTGCAACTATTTATCTTAACAGAGTAGACAGAGGCATAACGTTTGTAAGAATAATTTGCACAAGAACAGAAAAGGTCATACATACAATTTTGTAAAGTATACTGCTCCAGTTTCCCAACAAGTAAGGTACTGTTTAATAACATGTCCATTTATTACATAGAGGCGAGAACGTAAAATCGAGGGAGATTTTCGAAAATCTTTCCCGAGTGTACACGTCGCAACTGCAGTGAAAGTACACAAAAAGTTAATCAGCGAACAAAGTTTTAGTTTCGAATACACTACTAAAATCATAGGAAGAAAACCGCTAAAAGTTTTAAATAAACAATTATTACAAGTATTATTTTTATGTGAAATAGAGTTTTGAAAACACACTTCTTGAAGAATCTAAATCGGGATATTACACTATGTTTTAGACAAGTACATATTAAGAAAAAAAAACACATTTATTTACATATAAATCCGGGTCCTAATCATACACAGTTATTAATCGCTCGGTTTATTCATAATGTTTATCATTGTACTGCGTTAGTTTATGTTCATTGAAATGTCGCTAAAGGTAAACCTTTAAGAGGTATAGAGGGTAATAAATGGATTTAGCATGAAGAAAGGGCTAATAATTATGTACACACTATGTGGAATTTAAAATGTTAACAACACATGTTTGTGCTTAGTTCTCCAGTTTGAATGGACAAGGATTAGCAAATCTGCCCATGATGGAAGATTTCCGGTGAACGGGCACATGTGTTTGTTGACATCAGAATTAAAATAAGGCTGGATAAATTATACAAAGTGGGTCACAACGCTAGCGTTTGAATTCCATACTTTTTCCATAATCTAGTGAAAAACAAATGAACGGAGACAACACTTTAAAAATTAAAAAGCATTGAAAACAAAGTATTGAAAAGTTCAGACCAACAGTAATAACTACCCTCAAAGTAGCTGAGGTAGAAAAAAAATAAACAATCCCGCATTTGTAATTCACTAAGTGTTTTCTGTCTATAATGGTTTATGGTTAAACAAAATTATAAAATATTCGTTAGTAATATAAGGGCCTTCAAGGGCTATTTACAGAAAATTCAAAGATTTACATTTCATTGCTCATACACCAGGTGAGCAGCCGCCCCTTATGTTTTGGAGGGTAGGCCACCCATCAAACGCCATGTGCGCTTTAGCCCAGTTCTGTGATTGCTGAGACGTATTGCTCGACGTTTTCAGAAAGACGAATGCGTAAACTTTAGAAGAACAGGGGTTTAAGGGACAGAACGTACTCCTCGCTTAAAGTACACCTCAAAAACATACACTCGTTTACTGAGAGCGAATTCCGGGTTTCCAGCCGATTTTACTAGAGTAAAAAGTTTGTACTAGCAACGCAATTCAGTAAACGGCTTTGAAAAAACGAACCTATCATATGAGTACATTAAGAACATCAGGTAAAAAGAAAATGGCGGATTATTGTACTTAGAGCCGGGTTGGCTGCAAAAAATGAGAGACATGTCTTAACCACCATGGGCCGGTACAGTCAAAACGCACAAACTATTAAATAACAGCTTGCGTAGCTTTTGGCGTAAACTACGTGTCGTACAGCTCAAATAACATGCATAATAGATTTTGCCATTTAAGTAATAATATTAAAACGCCCAGCAAAGGTTTAAAACTGCCTTAAAGGGCTAAATTACACTGGAAAATTCGCAATGGTATAGCACCTGGCGTAATGGACCTAGGGTTTGAACTTGAAGAGTGCTTTCAGTCAAGCATTCTAATAGATTATGGCCGTATTCTGTGCGCTAACCCCCGGGACACGGGTTCACGTCTCGACATTGTACAATATTTTTTCTGCTCATCAAAATTTTGAAACCGAATTCACAATAATCTAATTTTAAAGTATCTGAGGGCTTAGGATATAATTTAAAACGTTTTTGGTTCTCTGCATTTTGTAATAGAATAGGTATAATGACTTCTGCCACATTGGACTGGCATGATGTAGTGTGTTATTATGTATGCCGGCTCCCTTTATTCTCTACGTGTATGCTTCCGTACGATAGGTTGTGCCATTCCTTCACCATGTATTCGACAGGCAAGTACGTTGATATGCCTTTGATCTTGGGAGAAGCAACAGCCGAAGTGCAAGCAGCTCAAAATCTATACCGGGAGAGATATCCCCATATACAACAATAACATAAAAGTAGAAATAAAACAATTACGAATTCAAATAATAACAGTCTTACACAATAATTGTTCAACGTTATTTGTAAATATTACTAGGTAAAAAAAATTAGTACATGGAGAGGATTCGAACCACCTTTACAGCACATAGATGACGTACGAATCGTGCGCTCGTTCCAACTGAGCTACTAGTAACTGCAAAGTTAACCGACGACAAATACATTCATGTTTTGTCATTGGTTTTTGTAACAGGCCACCACCATCTATGGATTTATAAAGAAAATCCTCGTGGAATAATTGAAACCTCACATCAGCAGTGGTTTAGCATCAGTGTTTGGACAGGGATTCCTCGTGACCATCTTGTTGGACCATTTCTTCTTGCACAACTCCTTAACGGACAGACGTATCTAGAATTCCTGCAGAACATTCGCCCGCTTAGCTTGAGAATGTGCTTTTGGCACTACGACAGGTATTACCCGTCAAAGCCATGAAGCGTATCGGAAAGAATGTGAAACTGCCCAGTTGTTATGCGAGCGTATCGCATAAACATGGCTAGACGGTGTGCTACACTCTGTTCAGATGCAATCATATCTACCGGACAGCAACGTCTCATATATCGGCAGGCGCGAGAGATCATCTACTACTGACTATACATACTCCAAGTTACTGATATTTCGCTTTTCTAATAAACAAGGTAAGATGCGATCGTAGCTCTCTACCACCAAGGTCAATACGACTCAACGCTTTGCCAGGTAATAATGTGGCTGACGCATGATGGAGAGTCATGCCCACATCCACATCATTGTTGGGCAACACTTCAGCACCTCTCCAGAAGATGGTTGGTCCTGTTGCACTGCCCGCTTAGTAACCACACTTTAGCCCCTATGATATTTTACTTGTGGAGTCATCTGGACGGCGTTGTGTGCTAAGCCAGTGCAGACCCTCAAAAGTTGCGTCTGCCTGCGACGCTGTTTAGGTACAGGCAGGCGCATTTGAAAGACTGAGGTAATCCATGATGTTACACGTCAACGCTTTCCTTAAAAACCATGGAGGTCACTGAAAATACTTTGTAACATGGATAAAATTAATGCCGTGTAACGTGTACTGTTACTAACAGCCTTATTGCTGATCCCTGTCCATTTCCGGAAATACTTATTTTTGTTCTTTTCCTGTCAGCAATCACCACGTGAAGTTTGCCACAATAGTTTCCGTTCTTTTCTATGCACAAACTTCAATGGGCGAAAAAATACTGCCGGGTTACCCAATCACACACGCTGAGGATGGTGTAATTTGGTTGTGTGTTGCTTCTGCTTTCACAAAGTCTGTCATGTATACCTCTTAACGTATTTAATCAGTCACCTTAGCAGTTAACGTAGGCGATGAGACAGAAATAATGGGTCGTAGGTCTTAAGAAGGATACATGTTTTCGCGCTCTGTTTAGAATCCTAACTAGCAGTACATCACCAATAAATAACAGAGGAGACACTGCTAAGTGGCGCAAAACACCTGCCCCTCATTACAATTCCTTTGTGTCCAGGAGCGCTAACATGTTCTTAGGTAATGGAGGGAATGTACCGTGTGGGCAGGATACATCTAAGGATCTGGCGCACGCTGCCACTGAATGCTTCTCAACCTATTAAAAGTACTTTTATCTGGATTGAAACTCGCCATAACGTCCTTTTTATCTCAGCTCATACTCTGGGAAACACAATAAAAGAAAATGTGCTCAATGAAAATAAAAGATAACAGAAGCTAGATGTCTTTATTTTAGGCATTTCTAAAAACAGATTTACTTCTGAAATAGTGACAAATTGTAGTATGGCAAACAGGTTTAAATGAAAAAAAAATTACTGAAAAGTGTTCTACTTTCTGTGGATTTTGCATTAGGGACGTCTTAAGTCTTAGCGAGAGAGACAGAATTTTGGCATGTTTTAAACTATCACTACGTCAAACGATGTCTTACTTAAATACGATAGCGTTAATTGGCTCCTAAGAGTTACAATAACAGTTGAACCACGTTAGGCGCTAAACTAGTGTAACCAATGCCGCACGCCTATCACAAACTCGCGTAGCATAATAAATGCATAAACATTAATACATGGTAAAATTCTGCGGAGTATTCAAAAAGAGGGAGACGGGTAACGTCTGTCAGGTGCTTTCAGTCGCCTTTCTAAGGAAGTTAAAAACCGGTTTGACTGTTTCCAAAAACAATTTCCACAAGGGTCAGTTCATTGTCAATATGATAAACTGCAGCAAAATAATACATAAATAAAGTTGGAAATTTCTTACTACATTTTACTTCACCCTTCAACCTCAAACCGTTCCAGTTACCAATCAGTTCCACACATATGTACTTCCTACTATAGTTCTTTCCTTCTTATGTTTCTGTCCTGATATTCTGCGCTGGAAGTATCATACGATATAAAAGACAACGCTTCTGCACTTCAATAATCAGCCTCTCTGTATCAGTATCCATTGTTAACACAATGCATCAACACTGCATGACTACTAAACTAACGGTCGTGTGCTTAGAGCCATTTAAATGCGTATGGTTCATTGTCATCACCGACAATCGGATCGGGTCAAGTCGGTGAGAAAATAGAACATGTCTCACCTTTTCTGTCGGCCTGACTATTTTGTAGGTTGTGTGCTTGCCTCTGTTAGAATACATCATGTCTATTACAGTCAACAAAATAGTTGGTGACCGACAGCCGGACGTGTCCGCCTTGCCCAATGCGACTCATGACCCTCGGTTAATGGTACCAGCAAACCGTTCATCTTCAGGTATTCTTTCAATACTTCCTGCTCTCTCTCTCTCTTCCCAAATCACATAATCAAAACTAACTGGCGGCCGATTATGCCTTACGTAATGACTTCTTGATTTAAATGGTTCGCTACATGTCCGAATATGTCTAGCCACTGTTTAAATTTCAGTTTGTAAGAAGAGATGCATGCTTTCTCGATTGGCCATCAAACTTCCCTTGAAAAAGAGAATAATCTCCTTCTGGCTAAAACAGAGAGCTTTTGCTTCATCAAAGGTTTCCTCCCGCTTAACCCTCACTTATAAACAATGCGTGACGTCACAGGTAGTAGCAAACAAACTACAAAGAACAGCGAATGAATTACTATGTGCCCGTGAGGTATTTCGAACGAAGCTGAAACCCTCCCAACTGTTCTGCTGTACCTTTAATCTGCATATTAAATAATTAAGCGCTGCAGCTTTGCTCTTCTCATAGCCTCAGGAACATTCCTGAGTGCCAGCCGCGATGGGGAAGGATCGTTTCCAACTAACGAAAACTTCTGTTCAACTGCACTCAAGTTGGGGAAAGGCAAGAGAAGGCGCAAAAATAATAACGACAGATGAAACGGCACTGCTAGCTACTTCGTGATAAAACATGTTTCTGCATAGTTGCTTAAGATAACAATGTGTTTATACTCCTTAACACTGTTCGGTTTACTGTTGGCTGCCAGTAGTACTGAGTTAAAGTAAGTGTAAACAAACATATGGCAACTGATCATAATCAGTTGGTGGAACTCTGGTTCCCACTAGACATAGTATCTAGTATAAAGTGTCAAATACATTTTTACTTTCTCTATTACTTATGGTAAATAGGGAAAGTATTGTATTCGAACGAAAAATTCGATATCGAGATTTCACCGGAAATATATTTTGAGGCCCGCTGAATTAAAAAAGCCTTTTTAGAAAAAAGACCGCGCACGTGTGTGTGTGTGTGTGTGTGTGCGTGTGCGTGTGCGTGTGCGTGTGCGTGTGCGTGTGCGTGTGCGTGTGCGTGTGTGTGTGTGTGTCTCCGCCTGTCTGTGAACAGTATAACTCGGAAACAAACAATCGGTTAAATACCAAAGTTGATATTTAACCCTAGAACTGCACACCAGGGTTACCGTGATCCTGCATCATTTTATTTTGCTCTGCGCATGCGTAGAAGTTTACGGGTCACTGTGACCCTGGTGTACAACTCGTGTAACAGTTGTACACCAGGGTGGTGTACGGTTGTACACTAAAATCGTGTTTCTTCCTAAATGAAGGTTATGGACTTTAAAATGTGGTGGTAAGATTTTCTTCCTAAGTGATACCGTTACCACTTTGCTATCTAAATACTAAACATCATCACGTCATCACCTCCATCCGCACGCTGCCGATACGTGGAAATTCACAACTTGCTTACAGCTGCATGTGCACTAATGCGTTTTCATAAATTGTTCTTGTTGGTATTGAACTTCAAGGGCAGTGTACTTTATGGTGGTGTTACTAAGTCAGTTTACTATTATTCAAACAACGTAATATTGTCAAAAATAAAATGCCTCAATGTTGTGCATATGGCTGCAATGTGAGAAGCGAAACATACAAGGGAATTCATTTTCACTCGTTTCCAGAGGCAAATCTCCCAAATTATGCAAAATATGGGTATAATTTTGCAAAAGAAAGTATTTTTAATTGGTCCCAGTACTTGTTTAAGTTCCTTCCATTTTAAGGGCACGATTATGAATAGACATAGTTATTAAAAAAGCAGCTTTATTAAAACTTGGAGCTATTCCTACTACAAGAAAAAATGAAGATCCTTTAAGTTCAGAAAGACACTATACCGCTCGCAAAAGTTAAATGCATGTGAACGCTGGCCAATGCTCAAGCGGAGCACTGTTGCCAAGCGTAGTGCGTGTACCGGCAGTTTCTGTACATAAGAGCGTGTGAGATGCGTGTACCACATTCGGCAGCGCTGGTAGGAGGGGCAAACTTAGGATTCGCTGGAGTCTGCAGTACGGCACCCCTCCATATGCCTTTAAGTTTTGCGAAGATTATAACTGATCCTTCACCATCTTCATCCAAGAGCAAACTACAAAGAACAACGATATGAGACTAGAAGTCGTAAAAGCATTGTTTCCGAATTATGTGGTAGTGTTACTTGTAATAAAACTGACAACAAAGGGGATGATGATAAAAGTAATGGAAGAGAAACCAGAATAGGTGATTAAAAAAAGAATTCCGAAGTAGAACGTGAACTAGGTGCTGAATTCGTAAGGAAATATACCCACGATATATAGTTGGAACCTAACATATCTACCAAACCAGCAATGATGAGGAAGATCTGGATAAGCTGAATGAAAATTTCTACCAACCTGATACTTCAGATTTTGATACAAGTGATAACGAGGAAGAAAAAGGAGGAGTGTTTCATCATAAAAGGGAAGGAAGCTACAGCGAAATATTTCATTGTTGCATCGGCATCTCTACTTTTGCCTTTCATGGTACGTGTTTTATGTAGAAATGGAATGAAAACAATTTCAAATTACATTAAATGCACAATGCTAGGTGTTAAAACAGTGTTGTTGCGGTAATGCATTCACTTGGAAATCACAAAATTTATGACGAAATAAACCGGAAGGAAACGCTTTAATAGCCAGTTCTTCATTATTATCTGGTAGATGTATTGTTTCGGAAATGTATGTCCTGCAAATCACAGGGTTTAGCAATTTGTTCAAGGCCTACATTCGATAAAACCATTTGAAACATGGTAGCACCAGTTATTAGATCAATTTGGGTTCAAGAAAGAAAAAAGGACTTGAATTCGCTAAAAAGTTGTGGTATGCCTGTAAATGGTTGACAAGAGATGGGCAGTATGACTCCCCAGGATTTTCAGCCGAATATTTAGTCTATTCTATCATGGATTTAAATTCAGTCAAAATTATTGTTATGGAGCTAGTTCAAAGAGGTATGGTGAAAAGCGATTTGGTAAAGGCTGCTTGCGACAACATAATGACTTATGTTGAAACATAATGCTTATGAAACAGGAAATGTATACAGTTGAATTTTTTCTCACCCACAGACATAAAGGTATAATATATGTATATGTTAAAAACTCAGTACACAGAACATGAATTTAGCCCATGGCATTTGTCTAAAATGTCTAATGGAAGAAAAAAAAATTAAAATAGTAGAAAAACAATACTCAGAGTTGATGGTATGAGAAGCCACTACAAAATAACCACTTACGGTGAGCTGCACTAAACAGTAGCGAGAACAGTGCTATATTTAATTGAAAAATGTACATCAATTCTTCCTCATATAAAAATGAACATACATGGCTAAAATGGTGAATGGAAACTTTGTGGACAAGGTGAATTGTTCGAAGAAGGCCAAATAAATAAATTACAGATTAAAGTGGTATCAAACACGTATCATGCTCTAAAGAAAATTATTTTGGATAGCAGCTTCTTAAAACATTTGGCTCATACTCGACATTCTACACGTGTTGGAAATTTGCGGAGATATCAAGTCTTACATCAATGCATGGAATCAGCACGGTCTTTGGTGTTCACACTAACGGTGTCCAAATCGCTATCAGAATGGTTTAAATATTCAAAATTATGCGTTTTAGGTTTAGACTTACAAGGACAGACACCACGTTCACTCATTTTCGAAGCAGATGTTGGACTGCTGTTAGTCACTTATTTGGTATTAACGCGTGAACCTTGATTGACATTTAAAACATCACGTCTCGTCTGAGTTCAGTGGAATAACTGACGTCACGAGTCATATCAACAGCTGCGAGTAACACGAGAACCACTCACCTTGGGACGGTGAAACTGCCTGCGTTACTATCTATTCTTGACGACAAATAAACAGATGTAGCGAATGAAATATTTACTTTTGTATTTCGTTCCCCATTAGGTTTAATATCCTTTAAGGATGCGATACGAAGATTCTTAAGGAAATTCCTTCCCCCTAAACTACTCTTTACATGCAAATTTTTTTCGAAAATTGATTTTCTCAAAAATGACTCTAACGGGTTCGATTTAAACGCCATTAGATATTTTTATGGAAAATGACATGTATATTTTGAATTTTCTGGCTAGCCCATGTAGTCCTGTTTACTCTTGATGGCTTTTGTATAACTGGCAAGCGGTAAGAGACAGGCCAAATCTTCTGAACAAAATATGTAAATCTCGTTAAAGCACACACGTTATGACCAAATGCATTGTTTGTAAAGTGAACCATTTCGGAGATGTTTCTTGTTATTTTTGTTAGTTTTGCAATATTTATACATTTCTTAAATGGAAGGTCGTTATTCACTTTTTTATCTCTTGGCCCTGTAAAGAGAACGGAATGTCAAAGCCTTCATATAGCGACCAGCCTTAAAAGATTTGACTATCGCTCAAAGCCTAGTGTATTCCCATATTCCCCTTGCGCTTATAAGCAAGTGTAAAATAATAGAAATTCTGCAAATGTTTATCTCGGCAACACGAAGAAGATAGAGGAAAAGGAGTTTGTAAGAATTGTTGGTACAAGAGTAGACAGTCATGCGAGTGCACCACATCGAATTTTCTGTTTTGGACTTGCTTACGTTAACATTTAATCTGCACAATGAGTGAAAATAATTATATGCGAAAAAATAAATATTCATTGTCATCATCGCCATCGCCACCATCATCCACACGATCTGAACCTCAGGCCTGTTCCATCCCCATTAGACTTGTTTACTACATTTTGGACTGCCTACATACTGTGACGCCGGCCGCGGTGCAAAACACATCACATACCAGGCTGGCGAGCAAACAAAGGCGCCCAAGGTCAGGCTGCCTCATGCGACTGTTTGTGTATACATGACTAACAACAATCAGCGGCAGAACCAAAAGGGGCTTTCTCCGGAACCTTCGAGAAATATCTGGCTACGGAACCGGCATGTCTGAAGAAGTTCACGAAAAGTCCTATGACATCATCTTCGCTACATAACGAGGCGAGGAAGCAGCAGCGTTGGAATTACTTTTACAGTTTTGAATCTGTCAGTATGTGAGTGGTACGGTCGTCGTGAAGAAGACTTAACGAGCGTCGAGTGATTGTATCGTCAGAGTTAGTGTATGACAGAGAAAATGAAGAAAGACACTGAAAGGAGTGAGTCAAGGCTACGAGAAGTTAATAGTTGTGAGTTTCGATATTACAAAAGCTGTGTTAACCACAAGAAGAAAACTGCGTATTTGAGCAAAAGTTTAGAAGGCAATAGTGTCAGAAAAGTAGCCGGACTGGATTCTCTCGTTTTGTCACAATACACATATTTCAATGTCCTAGTGCTTTAAAATTAATTGCCTTCTTGGGTAATCGGTTTTCACCCATTCTATTTAAATGTTCTTTCCAGTGGTTAAGGCAACTCTCTAAACGTTCTAGCACTCCTTTTATTCCAGGTTCTCTTCTGATTTCTTCGCTTATGTTCAGTTAGAGATGCACGAGTCGCTGGCCTTAGAAACTCATCCTCTGACACTTCTCTCCTTTTATTTGTCTCTCTGTAACTGCGCCGTAAAGTAATATTGGCAACGCCACAGATTTTATAACATTTTAATTCTGTTTCCTTTGTTGCCTAAATATATTTTTATGTTCCAAAAAGCATACATACTTTGATAAGAAGAGCGCAAAGAGGTTCCGAACGGGCTGCGCGGTGTTTTGCCTGTCGGCATCCTCGGCGCTCGTTGACGTCCAACGCAATCATAGAAAGCCGCGGATGAAACCATATAACATGTTAAAACTACTTTTAAAGGCTTTACTTACCAACGTTACAAAAGGAAATTAGCCACCGTCACTGTCCATAGATTTTCGGCACCTATTTAGGAAACTATCCATCACTCGCCGTAGTTCAGATGGAAAAATGCTGGCAATTTCCTAGCGGATATGTTGTTTTATTCTTCCAGTCGCCATTCACTTTTTATCTCTTCGCCGCGCAAGAGAACGGAGTTTCAAAGACTTCATATAGCGACCAGCTTTAAAAGATTTGACTGTCGCTCGAAGCCTACTTTATTCTCATATTCCCCTTGCACCTACAAGAAAATTGGCAGAAACATAATTTCTGCAAACGTTTGTCTCGACTAACATGAAGAAGTGAGAGCAATAAGAGTTTGTAAGAATAGTTAGTACAAGAGTAGAGAAGGCAACACATCAGATTTTTTCACCCTGGTTCGTCCACTGCCATTTTTCGTTGAACAGATATTTGATCACTACATTTTTACGCCGAGCCATTCGCGTGATTGTTTGCTATGTACTATTCATATTGCTCGGTCCTGATCGTTCATTTTGTATACGTAGTGCGTGAAATGCCTTAGCTGTTAGGTTATATATGTTTTAACTTTTCTGTTTCTTCTAAAACTTTGTCCAAATTCTTACCTTTTCCATTGTTTATACAAATTGCTAATGTGTTCGCAGTTTCTCCAAATGGTTAAGTTTTGCATACTTTGTCTAAATTGTTAGTGTGTTTAGAGATGATTTAATTTGTTATGTTTTGTGAGGGAGTTACCTTCCGCCATAAAGCTGGGGAAGGACACAGATGATAGGTGGAGTTTCTGCCAATATTGCCTAACTCTGTAGGAAACGAGAAACATCGGCATGTCTTAGGAATGTCAAGAATATCAAGAATATTGGTTATGAAGGTCACACACACACACACACACACACACACACACACACACACACACACACACACACACACACACACACACACACAAAAGAAGCAATAGTAACTAGAGAGAAAGAAACTGCACTCGAAGAATGGCAACAACAATGGACAGCATCAAGGAAAGGAGCAGTAACCAAAGAATATTTCCCATCCGTGAGAAGAAGATTGAAGCAACGGTTACCAATATCTCCGGAGTTCACAGCAATGATAACAGGACATGGAAAGCTAAGATCATATCGCCACAGGTTTGGATTTTTAGATAACCCAATGTGCAAATGTGAAGAAGAGGACCAAACACTAAACCACATTATATTTCGATGCAAAATACTAAACAACCAGAGAAACGCAATGATTAGGAAGATACAAAGTAAAGGTGCTACTTGGCCCATAAACAAAGAAGAACTTGGAAACAATTTCATACAACCTTTCGTTAACTTCATTAATGCTATACAATTCACAGAAATAGAATGACTTAAGTTCAAATATATATAATTTCTACTCCTTACCAAAATTGCAATCCGTATCATTGTCCAAACACAGTTCAATACTCTACTGCTGTTACGAGTATAATAATATTTGCGTCTCACTATATGATAAGTACTAGATTTATGAAGTACTCAATTAGACTAAGGTAGATAAAAAATTAGAGGTAAATAAAGATGTAAATGTTCAAATAGAACATCACCAACAATATGTACATGTATATATAAAATGTAATTTGTATGTAAATAAATAAATTCAAGCATGTAGTATTCATATGGAATGGGGCATGCAATAAAAAAAAAAAAAAAAAAAAAAAAAAAAAAAAACACACACACACACACGCACGCACGCACGCACGCACACACACACACACACACAAACACACACACAAACACACACACACAAACACACACACATACACACACTATATCTACTCAAAGGATACAAATATATTATAATTTATATTATTAAAAACTTGCATTTATTTTCTTTATAAAGTTAAAAACCTTGCTGTCGTGCAAAATAAAACAAAATAATCACAAACATTTATTTCTTTAATGAACATCGGCTTAAATTTCAACTGCTTCATTTCGTAGTAACGTTGACAGGTTTTGCCATGTAATTATGAAAAAGGAAATGAAGGCATCTACTTGGCTGGTAGCCAGTAGCCAACGCTGCGTCTTATGGTAAACATAAGCATTTATATCCTTCTGCGCAGCTTAAAGCTGATTGGCTTCCCGAGTGCACCCCGCCGTGAGATGACAGCTGACTGGCGAATGAGTCTCCTTTATCATGCATATGTTGCGAGAAGACAAGCAGAAGAGAAATATATCTCTACGTCCGGATTTTTCAAGACGGCAACAGTTCATGTTTATAGATCTGAATCATTATTTACTATAAGCTTGGACACAAACAGAACGTTAGATGTGCTTGATATATCAGTTTCAGTTATTAAGATGTGATGATGACTGTGTGAATATCAGTTAATACTTCGTCGTTAATAATTGTATTGTATTCGTATATATAGTTTATTAAAAACAAAGAAATCAGCACTAAGCTACTATTTCACTGTACTTTAAAGCAACCGATTCGTCATAAACGCAGTAAACGGCTATCAAATCAGTTTGTCTTCTTATGATTATCATTATTATCGTTATCATTATTATCGTTATTATTATCATCTTTATTATTATCGTTATCATTATTATCGTTATTATTATCATCTTTATTATTATCGTTATTATTATCATCTTTATTATTATTATTATTATTATTATTATTATTATTATTATTATTATTATTATTATTATTATTATTATTATTGTTGTTGTTGTTGTTGTCATTGTCATTATCTATTATTATCATCATCATCATCATCATCATCATCATCATCATCATTATTATTATTATTATTATTATTATTATTATTATTATTATTATTATTATTATTATTGCCATTGTTGATATTGTACCACACACGACGGCCCGCCATGTGGCAACTTAAACACGTTTTACCATGGATCAATAAATTTAGGTATATTTTACTACGTTTTAAATTTGCAGCTGTCAGTCAAAGCTTAAAATGCCGTGAACCAGTTCAGTTTTCTCTGTCACTTCACTTTTCGTTGCGTGTAACAGAGGAATGACTAATGAATCACGCACGAAATAGGCTCTTCTTCCTTCCGCTTCACTCGCTAGAAGGTCGAACATAACACTCCTTTTTCATCTTCCAGTCATTTGTTGATTGTTGCAGGGGCTTCGAGAAGTCTGCGGAAGGTGAAGGAAGAAACATCCGGAAATTGATCGTTATATTCCGATAACACGATTTGTCTCTCTAACCAGGCAATCAGTCGGCCGGCGCAGGACACCGCCATCCGCGCTACAGGCCTTGCCCACAGCAGCGTATCGCAATACTATTTAACGTTAACTGTGTATTTTAAATATATATCTGTGCAGCTGCGATTTCGCCTATCTCTTATGGTGTACCAGATTGCAAGATAATGCAACATTCCTTCCAAATGAAGAGGAATTCACAGTTGTTCCCAGAAAGTTCAAGATAAACGTTTTATATGTCAAGCAATTATCTTAAACATGCGATATTTTAATCAAAATAATTAGAACTATTTTGATAAAATCCTAATTTTCAATAAATCTTTCATGGTAAGGGTAGTTTAGGGCGTGGAAATTTTCTTGAAAACTTTTCTTAAACATGTTCGTGTCACATATTATAGATGCTGAACCTAAATACCAAATATGTTACTTATCGCTCATAACGTTTTTAGCTTATGTTGTTCTGAGACACAGAGGCATTTAAGGGCCATTTTCATTTTAAAAAATCGGGTTCAGAGGGTATCAGAATATTATTTCCGGGAAATCCAGATATCACATTTTTAATAGACTACAATATTTTCCTCTACTCACTGTAAACACGTACATGGTAGAAGTCTGAGTAAAATGTATAAGTTTACATTAAGTTAGTGTTCTATTTAAGCACGTAGAACGAAGCTGTCTTCAAAGAATATCATATGAATAATTGCAAAACTGTTTACCTCGAATTCATAAGGGAGAAGTATTATATCGCAGATATTTGAGTATACAAGCTCCACTTTAGCGTCCATTGATTGATCTCATTAGCCTTGGGCTCTTCATGTTAGTTGGTGCTCCTTCTTCCGAAAAGAAAAGAGAGAAAGCTATATTTTGCAAGTCCGATGATTTGGCAAATATCCAAGCAGCATGTGACATAGTATTTTGCCTTTTAAATTTTTCCTTTGCTAATCAAAGCTCTATTCTACATACATACAAGCATTGTGGCATTCAGTGAGGTCACGTTGTATTTACATCTATGTATTAGCACAATTTCCATAAATGTATGTATGGTTCTCTGGCATACGTAAAATTATTTTTCCTTGGGGGGGGGGGCCTTCTTACGAACTTTTTCAAAAGTTTGCGGTAAACAGACATTTGAGTACCAACCGGAAGTAGCGGTACGTCCATCTTCTAATGCTATTGTAGCGATATGGCCCGCTTGAAAAACAAACGGAAACAGACAAGCTAGCAACCATCTTCTTACCAACACTGCTAATTCATCGGACTTTCGAAGGTTTAGGTTCAGTTCGAAACACCCATTGAGTCGATTGACCTTTCTTTCCAGGATCATAACGGAAATCCACGATTCATCACCAGTAACGACATTCCAAATTTTAAGTGCCGCCTTAGAATTTTTGCAGAGATTTCCTGCAGCAATCTGTGCGTTGTTTTTGATCGTAGTCAGTTTATGTGGAATCCATCGACAACAAAGTTTTCTCAAGTCTAATTGTGGATATAAAATGTTTTGGATTTGACTCGTACCAATGCCCAATTTCGCCCGAGTAAATTCACAAGATTTCCGTTGATCTTCTTCAAGCACTGCTTGAACTGCAATATTTTCATCAGTGACAGCAGTTCTCGGGCATCAGTCACGAAATTCAACACTAAGAAAAAAATCGATATCTTTTGAATTCACTGTACCAGTTACAAATTGTTGCTTTTTCGCTAAATGTACTCGTAAGCCGACTCCATATTGTATAGGTGTTAATGGCGTTTCAAAATCGTAAAAAAAAACTATAGCCCAGAAATGTCTTCTTGTCAAAATTAGCTTTGGACGAACACGGTATCTTTAGATGATGGTACTTATCTAATAGAACAAATCCAACAAACCACACGACAATCAACCCGTAAGACATTATAAAGTAGCTGTCAAATATAACAAATTTCATTTATTTTAAGAAACATGACACTCCAAATATGTTCAGAGTCGCCCTTGTACAGTTGCGTAAAGTAATGATGGAATATTACTCTTAATTCAGCTCCTGCGTTTAATAGCAAAGTAATACTTAGAAAAAAATTATGACGTATGCATTGTAATCACATTTGTATCAACTGGTGCTACTGTATGGCTTGGAGGGTTTTCAAGGGCTCTGGTATCAGCTCAAGCCCTGGGCACGAGGAAGTAGTTCATTTACTTTTTGAACTGCCCAAACGTAACGCTCTAAAGTGGCCATGAATATCACTTCGTGCCAAAGCCGTCTGAATTTCTGGGAAGCACACCACCTTATCCAGGGAAGAAACCTGTACAGATTGTTAGTTTCGAGTAAATGGAAGGTCTCTTGTAGATGGCTAATATACAGGTGAGCGGCATAAGACCATTAATAGCCTCCGTCATATTCACATAATAAGAGCAGATCGATGTTCGCGAGAGAAACTCCTTCCACGAGTACCTGCCTTTTCAGAGGATCAAAAATTAGCAGTTCCTATAAAGACAAGCAGAACCCACGCCCATAACAGTCCTCAAATTATGTCCGATAAGTCACGGACGAAACATTAGGTTTTAAAAAAGCCAGCGTGCCAAAAACCGAAATAAAGTAATTTTAGAAATAGTATGAACCCCGGCCGTAAAATCATACGCCATTATTCAGAAACTCTGGTTGTTAAAATACTCGAATAATTCTAGAAACATAAAAGTGCTACTTATTCAGAATCCATTCTAACGGTCCGTCATATTAGATTATATGATTATTTGACATCAAATTAAAATGTTAGTGGCATTCGAAGGTTGGATTATTCGGATATACAGGATGGAAGGGAAGTTATTACATTCCTTCTAATATGTGCTTCATAGAAGCATTACAAACAAAAAAGTATAATGGCATTTTGTTCTTTGATCAGCCAATTTCGAAAAAATAAATGGTTTTTTATCCAACTTGGATGCGTAATTCTACAGGAATGTACGAAGATAACAGCTTGTTTCTTGTAAGATGTGTAGAGTAACTTATGTCTGACATAGTTTCAGGAGTAATTAGACGACATCTCACAGGGTTTCGAAATAATTAATCACTTAAAAGATGCGAAGGAATACTCCAAGCAGCTTTTTCACACGTGCAGTAAGTCAACAACGTTGCGTTGAGGTTGGTCAAGGAATTCAGTTGGTTTGTGAATGTAAACAGCTCTTTCGCTTTCGCTTTAACGTTTTGAGAGCTAACGCTTATGATTGGCCTACACTCGCGCAGTATACATAGGACAAGGCAGGGTGTTTGTGTTCTCAAGAAGCACCGTTCCTGTGTTTGTTTATATACTGAACTGGGGAAAGTGACACCCACACAATCTGCAATGTTGCCAGCTTGTTTTTGAGAAAACTGGGCTATCTCCGTAGGAAATGGTCAGAGACAAAAACGCAAGATACAAAATGTGTTCCAAATATCGAGATCTATCATTGGTTTAAATTAATGTAATGACTTCACTTCCTCGCGGTATCTTACATCCCTTAGCTTTACTTCTGGTTCGAACATTAGAGACATTTATGAAACAAAAATAAACTTATCTATCAGAGTTTCTAGACCGGGACATTTGTGCCCACCATCATCTTGCGCAGATCACGACGTTGAAGGTATATTTTCTTCCCCCTTTCTCTGTTTATACAATGCAATGTGCTTTTTATGCTTCGTCATTGGGATATGTTCGTCTATTTATAGTAGCCACCCATTATGTTTGTTGCATACAACTTACAGTAATATTCCGCCCACCAGAGGAAAGATACTCATGCCATAATTTACCAACGGTGCTTCCATTGTGACCGTTTTTGGATGTCCTCGCTTATGCATATTTTATTTATTTATTTATTTTTTTCTCTCGCAGCATATTTCCTGTCTGCGTGCTGTATCTAACGTAGCGTGAGTAACCCATCACAAGTAGCACAAGTTATTTATAGCACTCTATACTTTGTGCACAACTAACTTGAATTTTTGGATAAATCCGGGGCGTTACTTATGAGTAGAGGGTGGAAGATTGAACGATAAGCCAAAAATTTAGTGCACATGGGTTTTACTGTTGCTGCTCTCCCATGTACACAGCTGCAGGCGTCTACTCATGCGCGTGTATATGGGCGGTACCAGTTGCGTCATTCACTCTTCGTGTCCAACTAACCTGTATCGCATGCGATCGCACGCGGTTCCGCGCTCTAGTTATGAGACAACACCTTAGCAGGTGGACACACAGACTGTTTGGGACACAGGATTGATCACAGGAAGTCGGCAGGCAGAGAACCCGCTGGGCAAACAGTAACAACTCTACAATTTTTAGAACCTACCTCAGTGATGTGTGTCCCTCACATTCAAGGCGTCCCAAGTTCGAATCTCAGGGCGAGTTATCCGGGTAAGGCTTTTTCCGGAGTTTTTCTTTATCCTGAGAAAACGAATGTCGGATAACTTTAAGTTCTATGAACCCTAGGCTCATATGAGCATCATCAATCATTTCACTCATCCGTCGTTCTATAGGACGTTAAACCTATTAAAAACTGAACTCTGTAATTTGGATAACTGACGATCGCTGCCGCTGCTTTTTAGCAGAGACAGACTTCATTTAATCTCATGAGCTCGTGTACGTCAAAACAAACGAATATAGCTCCTCAGCCTGCTCTTGCGAATGTGGCGGCTACAAAAAAGCCCTGTTGGTGTTAGCACCCACAGAACAACTACCAACTGTATAATTACCTATAAGAATGACCTTTAGCCTGGGAGCGGGGATGAGCCGCGCCTTGTGTTTCTGAACGTAGCAAAACATTCTCTCCGTAGCTAAGTATGTACTTAAAATTCAGGTAATTTGTTGCTAAGTGCCCTCTGGCACAAGGGCGTGTACGAGTGTGTAGCAGTGTGGTTCTTGTCAAAACATCTTGTTTTTGTTGGCAGTATAGTACTGTTTGCTTAGCTGCTCCACCGTTTTGTTTTCAGAATGGAAGTTCCTACTATTATTGACTCCGTTTCCAAGAGGTGCTGATGTTATTTAACCAACACTGTCAATGAGAGAAAAATCGTGCCACACCAAGCCCACAGAATGGTCATTATTTGAAGCATTAACTGTATTTTAAATACTATATCAGATATGTTACATTTAGGTATCACGCTTATACGCTTTCCCTGAAAGTGTTTAAGAGTAAACATAAGCTATATCACTAAATCACGTGCCATGTATGTAATATGCTCCGTGCACAAGTGGCTACTATTATGGATAGAAACCTGTTTTGGCGATATAAAACTATTTCCCTAATTTACCGATAATTTATCTTAAAGGACTGAGCTAATTTTTTAAAGCAGAACATGGTAGTGGCACTCTGCGCGCATTGAACGTTTAGCAAGTAAAGAAATGAGGGCCGCACAAGTCATTCCGCGAGTGGCCCAGGCCTGTTTTAAAAACTCCTAACAATGAAGCAACGTATTCTGAGCACAATGTCGTTCTACGTCCTGTCGTTTTCATTCTGGAAACACTTTTGTGTTCAATCACCCCTCGCGGTGACGTCATAAGCTCAAAGCTGCTTATTGTCAATTGCATTAGTTAGCCTTGTGTTAGATTAATTCCCCTTTGCTATTTTGTGATAGTGGGACAGTTTTCCTTTTCTTGTGTTCTGTGACGTGTGTGGCCAAGAATGACTGCATGCTGTGCTTAAAGTTGTACAAATAATTTCGGAATAAACAGAAATGTTGGACTTTAAATTTTAATCAAAATCACTAGATCCAATTTTGAAAAAATCAAAACTAACGACAATTTATTCAGGTAAATGGTAATTTGGACCGGAGAGATTTTTCTTCAAAGTTTTCGTGTCCCAGCCTTGGAAGATGCTAAACTTAAATACCAAGTTTCCTACTTAATCTTTTTTGGTAGTGTTTAACGCCCACTTTTACTACATACGGCACCGCAGGCGGTGACGCTGATGATACATGGAATGAAGATGGAGCACCGGTGGCATGACAAGGCGGGGGAAACCGGAGAACCCGGAGGAAACCCGCCCATGCGCCGCTTTGTCCACCACGAATTCCACATATGGTCGCCTGGGATTCAACCCGGGATTTAATCGACTTAGATTTTTGGTTATGCTGTTGTACACACCTCTTTCAAAAATGCTTTTTTACTTTTCTACTGTGCACTTGTGTAAACAGGGGAATTATTGCATTCCACCCAAAAAATTTGACTCCAAGATTCCACCGTTTTGAGGTTCCCTGAATTAAAAAAAAGTAATTTTTAGAAAAATGTCTTCGTGTGCATCTGCTGTCTATCTGTTTAAATAGCATAAATGATAAACAATAAGTTGGTTAAATACCAAACTTGGTATTGTAGGTCTCCCAAGGACGCGACATGATTTTGAAAAATCTTATGTGCTGCATTCACATGACTTTCTCTACTCTTGTACTAACCATTCTTACAAACTCGTATTCCTATATCTTCTTCGTGTTAGTTGAGATAAACATTTGTACAAATTGTTATTGTTTATTTCCATGTAGGTGCAAGGGGAACATTAGAATAAGGTAGGCTTTGTGCGATAGTCAAATCTTTTTAGGTTTGAGATTCCGTTCTCTTTGCACACTTAACATAAAAAATGAACAACGAAGTTCCATTTCACAAATGTTTGAAGTTATCCAAAACTCATACACATAACAAGGAATATCTCCGAAATGGTTCACCCTACAAGAAAATTTATTCAGACATAAATTGCGTATTTTAGCAAGGTTTACATTTTTGTATAGTATGATTTGGTCTATCTCTAAAGGTATACCAGTTATGCAAAAGTCGTCCAGAGTAAATACGACTGCAGGGGCTATAGCCAGAAAATTCAAGATATACATTTTATTTGTCATAAAAATATCTCAAACATATTTTAATCAAAATCGTTAGAGCCATTTTCAAGAAAATCAAAATTTTCGAAAATGTTCCATGTAAAGGTAGTTTAGGGTGAGGCTATTTTCTTCAAAATCTTCGTGTCGCATCCTTGAAAGACATTAAACTTAAATACCAACTTTGGTTTTTAACAGACTTTTCGTTTTTGAGTTATGCTGTCCACAGACTGACACACACACACACACACACACACACACACACACACACACACACACACACACAAACACACACACACACACGCAGGCACGCGCGCGCCGAACTTTATCTAAAAATGTTTTCTTTTTTTTTATTCAGGGGGTCTCAAAACATATTTCCGGTGAAATCTCATCATCGAATTTTTGGGTGGAATACAATACTTCCCTTACTTAGCAGTAGAGAAAGCAATAAAAAACAATTCGCCCCTTCCCACGCCGCGTACGTGGAACATTTTTCGAAGATCTTATTTTGGTCAAATTACCATTTGTGCAACATATTAAAATGACAAATAGATTGTACCGATACCGATTTTTTTTTTTTTTTTTTTTTTAAAATAGCTTCTGTAGTTCCTTCATTCTGAATGGCTTTTGTATCACTGGTAAACCTTCATGGATGCACAAAATCTTGTAACACAAAAATGTAGATCTCGGTAAACCACACAAACGATATCAAATACAATTTGTTGTGGAGCTACCCATTTCCAAGGTATTCCATCTGATTAGTCTGAATTTTCCAAAACTTATACTATTCTCAAATGGGTAACAGTTATTCGTTTTTTATCTCCTAGCCGTGCAAAGAGAACGAAATTTCAAAGACATCATATAGCGACCAGCTCTTTAAAGTATTGACTATTGCTTAAGCCTACTGAATTCTTATATTTCCATTGCATCTACAAGGAAATATGTAATATAAGTATTTCTGCAATTATCTGTCTCTTTAACATGAAGTAGACAGAAGAATAAACGTTTGTAAAAATAGTTTGCACAAGAGTGGGTAGAGAAAATCATGCGAGCGAATCACATCAAAATTGTTTATTTAGAGCATTCAAAATGTGTATTTTTGTTGAAATCTCAGTATTGAAATTTTTGAGTTACGTACAATACTTCCTCTACGTATTAGAGATACGTGGAAAGTAAAAGATCTCATGTGCTGCATCCACATGACTTTCTCTACTCACTCTTGTACAAACTATTCTTAATAATGCGTATTCCTCTATGTACTTCATGTTAATCGAGATAAACATTTATAGAAGCTATTCTTGTAGGTGTAAGGGGAATATGAGAATACAGTAGGTTTTAAGAGATGGTCCAATAAAGCTGGTCGCTATGCGATGAATTTGAAATTCCAATCTCTTTACATATCCAAAAGTAGTCAGGTTTTGCATATCTCTCACGGTTCAGCAGTTGTGCAAAATTCATCCAGAATAAAACAGGACTACATAGGCTATGGCCAGAAAATTCAAAATATACATTTCATTTGTCATAAACTGTCTTAAACAAATGGCATTTTAATCAAAATCGTTACAGCCATTTTTGAGAAAATCAAAATTGGAGAAAAATTTTCCCTGTAAAGGGTAATTTAAGCTGGAGGAATTTTCTTCAAAACCTCTGTGTTGCACCCTCAAAAGATATTAAACTTAAATATCAACTTTGATTTTTAATAAACTTCTCGTTTTTGCTTTCTCTACTGGTAACCGGAGGAAGTATTGTATTCCACCCAAAAATTCGATGTCGAGATTTCACCGGAAATATATGTTTTGATACCCCCTGAATCCCGAAAAAGCATTTTTAGAAAATGGTCCGTGTGTGTGTGTGTGTGTGTGTGAAAATTCCTCTATCCTATACAATTTGTTTTGGAAAATAGCCGTAACGGGTTGTATTAAAATGTCATAATTTTAAGATAATTTTATGGCAACTGAAGTGCATGTTTGCTATAGCCCATTTAAACTCCTGTTTACTCTTGATGACTTCTGCATAACTGGTAAACCGTAAGAGATAGACCAAATCTAGATCTCGTTAAAACACACAATTTAGGTCTTTTTCTCGGAGTGAACTATTTTGGAGATATTCCTTGCTATTTGTGCGAGTTTTGTAATATTTATGGTTTTCTCAAATGGACGATCGTTATTTTTTTTTTTTTTTTTTTTTTTTTTTAAATCTCTTGGCTGTGCAAAGAGAACGGAATTTCAAAAGTCTATATATAGTGACCAGCTTTAAAAGATTTGACTATCGCCCATAGCCTACTGTATTCCCATATTTCCCTTGCACCTACAAGAAAATTAGCAAGAAGGTAATTCCTGCAAACGTTTATATTCACTAGCATGAAGAAGATAGAGGAGTAAGAGTTTGTAACAATAGTTAGTACAAGAGCAGAAAAGGTCATGTGAGTGCAACACATCAGATTTTCTTTAAATGTCTATGTAAACTTTTAAAAAGTTTAGAGCCATATTATAGCAAGCTTTGCAAATCTTTTAGCTCATAAAAGTACTGCCCTGATTATAGGACTTGAAAGTAATTGTGATTTGTTTGCCAACGAGGTAGAGAGCGCGATTGCATTTTACCTTGCGTGGTTGGGCTCCAACCAGTCTCAACGAACGTATTCAGCCATTGACTCCTTGCCCACAAAGCAATGTGGGACCTCTCGTTAGATCATCACGTCTTTTTACATCCGTGACGTAAAGCTGACGCAAACAGGCTCAATCAGCTGACCTTACCGGCCCAACTGCCTATAATCATCAAGAACAAATGACAACAGAGGCTTAACAAAATGGTGTCAGCGGATCACATTGAGACAGCGGTAATCAAAACAATAACATGGGTTAGAGTGTCTGACCCCGTTAATGCGTCTTCTACGTTGTCTTGGTTTATTCTTGCCATCGCACCGGCTCCGATAGCTGGCACGAGTCCAAGAAATCTTATATATTCACATGTCTTTCTCTACCCACTGTCGTTTATTTTAAAATACACAATTTATGTCAAATAATCTTTTTTTGTAAAGTGAACTATTTCGAAGAGATTCCTTGTTATTTGTCAGAATTTTGCAATACTTACAGACCATTGTCAAATGGCAGATCACTATTCATTTTTTTATCTCAAGCACATGCAAAGAGGACAGCATTTCAGTCATCATAAAGCGATCACTCTTCAAACATTTGACTATCGCTTAAGGCCTACTATATTCCCCTTGCACCTACAAAAAAATTGGAAATAAGGCAATTTGTACAAATGTCTATCTCGATTAAGATGAAGTAGATAGAGGAACAAGTGTTTGTAATAATAGTTTGTGCAGGAGTAGAGAAAGTCATATGAGTGCAACATATCAGATTTCTTTCTATTGTTGTTTACCTGATTATAACACACAAATCTGTCGTATAATTTTGTTTTAGTTACCTTAATGCAAAAGAAAATAACGTTTAATTCCTGTCATTTGAAATTTCTAGATCTTTAAGTTTTAAGTTACTTCAAAATTTATTATTAAAAAACCGTTAGAAAGAAAAAAATTCTGATGTGTTGCACTCACATGACTTTCTATAGCCGTGTACAAACGATTCTTACAAACCCTTATTCCTCTATATTCTTCGAGTTAGTCGAGATAAACATTTGTAAAATTATCTTAAGGTTAATTTTCTTGTAGGTGCCGGGGGAATACAGTAGGCTTTGAGCGATAGTCAAAACTTTTAAAGCTAGTCGCTATATGAAGGCTTTGAAATTCCATTCTCTTTGTACGGCTAAGGTATAAAAACGTGAATGACGAGCTTACATTTGAGAAAAGTTTTGAATATTACAAAACTCACACAAATAACAAGAAATATCTCCAAATGGTTCACTCCACAAAAAAATTCATTCAGACAAACTGTGTTTCGAGATCCACATATTTTGTGTAGTAAGATTTGGTCTATTTCTTATGGTTTGAGAGTTATGCAAAAGTCATCAAGAGTAAACAGGACTACATAGGCTATAACCAGGAAAACCAAAATATATCTTTGATTTGTCTTAAAACTATCTCACACAGTATATGGCATTTTAATCAAAATCGTTAGAGCCATCTTCTAAACTTGTTCCATGTATAGGGTAGTTCGGGATGGAGGAATGTTCGTCAAAATATTGATGTCGCAACCTTAAATATTAAACTTAGGTTTTCAACAGACTTTTCCTTTTTGAGTTACGCTGTTCACACGCACGCGCGCGCACCCACACCTACCCCCACGCCCCCCCCCCCCCCCACACACACACATATCTTATTACTTTCTCTAATGGTAAGTAGGGGAAGTATTGCATTACACCCAAAAATACGATGTCGAGATTTCACCGGAAATATGTGTTTTGAGACCCCCTGAATCCAAAAAGGAGCATTTTTAGACAAAAGGTCCGTGTGTGTGTTTGTGTGTCAGTCTGTGTGTCTGTCAGTCTGTGGACAGCATAACTCAAAAACGAAAAGTCGGTTAAAAACCAAAGTTGGTATTTAACGTCCTTTAAGGATGCGACACGAAGATTTTGAAGAAAATAGCCCTACCCTAAAATACCCTTTACATGGAAAATTTTTCGAAAATTTTGATTTTCTTGAAAATGGCTCTAACGATTTTGATTAAAATGTCATATGTTTCAGATATTTTAATGACAAATGAAATGTATATCTTGAATTCTCTTTGGCTATAGCCCCTGTAGTCGTATTTACTCTGGACGACTTTAGCATAACTAGTAAACCGTTACAGATAGACCAAATCATACTATACAAAAATGTAGATCTTGCTAAAATACATAATTTATATCTCAATGAATTTTCTTGTAGGGTGGACCATTTCTGAGATATTCCTTGTTATGTGTGTGAGTTTTGGAAAACTTAAAACCTTCGTGAAATGGATCATTGTTGTTCATTTTTTATATGTTAAGTGTGCAAAGAGAAGAGAATCTCAAAGCTTTAAAAGATTTTACTATCGCACAAAGTCTACTGTATTCTAACATTCCCCTTGCACCTACAAGGAAATAAGCAATAAGATAATTTGTACAAATGTTTATCTTAACTAACACGAAGAACGTATAGGAATAAGAATTTGTACAAATAGTTTGTACAAGAGTAGAGATAAGTCATGTGAGTGCAGCACAGATTTTTTTTTTCTATTTTACGGAGTTCGGCTGATTTTTAAATGTTTGTCCGAGCGAAAACGAAGTCAAGGTATCGTGTATCATGTTTAGTAGAAGTTTTAATTTAATTTTTATTTTTGAAAGAAAATACGGAAAGATTTTTGGATGTTGGTCTGACGGAAAAAAATGTGATGGCAACACTGTTCATTTGTTATGTTTTGATGCATGTTATGTCACTTATTGTAAATCGAAGTCTTGTACTAGACATAATAATAGTTGTATGTGAATAACGGACTTCCGTAATTGCCCAAGTTATTTGTGCACCTGGCCGCTCAGTTAAGTGCTACGTTATTAAAGCGGCTTCTGATTGGACGTAGAATTGATAACGCCAGAATAACGTTTAACGTAGATTTCTGATCAAGTTGCGAAAACTCCCTATTGATAGACTTCTTAAACGTCAGCAGTACCAAAGGAATCACTAACGAACTGAAGTTTGTCGTATAAGATTTGAAAGTGCTTTCCTAAATGAAAAGCAACGCACATATCACCAACTTGTCACTATATCACAAGGCACGGTAGGGGGTTAAAGAGAGGCAAAGCCCGCGTATGTTGGAAGGAGGTAAACCCACACTCCCCTCTTTCGCAAAGGTTGGACATCGCTGTAATAGGAAGGAGAGATATAGGAAGACCGAGGAAACGATGAGTATTGTGAAGTCGCAACAGGCTACAAGCCTACTCCTTGAAGTAAAAAAGAAGAAGAAATGTGAGTCATTAGAAAATTTAATGACGTGGCCGCGATTATCATGGTAGCTCAGTTGGTTAGCGCAGCAACACGAGAAGCTGAGATCCATGATTCAGATCCCAAATATGGGACTGAATCTTTCAACCTAATTCTACGTTTCCGGCTTTAGCCTACACACGGCATGTATGAAAGAACAATTAATATGCAATTTGTGTTATATCACCTTTCGCAGCATTAACTGTTTACGAGATATATCTTTTGTTTGTTGGGATTTTCAGTAGTATATTCAGTCGAAAACAAAATTCAAAAAGTATTTGCACAGTAAATACAGAAATAAATTATAGTGGATAGGAAAAATCGTGTGATTGTACCACGTCATTAACATACGTAAGCTTACAGGACACAAGCCAAACCAGTGATAACCTATGCACGAAGACGCCAAGAAATAAATAACAAACCAGTTACAAACATTGGAAAGCAACTGTGGTGCCCATACACTGAACCCAAGTCACGACAATCTGTGGAATGTGCACGAATGGAGTTGTTCCAATGCAAAACAATACAGCCAGACACCAATAACGATTTGTTAGCAACAACAGTGATCGCTGAGATGTGAATGCGCTGTTTTATCACTAGAACTCTGCATTTGTCTATTTGCACATTTTGTTCCTTTGTTTAAAATCGTATACTCTGTATATAAAATGTGTGTTATGCTTAGTGGAATAAGAATAATTTTATGATGTCGATAATTTCCTACTTTTATAGTGTGTGCTTTTTTGTAACTTAAGAGTCTACATTTTGTTTTTGTAATACACTATGTTCCGCTTATAGGTATAATAAAAGAAACATTTATAACAGCATGAACAAAATCGGTTCATCTGGGCCACTCCACTGAAACACATTCTTGCCTCACTCTACCTGCCAACCCCCCTCTAACACCTCATTCAGTGGCGGGTATGGCTGTTTCATGAAGAGCCGTAGGGAGAATTTGTTGTAAGTTACAAAAACAGGGTAGTTTGCTGTTTAATATACAGATTTCAATTTCCAAATAAAAAGTGTTACAATATAAAACGCCACTTGGATCAGAAGCACAAATCAAACTTTGGTGAATTAAAGGTATTTATTTACAATTTCAAAAGGTACTTTCTGAATACCGTATTTGTAAGCAAATAAAAGGGGCGATATGATTCCACTTTTCAGAGGTTTAGTTTTTCATTAGTTTATTTAATATAACCTATATTTCGTGTTCCAAAGTTTGAACCTAATATTATGCTCAAAACCAAAGAATTTATTATGTTGGTCAAATAGTTTTAAAATATGTTTAAGGCTAAATAGTAATGGAACTTTACTGTTTTATTTATTGTTAAAGAGAAACAATTTAGTATGTTAATCATAAGGCAGGGTAAGGATATTACATGCATAAGGTAAAGGAAGGTTATAAACTTAAAGATTATGTAATTTGCCTAACCAATGTAGGTGACTGTAAGGATTATTGTATGCAAAATGTGTTTAATATAAATTAAATAGTTAATAACAGCGTACAAATTCTTACTTCCGTGCAAGTGGAATGAACCTACCACTGCAAGTGTAGTATACAAACAACCTTGTCACTCGGCAAGAGAATGTGGGGTGGGTAAGGCAAGTTAAATCGCTACCTCTCCTCTCGTGCCCATGTCTGATTTATAATTTCAATACTATGCATGCAAATAGGTTATGAATGGTACAATTTGAAAAAGGAATTTGGTAAGTTTCAATCCATTGGTGTTGTTAAGTTTATAACAGTCGCGCATCGCGCGCGCATGCGCAGATCAGTGCATAGGAGAATACATATCATATCGTTCATCAGTCAGCATGTGAACAATTTTCCGGTAAGATAGGGCACCACCACACTTTACCAATGTGGTATGGACATTCTTGGACAAACAGTTCCCTGGAAGACGGATCGGAGAAGGGTCACCGTAGATCACATGGCCTCTCAGATCACAGACATGACACCACCTAATTTTCTGCTGTGGAGATTTGTTAAGAACAAGATCTACAGGACACCAGTAGATGATCTGGCAGACTTACAACAAAGAATTTATGTTGCTGTCGACAATGTTACATTACAGATGCTTCATAATACATGGGTCGAGGTTGAATACTGGTTGGACACTTCTCGTGCCACTAATGACAGCCATGTTGAGATTTACAAACCATAAGGTAAAAACAAGTCCCAATTTTCACTATTGGTAGCGAGTGGTTTCATTTGCAGATTCGTACTAGTTCAGAAATTACAGCTATTTATTTTCTTATACCTATACGCGGAACACCAACTTTGATCGAGATATTTGTCTATCGCAATTTAATTGTTTTTACTATTGGTGGTATTCTTTAATACCATTTATTAATGTATTGATAATCTTAGTATTGCTATCAACATTTTGCCCTCTGAGCTAATGAGCCATTGTTAACAAGATGCGCAAGGAAGTTTGTATTATCGCCATTCCTTTTCTAAAGTCAGTAGTTACCTTCGTGTAGTAAGGAAATAGCGACTATTTATTTAGCACAATAAAGAGTTTCCTAAATGGTTAACTATAGAAACAAGAGTATGTGGGAGCAGGTATAGAAGCTGAAGGCCGGCAGCTAGGAAAGCTATTCCACCCCCAAACTGCATTCCGGAAAAAAAAAAAAAAAACCGGAGCTGTAACCTCTTTTGCAGAAACACATGGACAAAGTTACCATATTAAATTTCCATGTTTAGACTAATTTTCGACTAACATTTCTGAACAAATACTTCGAATTAAGGAAAATGAAATTCGAAATATATGTGAACTTTTTACATTGTTTTAATAGAAAGTTCAAGGGACCAAGAAAAGGTTTTCGAGCTAACGACAATGTCGAATTATAAACGTTCGAATTATGCAAGTTCCACTGTAGATACAAAGGGGACACGGGAATACAGTAATGTTTAGCGATAGTCAAAACCTTTAATAGCCGATTGCTATATGATGGCTTTCACATCTCATTCTCTTCGTATGGCCAGTACATACAAATCTGATATGTTGCACTCGCACAACTTTCTCTACTCTTGTACAAACTATTCTTAGAAACGCTCTCTACTGCATGTTAATCCAGGTAAACATTTGCATAAATTACCGAATTACAAATTTTCTTTCTTGTGCAAGGGGAATATGAGAATACCCTAGGTTTTAAGCGACAGTCAAATATTTTCAGAGCTAGTCGCTATGTGATAGGTTTGACATTCCATTCGCTTTGCATGTCCGGGACATATGAAAACGAACGACTGCCCATTTGAGAAAAGTATAAGTATTGGAAAATTCAGTCATATAACAAAGAAATGGTTCACTCAACAAAAAAGAAAAAGGTATTCGATGTAAATTCTGTGTTTTAACGATATCTGCACTTTGTCTATACTTGGTTCAGAATATTTTGAGACATTGGGAGGGGCAGGTATGCAGCAAGTTGCTCGTGCCCTAGGTCACTTACGCGTGCTAGCACACTGCGATAGCAACATGCACTGTTGCAACGTGTGTGAGTGCGTGAGTGCGCGCGTGCGTGTGTGTGTAGATTTCTTCAAGGTCTGACACTAGCGGGGGAGAGATGACTATATACGTCCTCTCTGGGAAGGTGCACAAAACAATTCGCTTCCAGCTGCCTGAAGGTTAGCGAAACCTGGTTGAGCATGCTCGTATTAGGAGGACGCATAATGGAAGTGGGTTCCCATTGCTTCCAAATTACGCGAACTCTCTCCTTTTAAACGATTAACATATGAAACGTTATGACAGAAAAAAACAAGCGTATGTCTGTTGTTCAAAAATAACATAATTACTAAAAATGTCGCATGAACCTTCAATACATGGAATTTATTAGGTAGTCGTAAATATTTTTAAGTTATTTACCTCTCATTCAGGAGGTTGCTGGTTCGAGGATGGCATCAGCCCGCTCTAGTCGGATTATTTGCGGCTGTCCCTGTTCGGTTGGACAATGCAGTTTTTCATTTGCAGCGATGTTACTTGAATGTTATTGAATTTCTTTCTAATCTTTCAGGTGGGCTTGTATGTTTCATTGTGTGTGTGTGTGTGTGTGTGTGTGTGTGTGTGTGTGTGTGTGTGTGTGTGTGTGTGTGTGTGTTTCATTATGTTTCTGGCTATGGGGACATTTAAAGACATTGGTGTATGTCAAACATATCGAAAATATGCGTACATTGCACATTTTTCTAAAATGACTCTTATCTCGACACGTATTTGTTTCCGGACATGTGTTTATAGGAACATTTATTCTAGTTTTGACCACTCTCAACTTCTGTTTCAATATCGGACACCTTTAAAACACTCTGTATGTATACCAGGTGAGTCAGCTGCCCCTTATTTATGTCGTCTGGGTGGCTCAGTTGGTTAGACGCTGGCCTACTGATCCCAAGGTCGCGGGTTCAAATCCGGCCCAGACCGATGGTTTTTAAGTGTGCTTAAAAACGACAGCGCTATGTCAGTAGATTTACTGGCATGTTAAAGAACTCCTGCGGGACAAAATTCCGGCACACCGGCGACGCTGATGTGATCCTGGCAATTGACAGCGTCGTTCAAGAACAAAATAAATAAATGCCCCTTATTTTCCAGGTTTATGCAATCCGCATTTTATACTCTAACATGAAAACATCAACCCCATGCTAGGTTCTATCCAAGTATTTAACATCTACACGTTAAACGAAAGTTTTGTTTGTGAGGTAGGCAGCTTAATTGGAACGTGCACGTAATTCGTAAGTAACCTATCTGCTGTTGAGCTGGTTCGAATCCCCTGCATGTACTTATTTTTTTATCGTGCAATATTCACAAATAGCATTGGCTGAACAATTGTTGTGTTTAAAGTTATTATTTTATTTCGCAATTATTTTATTTCCGTTTTATGGTATTGTATATAATGATATCTCTCGTGGTATAGAAACTGAGCTTCTTGTGCATTTGCTCGTGCTTCTCCGCAGATCAAAAGCATATCGATGTACTCGTTTGTCCAATACATTGTGAAGCACTGGCACAAAAAGACGTGCGACAGCATACGCGTGGAGAATGAAAGAGTCGGCATTGATAATAACACATTGTATCATCCCACCTCACTAGGTCAAAGTTCATGATACCTATTACAAAATACAGATAACCAAAAACAACGAATTATGTTATTATGTCCTAAACCCTCAGGGTCTTTAAAATTTGATCGTCAATTTGGTTTACAAGCTTTGATGAGCATAAAAAGATTGTACAACGCCGAGACGCAAACCCGTGCCCCTGGCGTTAGCACAAACGACACAGTTATATTATAATTCTATTTAGCTATTTGGACGCTTGACTGAAAGCGCATTCCGAGTTCAACCGCAGAATCTGCATGCCAGGCGCTATGGCATTGCCACTTCGCGACCTTTGGTGTGTAATTTAGCCCTTTAAGACAGCTTTAATCCCTTGCTGGGCGTTTTAATATTACTACTTAGATGGTAAAAGCTGTTACGCTTGTTATTTGAGATGTATGAGACGTAGTTTACGTCAAACTTGAAATAAACTGCTAGTTAATAAGGGGTGGCTGACTCACCTGGATACACACATATTATATATACCTCAATACCAACTTTGGTTTTCAACCGAATTTTCGTTCTTGAGTTATACTGCTCACACAAGCACGCACACACCCACGCACACCCACCCACACATGCCCACACACACCCACACACACGGTGGTAACCATTTTCAAGATATTCCTTGTTATTGGTTTGAAATTTTAAATACTTATTCCGTTTTCGTAGTGAAGTCATTATGATGTTGTTTTTATTTCCTGGTCATACAAGATAACGGAATTTCAACGTCATCCCATACTAACCAGTTCTCCAAATATTTTACTATTGCTTAACCTTACGGTATATCCGTTTTCATTGCATCTATGCACAACGAAATATGTAATAGAATCATTTCTAGAAATGCTTACATCGATTAAGTAGAAGTAGTGAGGTAGATAGCAGATTATATTTTGCAAGAATAGTTTGTTGAAGAATGGTGTGGATAGAGGAAGTCGTGTGAATGTAGTGCACCGCCTTTATTTTATTATTATTTTTTTCTGATCTGCATTTTCATATTATGGTGCGTATGCTTTACGTTTTGGGTGTATATTTGCATACATATTATAAAATTCAATTATGCATACACATTCAGGCTTTAAGAAGGAAGCCTTATGACACGTCCATGAAGCAAGTCGCTACTCTGACATTGTCGTTCAACCCTTAGTGTTACAAAAGTTGGTGACAGTGATGTACTTGATTCAGTATGGGGCAAATGTCTGTGATCAATTATTAAGCCTCACATTTTCAAGGTGTGTCTACTTGTTGAGATCCTGGCAAGTGGAATAATTATTGTACCGTATACGGATTTAGCAATCTGTTTTATAATCCAATAAAAGACTGCCGACTACTATAATACTCCATGTGCCATTCCTTCCACGTTTGTGCCAGTATTTATGCAAATCAAACGGCCTTGTGTCGCAATTAAGACCAGACTCCAAAAGCTGTTTTCAATGTCACTTATTCCTTTTCTGTTTTCCAAGAAGGCGCCTTGCTTGACACCTTCTCTCACCTTTCAAGTTAACAACATAATATGGCTTATTATCAAAAGTAATGATAATTACATTAGTTGTACACACCTTCCACTTTTGATGCAGACCTTCACCTAATATGAGACTTGTATCTCAATAAGTCATCACGAAGTTATTGAAGATTAAACAGTGTATACAATATTGTCCCCTCTGTATTTACTACGTAAATTATTTAGATCTTTCAGTATCGGCGCCAGGCCTGGACAACTGGTGCTCAGAGAGCGCAGATTGCTCACGACCTTGACTGATAACCGATAACATAGCTTCTTCTTTTACATTTCAAGGATTAGTCGTTTCCACCTGTTCCGTCTTCGCATTTTTTCTTTCTTCCCATCTTTTTCTGTTCCTCTCTGATTGTTTCGTTTCTTATTAAATCCAGTCTAGTGCATTCTTTAGCACTTCGTTTCCGCTGTCTGGGTTTTCCGTTTGTCCTATTCTTTCACTATCCACGATTCGCTGCCATACATGATCATATGGACCGTTATGGTCTCATAAAACTTTAGTTTTGTTTCTTTCCTTGTTTTGGAGTTTTTCTTATGATCCCACACATGTGTTGAAATGTATTTATCTTATTTTCTATATCTCTGTCAACATCGAAACCTAAATCACAGCCCAAATAATGTTTCCGACTTGCTCCAGGCTATTATTTCCGATACATATTTTTGTTTCAACTGGGTATTTTCCCTGATGTGCCATTACTTTCTTGTAGGAGGGATTACTAAGTTGTATTCACTACCCAACTGATGTAATGTATAAATAGAGCGCTATTAAGTTCTCGTCCCTATCTTGTAGTATTAAAATATCGTCTGTATATATCATTATGTTTAAATATGTATTCATATTTAATTGCATTCCTGTATGTTTAGGAGTTAAAAAATAAAGGTCGCTCAATGTATCCCTCGAGTCGCCCAGGCCTGGTCTACGCTGTTGGTAGGACCCCAAATACATTGCAGGTGTTTGTGCAAACTCTGGATATCTTAGTCTAACAGTCAACAGCATTTGCAGTCGGACTGCAAATTATTTTTCTGCATAATTTAGACCAGTTGAATTAAACTATCCATATTCCTCAACAAAATAATATATATTAACAACTCCAAAATTTAGCCTAAGTTTGGCATATTGAGTTATAATCGTACTTTATCGTAGTTTTGAAATATATTCAAAAGTAGTTAACAGGCCCTGAAAAATACAAGTTCGAGGGCGTTATGCATAGTCATTGGCTTGAGTATTCCGTTAGGTAAGGAAAGGAACATGCGAAGTATGCGATTTCGTATACAGAGATGTTTCTTAAGGAATTCATAGCCTAGAGGAAACATCGAGTGAGTCCTTCGGAGATACTCGGAAAACGCTCGAGAAGTTATTTGTGCGTTCATAATTCTCATACGAGTACGTCACTTTTAGCCAATTAGAAACAAACGTAAACATAAACACAGTAGATCAATCGACATGGCAGGGGAAACTTACCAGAGAATATTTTATACTCAGGAAAAGAATATTTCAAATGATTCAAAAGAAAACAAAATAATTGAAAAAAACATGTAAGCGTTTCGAAAAAGAAGGCAGCATGGGAGGAAATCGAACGTTAGTTTAACAGCAATGATGCCGTGTCCAAGGAAAGGGCATAAGTTTGGTTAGGTGATTAATATAACTGCGAATTTCAAGCAGTGTTTGTTCGTTCAATTTATTCAGATATAATTACCAAAGATTCATGAAGTATTCCATACGGATTGATTTTAATTATATTCATATGTTCGCATCAATAACTAATTAGGAATGTTAATCTCGTATTCAAATCTTTTCAACATATATCGAGTTTACCGAACATTGGTGGCATGTACATACATATATCGTCTAATAATGTGGAGACTCGAAGTTCGAATCTCTTATTTGAGCAATGCATTTCTCTTAAAATTAACAGAGCATACTACTCGGTACTAAAACAAATTTGAAACCCTCAAATAATAAAAGTATTTGCCTATAGCACAATCTTATGTGGAAATAATACAGATGTAAATAAACTATTTATAATACGAATGAAAATAATACGAAATATGTTCAATTTAAAGAGAAGTGAACACTGTAACCCACATGTTATACAAAATAAAATACTCAACCTATCACATTTATTTGAGAAACAGTTATCTTTATAAATAATTACATTAACTACTTCCACTGAAATAGCACCATACATGAGCACTTCAGCAGAAATAGGAATAACATTCATATACAAGTAGCCAGAACGACAAACAAGATTAATTCCATATTACATACAGGAATCCAGATATATAATCTTATTTCAACGAAAGTAAATGACAAGCATCTACATAGATTCAGAAAGCAGGTTAAGAACTTTTTATTTAGTGGTTTTATAGTTTGCCAGAACTTTTTTAATTGTTTAACCAACTGTAAATAGGACTACAATATTGTTGTGCATTTCCTTCTGTATACAGTAGGTAGCAGAATGTCAGTTTACTGATTGTTTAAACTGTAATACTGTGTAGAATTAGATAATATTTAAATGGGTAATTTTATTATAGTGTACTTGATGAAGCCATAAAATGTTGACAAATTTCTATTCGGAGAACAAAGTATGCATACATCATTATTTCATGCATTATCTATGTAAATCTGAAATAAGTGACATTAACTATTAAACAAAAGAGAGAGAGAGAGAGAGAGAGAGAGAGAGAGAGAAAAGAAAGAAAGAAAGAAAGAATAGCATGAAAAAGATCGAAGATATAATAGTGCTATGACAGTGGTTGCCTGTAAACAATATTTAATGAATCTTCTTGTACAGGTCAAACTCTTTCATCATCATCCAAGAAAACACATTACGAGGGAGAGTCTTGTGGAGGACAGATTAGAAATGAGGCTCAAAAGGCATAGGCTCCAGGTGAAGTATGATGTAAAGCTGATGTAGAAGATGTGAGAGAAGGGGGGGGGGGCACTGAGAAGGAAGAGAGAAGGAGAAAGCTATTCAAGGCAGAGGAGAAAAGAAATAAGGAAATGCATTTATTGGAGATGGAAATTAAAACAAAACAAATGGGTCCATTAAAAATTAGTTTATAGTGTTTCACTGTTAAAAGCTTCAGTATTTTTATTGTTTCTTATTCCGTTATTATTCGTGTATTTAAGTTTTAATGTATTGATAATTCTTCTTTTTTAAACAAAATGTTAAGAGTGCACCGGAAACTCCTTATAAAACACTGCATGAACATGTTTTGCAAACTCTGATTTTTAACATTGCAACATTGCTTAAAGTTTAATGTGCTTCGAGCTGGTAGGTTATATAAGACTTTATATAAATGAAATACAAAACATGCTCAAGTTTGTGCATAACACTTGGAAGAGAAGCTCCTTGAAATTAATGTTTTGCATATTTTAAATAATCTAATTAGTCCCATTGTTGAGAGGGTTAAAATTGTTATAACAGAATATCCTGGTTTACGTATCATTGTTAAACGAACAATATTCATAATTCACAGCGTAGTTTTTATTTTATGTTGTGCAACCTTTCAAGTTTTTCTTTTTAGGCATGCAAATTTTTGTTTCCATGCTCCATTCTTTCCATCATATTTCTCATTGATTTGTGAGTTGTATTGTATCTGAAATGAAAGGCACAAATTATAAAATATTGTTTATTATTCCAAAATTGTAGCTGTTTGTGTAATTATAAATACTTGCATACAAAACACCACACACAACCCGCATCACATTTAATGTTTTAAAACACAGATACATATTTAAAACAATAAAATTCATATAGATATGTGCTGATTTACTCAAAATGTAACATGTAGTGTAACTTTTCTTCACACTTCATCCAGGTCTCGGAGTGGCAGCAAATATATTGACATGTTTAAAAGCTAGAGAAATGTCTGTTGTTAACATTTTAAGCTAAATTTGGTTCACATTACTTTTTACATTTATACGCTGTGCATGTATACTCTCGGATAACAAGAGAAACTAAAAGAAAAATTTGCAACACTATTGTTAAAAAAATACAACTTTATATGATTCAGAAATATGGAAATTTAAAATATCTGCACTGTAAATGGGTTATTGGTGATGCTCAGCTCGAATACCTAGAAGGGATAAATTGGGAATGAGAATATGATAGGAAATGGATATTAAAATAGATATATGATATTTCAGTGAACCAATTAATATGGTCTGGAGCAAAATAGGTTGCTGAAAAATGTTTTTGAGTGGATGCCATCGAGACGAAAAACATGTCCACTAACAATATGGAGAAATGGAATGGTGGAAACCATGAAGGAGAGACAACTTGGAGAGCTACGGAACAGAATAACTTTTAGGTAATAAAAAGGATGTCTAGTTTAATGTATATTTCAGAGTCAGAAGATACCCTCTCCCGGGTCGATCCATGATCTTGGTTACAAACATAGTTGCCCGAGAATACATCCGCATGGGTTATGTTCAGCATTGACATTGGCCACAGGTACACACTCATTTCGATCTTCTTTCACACTCTCGAAGTAATCTCACCTCAGAATGGCAATATTATATAAACTGGCACAGGCAACAACAATTACTGCTTCTATGGTCATGGCTTCTGTAATTTCTTCTTCAGACAAGGGAATCTTTGTTTCCATACACCGCTGAGTAATTCTGTAATATTGCTGGTGTATTTATGAGCTCTACTGTATCTGAAATGAAAGGCCCAGATTGTAATAGTATTTTACTACAAATGATTGCAAAAAC